>JAPQWN010000003.1:60177558-60662558 GCA_028538565.1 Umbellularia californica | reverse complement strand
GGAACTCACTCCGTACCTTGTCGCACAAGCAGCTTCCTCTTTAACAACTTTGTCCACACCGGTGGACGAACGTCTGGGTTGTTGCAGACGCTCCCCCTCTAGCTCTGGAACATGCCGTGGCGGAAGGCGACGTCCTTCAACATGTTCATGTAGAAAATGATAGCGATGATAACACAAGTAAAACACTGGATTGTTGTGTGGGAGGAATAACGATAAGCTATTTGGGGAGGTATGGGAGGCAAAAGAGAATTGATTGGAAATCAGTCTTTCTTGTGTGAATCTATCGACTAGTTAGGGCTGCCGCAAGGGTGTTAGAGAGGGTGAGAGGAGATGAATAGAGTTTTTTTAAGTAATTAGGATTTTGGTGTGAGAGAGAGAGCGAGGGGGGGTTTGGGAAGGGTAGTGGAGGGGGTGTAGTATTGTTTATAGTAGGATCGTATTTGTCTCTTTCCATTTAGAAGATTCTTACTAGTTCAATAGATAGTACTAATGCGTGTTTCCCAAAAGAACAATTTCCTTGTATTGATATTTGCGACAACTAGTCGCAATGTCTTGCAAAGGGGGGTTACTTTGATATTTCACACTGCATACCTTTGGAACGAAGCATTATGTGATCATTATTTGAAATTTAATCATTACCCTATAAATAATTAGATCAAGATGTATTTTCCGATAAAAATCCCAATAAAATGTTTGTTTTTATGAAATTTTAAAGATACTTCGTAAAGATATTTTGCAAGCAATTGTAATTCTAGTTTTGAGACTACTGAACAACTTGTTGGAATATTAGTTAATATCTAAGATGCTTTTACTATCATGTTCTGCATCAAGTGCTATTTTGTCCTTCCTGTTACATCTTTTTGCATTGGTTGTACCTATTGTTGATTTCCTCCATTTAAATGTGTACTTTATCAATTGCAGGTTAGAGTAAACTCTCGTCTTCTTTATCAGCAAACAAAGTTCAATCATTTATTGGAAGAGAGTGAGGGTTATACCAAGTTGGTGGGTTTTGATTTGGTCTTCTTTATTTATTCCTCATGGTGTTTTTCTTTTATTTTTTTATTTTGCCCACTGTGATGACCTTACTGTAAGAATGACTTGAGGCTCCAAAGTCAACTTTGTTTTTATTCATGTAATCGTCTCATGACAAATATATCTTTACATGCATGCATATATTTTTCTTTTTGAACATCCTTCAATAAGCTATATATGGACAACCTTGCATGTACAAGCTATGATTCTTCTCATCCCAAATTTGGCTCTTATTTGACTGCTACACAAAGTTGGATTAATGCATATGAAAAGTCTCATTATGGATTAAGGGTCTTAAAAAGAAACCAACCCTTTTTGATATTCTTAACCCTTGATTTAGGGGCCTTGATTTGCAACATTTTTTAAGCTATGTTTTTATAGATTAAACCCAGTGTTGAATATAAGTTGGATGAATCCTAAATTGGGGTGTCTTGCTTATCAGAATGAGGGAAAGATGGAAGAAGAGTGGAAGAAAAGACTTTTGGTGTGAATTCAATGCGTTTCAATGTGAGCGGTCATCGATCTTTATAGGATGCAATTATCAAATCTAACTTAAGAAACAAACATGCATGATGCAGGACAGATGCATGATCCATTGGTCGACCAGCCCATTGTGCCCAATCCATTTTTATTTTTCTCTTGTTTGATTAATTTAATATTTGGAGTTATTTGCATGGTTTGTCTTTTAAGTTATTTAAGTTGCGATGTTTTAATCTTGACCATTGTAGTGATTAGATGGTTGGGAATGGATTAGTTCTAGGGTTCTTACTTTGCTTATATAAAGGATTGTAAACCCTCTTATTGAGTAGTTGACTAATGAATAAAAAAACTCTCCTTGAGATCTCTCTTGTGAATGGATTTGGTGTGAAGCCACTAGGTGTGAATCCTAGCGAATATTAGGTGTGCTACCACTCTACCATTATCCTCTCTGCATCTATCCCTCCTCCGCATCAAAGCACAGGATGGGAGAGTTGGAATATAATTCAGTGCCTCTTAGTGTGAGGGGTCATTGATCTTTATACGATGTACTTACAGTAACTTTTGTACAACAGAATTTTTGAATTACAAAAATTATATCCTCTTGATTGGGGTGATTAAGTTTTAATTGATTTCTAGAGATTACTGTTTGGTATGATACATATGTGGCGTCTTGTACATGTGGTCATTCTAATAAACACCACTAATAGATGCTATTGAGTCAAACTCCAACTTTTTTGAAAAAAAATAAGAAACCAATATTGTAGACATATCAAAGCTTTAGTGAAGTACGTTGTTTCTATCAAAGGCAGCATAGAGCTGAAATGACAATCAACCTCAATGCGCGTGGTCTGTTCATGACAAAAGGTCTGTTCATGAATAAAAGGTTGGCCACAATCCGAAAAGTGCTTGTATTGTCGGCATGAATAGGTGTAATATTATCCTAATGAATCTAAGTTTGGAGAGTGGGCCAGAAAGGCAAAGTGCCTCTTGAGTAGGTTGAAGACATAACATGATACTCAAACCTCAGTGGAGGACGTGGAGACTCACCACTCGTTTCTTACTCTTCCATGAAATTTGAAAATAAGGCATCACGTAGGAACATGTTCCATCCTGTTGTTGATTATTGGGTGTTTAGACAAACAGTCCAATCAACATAAAAATAGCTAACTAGGTGGATGCTTGAACAAGAAAGATTTTTTTTTAATGAATGGTAAGTAAGAAAGAATATCCCACATGCAAATGTACTTAGAAGATATCAGATGATCCATTTGGCTATAAGCATGTGAAGACTGAGGTTTTGTCATGAATTTACTGACGAGTTAAATGACATGAGAAATGGCAGGCTAAATAATTGTCAAGTAGACAAGATTCCTAGCAAGCCGATGATAGATTGTAGGTTTAGAAAGGATTTCTCTATCATCCTTTCTATACTTGACACTAACTTTCATTGGATATCCACAGGACTGGAGTTTTGGAGTTGGGTGAGTTCAATAAGGTCTTTGATGTACCTATCTGATTAATAAAGAGACCAATGGAGGAACTATGAACCCCAAGACCTAGGATATGTGTGACAAGACCATGGTTCAAAATAGTGGTCGCTATCTAGTGTAGCAACTGCATTGTCGACTATAGCGGTTGAGGCCGCTATGCTATTTTGAAAATAGTAGCGCTACGGTTTAAAACCTAATAAAGCCAAGTAGTTTTAATTTATAAGAATTTTTTTCTATTTCTTCTCCTCAATTGCCTTTCGTAAAGTTATATCTACCCTTACATGGTTTCAAATCGTTAAAAAACACAAGATTGACTACCACAATAGATTTAAATTCTTTTGACAACTTAAAAAATTCACACCGGTTCGCCACTACGTATCACCACATCCGCTACATATCACCCGCTATGTAATGGGTTGGTTACTGCCCGCTACGCCCACTGCAACCGCCATTTTGATCCTTGGACAAGACTTAAGATTCTTCATATGTACAGAGGCATGCACTAAGTCTTGGAGATGACTGATATTGTTGGAATCAAATATGGTGTTAATAATGTCATCAGTCTAGACAAGAAGAAAAGTGATGGTGTCACCCATTCGTTGGAGAAACATGGAAGGATCATACTGGTTTTGTTGAAAATGAAGCTGAAGTTTCTGGAGACAATTTTCAAACCATATGGTGACTGTTTAGCACATAAACTGAGTGTTGCAATCTATAGACATCTTGAGGTATGCCCTGTGGAAGATGCATGTTAACTTGTTTCTTAAGATCACCATGTAGAAAGGCGCCTTTGATGCCCTTAAGAACATAGGCCATGATTAAGATTCGGCAATTGTTATATTTGTGTGAAGATTGGTCATTTTTGCAGTAGGAACAAAAGTTTCTTTATAATCAGTCCCACATTCTTGTTGATTTGTGAGTGCCACAAGCTATGCTTTATTGGGATCCAAAAAGCCATTGGATTTGAGTTTGACTGAATAGAGTGACCAATCGATCAAGTAGATGAAGGACAAGGAACATTATCTCATGTGATTGGATTGAAGAGCATCGAATTCCTCTTGCATTGCTTGTTTCCAACAATCATGCGTTATAGCCAGTGAACAGGAGTTAGGAATAGACAAGATGATAAGGTAGCAATGACTGGGTAATGAGGAAAACCATAGTATCGCGGGTGCAGGAGTTGAGTGGACATGCAAAGTGGTGGAGTACGACTTGGATCAGGCTCTAGGAGAGGCTGTTTGGGAGGTGTACTAGTTGCAGCGTCCTCTTGACAATTGCAATGAACTAAGTAATCCCTGGTCTAAACCTTGTAATGGTTGAAGCGCTAGAGAAATCAGGAGGAAGGGAGATGACGGATGATCAAGGAGTAGAAAGTGTTAAAAAAATATTGAGTTTCGTGACGAATCTTGAAATCATAATAAAAGCATTGCTTTTGGTGAAAAGTATAACTAAAAAAGGTACATTTAACAAACTGGGATTTTTGTATGTTCTGGAGGGGGAAAATGGACAAGACAGATACAATCAAAGGTCCAGAGATGATCATATAGAGGATGATCAACATCAAGACGGAATAGGGAAAATATTGTGGAGTTTGGGTGATAGAAAGCGATTAATGATGTGAACTACTTTGGATAGGGTATCAGCCCAGAAGGTGGATGGAATAGAGGATTCACGACGCAAGGTTCTAACCACATTAACTAAGATTTTCCCACTCAATCACCCCATATTTTCCCCTCTTTTGAATGGTTGTCACCCTATTTTGTTGCAGAGTATAAGGACTAGTTCTTTTTTATATGATTACCTAGTTTTGTAAGAGCTCCTGTAACTAATGAGAGACATATTTCCTCAAATCTGAGAGAAGAAGTTTGAGTTATTTAAAGAATTGAGTTTCATTTGGAGCCTCTTTATTTATTTATTTATTTATTTTGTATTGCGTCAAATATCTCAGATTTAGCATGCAAAAGATAAACTCATGTGAACCAACTGTAATCATGAATAATGTGACAATCTAGTGATAGAGAGAAAGGGAGATGGTATGAGCAATACCCTGTGCATCAATATGAAAATCAAAATATTCAGCGGTAATATCATGATGTGTGGGAAAGGGCATGATTTTATTTCTGCCCATTTTGCAACTTGAACAATCAAAAGAGACGCCTTGTAAATAGCGAAATCTATTTAAATGCAAACCAAAATTTAACTTAAATCATAATTCTGTGCATTAGGATGCCCAAGATGTTTATGCCATAATTGACATTCATTATTAGAACCACCACAAAACAAGCAAATAAATATTTATCCAGAGGAGGTGTTGTTATTTGGAGAGGAAAGAGTTGATTGCATCTAGTTCCCTTCCCAATCACCTTCCCTGTTTCCCGTTCTTGCATGATAGAGAATCAGAACAAGAAAATGAGACATTGTAGTTTTGTTAACTGTCCAAGCGAGGAGACAAATGCATGCTGCAAAGGCAATGTATTAGGATTATCACCAATCGCAGTAGCAGGAACACTCTCCTCGTCTGCTGTATGTACTGGGAAATTTCCATTAAGAGTAATTAGTAAGATCTGCAGATGAACGGGTCATTTGATTTGAGGCTCCAGAATCACAGTACCATACAGAGGCTGGGGAGTTGGTTTTACCTGTGGGACCAAGTGTAGAGAAAGTGGATTGAATCGTTTGTTGAACCAATTTTGGAGTAAGAGAAGCTGAGGCGGTAGGGGGCTTTGTAGTCATGAAGCCAGAAGTAGCAGATGCGTAAGAAGAAGTGTTTGAAGAAAAGATGTCTCCAATTGCATCAAATGCTTTAGAGCCGCAATCTGGGGCCTCTTCTTGCACTTTGTAATGAGATGTGTCCCTTATAGTAATTTTGAAAATGCTTCTTGGATTGATAGGCAATGTGACCATATTCCTTACAGCTATTGCATTGAACTTTACACATATCTCTTGCACTTGCTTTTCCTTGGGTTTGGTTGCATGGGCAACATAGAAAGTGATAGAAGGAGCTTCTTGTTGATTCAATGTTGCTTAAGAAATGCAATGCTGTTCCTCACACAACAGTGCACTAAGACAAGCGTCCGAACTCCAAAGATGGTGATGGGTCAAGGCTTATAAGATTCAATTGAACAGATTCAAATTAATGGCGAGACTTTTTTTCTATTATAAAAAAATTGGTCTCATTCATTGATTTCATGAACCCTTTGGATGGGTCGTAATTCATAAGGATTCCGCATGGATAGCAGCGCATACTAGTTTTGTAATTCTGTCCAAAGATTTATGAAACTAGAATATTGCTCTTGAATTGATGTTTTCCTTGAGAATATTTAGCGATTTCATATTCCTATTGAAATCGACAAGCTGTGCTTTCCTCCATATCCGGTCTAAGAAATTCCACATTACTTATTTGTTTTATATGGTCGAAGATTTAGAAAAATCTGGTGATCCTCTAGCACTCAAGACCCAACTGATAATGCATCATGAGCTTCCTTTGTGCTCATTTTTGGGATTTATTGGTTTGTATGTAACCCTAGCAATCTGTCCCCATAATTCTTTTCCTTATAAAAACATATGAAATTGAAGCTCTCGAGCAAAATAATCTCAAATCACAGATTCAAGAAGGCGCCAAGCTAATACCATATCAGAATAATGGAAAGATGGAAGAAGAGTGGAAGAAGAGATTTTTGGTGTGAATTCTGTACCTATCAATGCGAGGGGTTATCAATCTTTATAGGATGCACTATGCTATTTACAATAAGTTTGTACAACAGGTTTTTTGATCTACAACAATTATTCCCATGGTTGAGCTGATTTTATCCTAATTAAGTCTTAAGATTATTGTATAGTATTGTACACATGATGTATTGTACATTAGGATTCCCTTGATATGGTGGTCCTTTGTACTATTCTAATATTTGTGAGTGCCAATGATGCGTGTGTTGTAGAAGGGATTGGACTGGTCAAAGGCATGCATGGATGTCCTTAATCCTTATTAGTGGTTACTAAAGTCTATCGTATGGGACGCAATCCAAGGGTTGACCTTGATTTGTTAGATCTATTAATGTTGGTCCCCTTGGCAAGATCAAAACATTTTTTATTGTGTACCTCACTTTGCCAATGGTGGGCCTCTCCTTCACTTCAATGAAAGCAATATTGATAGTCAGATTAAATAAAATGATCAAAGACTCGGTAAATAATTTAAGGTAATGCTTTATTCTAAACACTAAGGACCACATTTTAGAGATTTAAAATATCCTTTTAATATTGGATTTCCCCATCATTGTATAAAACTTCATTTTAATCAGAGCGATATTGCCCACTATAGGTACAATGTAGAGCCCGATAATTGCCAATCCATCAACTACTAGCCCATTACTATGAACACTGTAAGGACTGCTATATATATATCCTTATTGTAGTGCATGCTGTGGTCACATTATTAGCCATAGCAGTTGAGGCCACTACGCTATTTTGAAATAACAACGCTATGGTCTAAAACCAAGTATAGCCAAGCAATTTTAATTTCACGTACCATTTTTCCTATTTCTTCTCCTCAATAGCCTTTCCTAAAGTTTTCTCTACCCTTATATGGTTCTAAATCATTAAAAACAAAAAAAAAAAAAAGAAAAAAAAAAAGGATAGGTTGCTGCACAAGATTCAAAAAATTTTCACCACTTAAAAAATCCACCCCTCTGCGCCACCATGTATCCCCACAATTGCTACGTAGTGTTTTGGCCACTACCGCTATGCTCGCTGTAACCGCTATTTTGATCTTTGTTGGTGACCTAAGGCAATAAAGTGAGATCTTGGCCATTATATGTGAAGATTGTGGGGCGAACATAGCTTAACCCTTATTGTGTGGTGACCTGAGATGTCAGAGTTTAATGGGTTTTAATATTTTCTGACAATCCAATAGTGGAAATTGTTGTATCATTTTCAAGTTGGGACTGGTGCTGTGTCACGTGAGTTAAGGATGCACCCTGCGCAAAAGCAAGACATGCAAAGGGAGAGGGTAATTTTTAAGAATCTACAATAAAAGTAATCGAAACGGAGTCGTGTAGGGCTGTCACGCCCTGAAACCCAGTCATTCTTATTTTGTGGTGCGATCATTCACATTTGAGGATAGGTCATATTATTGTTGCAGAATTATAAATAAGCCAAGATAACATAGCACAGCTATCTTTAATGCTTGTAACTAACTACTAATTAACCAAAATGTTTAAATACCCAAAACAATCACACTATGCTATCATTACAATCATATAAAACAAATTGAATATAACGAAATGTCTAAAGTTTTAAATTGAAAGATGTTCAAAACTTCTTCATCTAATGCATCTTTGCGAAGCTCAGCTCTCAATTCCTGGCCGGTAGTTCCTTATCTTCGTAATTCTCTCCTACCTTGTTAGTTCCTTATCTTCATAATCCTCTCCTACCTTGTTAGTTCCTTATCTTCGTAATCCTCTCCTACCTTGTTATTTGAACAAAAATGACTAAAACGCTAACGAGGCAATGGTAAGTAGGCAGCCGATCTACACATCCATGGCATATAAGAATCAATAACTTTGAAAAACAGAAACAATTATGCAAAACATGAATACATACATAGATTACTGGCAGTTTGATTGGTTATTGGATTCAAATCATATGCAAAGTCATACTAAAGTAACATAAAACAATAATCAAGTCCAACTAAACAATAGGCACATCCCCCGGCCTCCAATTGTACAGAATAACTCTTGCACCCGAGCCTCCATGTATAGATTAATCCCTATACGGGCCTTCGTGTACAGATTAACCCCTGTATGGGTCCTCTGTTTGGTATGAGTATCACTTGGGAGGAACGCTCTATGCTAAGTAATAATAAATTGAATTTAGGCACCGTAGGGCCTTTTCACATCAGTTGGTTGGAAACTAAACAATCGTGATCCAACTTGATGAAGGACCTGAAGGCATCCATTAACTAAATGAAACATGGAATTCAATCTAAGATCATGAATTATAGCTAGAACTAACAGCATATCAATGGAATCACGGGATGGTTTGAACATTCAAGTGAATTAAACTAAGACCTTACAACCATTCGAATACAGTAAAGCCGAAGGTTTTGAATTAAATTTTGACCAGATTGCTTTTAATTTTGACTCTCTTTATTGAGCCGCAATGGATAAAAACTAAAAATGTATATAGGTTTAGAGGTTCCTTCTTAAAAAACGTTACTTTTTTTTAAATAACTAAGCTAACCTCTACACCTCTCAATACTTATATGTAATTAATTGTCAAAAGTAGTTAAATGGAGCGGGACCTTAGCCGCGCAGGTCATGCCTGTGCTTAGCACAGGATTGTTGTGCTAGTATTCCATTATCTTAGGGTGTGTTCAAGTATTGCAATTGGTGAAAGTTGGAAGGTATACAACGAAGGCCATGCTCTCTAACCAACTAAGCTATAGAGCCCTTGTAGGTTCCTACTCCATTAGAAGGAAGAAAATGTTATTCTCAAAAGTTCAGCATATGTATCGAAAGGTTCAAGGTATTACCCATTTATCAATGAGGACTAGGAAACTAAATGAGAAAATAATTGAAGGTGCCCATGCGATCAGAAAGAAGAAATTTCATGAGAACCCTTAATTCTACTGGGGCATAATTTACATGATGGAAAGTAAGAGAAAAGAATGCTTATGAATAGTTTTAGGTGTGTTTGATGAGGAACAAGTGGCATGTGAAGAATTGGGGCATAATGTGGAAGAACCTCATGAAGGTGCTTGGTTACGCACGTTGTGATGTTTAGATGCAAGGGATGATGAAGAGCGTGATGATGATATCTCCAATCCAAAGCCCTAAGTGCCAATAGCCCTAGCTGAACCCCAATCCTCTCTCTCTCTCTCTCTCTCTCCCCTTGCCATGAGGTATTTTTTGTGCAAAAAGGGGCTGGGCAATAGTCTCTTATGTTGGCTTTGGCTCCCCAAAATCCTAACACAACTAGATCTCTTATGTGGGCAACTTTTATAAGTGATAAATTTGTTTTAATTTGACTTTGTGGTGAAGTGGAACTAGATAACCTTTTTTCTGTACAAGTAATTGTATTTTAGGATTGTCATGTCACATAAACTTTCTTCTTGTAATTGCTTTTGGTGGTTTTGTTGGTTATGTTCTTTTATTTTTTACAAACCAGTAGGTTGACTAGAAATTCGACTCACCCAGTCACATAATGAGCGACGGGCGGTTTGAACGTGATTTGGACAGGTCTCATTTGGCCCACCTGGTCGACGTGCAACTCAGCTTGACTCGTCCAGGTTTGGCTGAATTAGCTGGGTTGACATAAGTGCTTTTCTAACCTCAGATAATTAAAATGACAAATGCAAACTGTAAATAATATCTATCGAGTTGTAGGGAGGTCGAAATAGACTTAATTAACAACTGAAAATTAAAAAATAAAATTTATGTAGATTTTGCTAGGAACACTCATCGACATCATCTGAGTTTTATCCCATCAATCTGAGGCATTCCCTAGGAAAAGCTTTTCTTGTTGGACTTTTTACATATTTTTTGTGTACTTTGGTTAATATTAATATATAAATCTGCAACAAAAAACATTTAAAATTAATTTACTGGTTGACTGACAATCCATTAGAATCTGTTGTCTACTTGACTTGTTAACTGAAGTCTGATGAATCCATCGGTTTGGGAAACCGTTGTTACATCTAAGCGACATTGTACCGGAGATTTTCTTTGGTTATGCTTTGAATTATTAGCAGTAGCGTTTAATGCTTGTTAGAAGAGGCTATAAATCTCATGGGATAAAACTTTTGGTGACTTTTTGTAGGTTACCCTTCTTTGTCAAAGTGGGTCAGAGGCTTCATCTCGTAATACCTCAGTGGCAATGATCAGCATAATTAAGGTTGTAGAGCAACTTATCATTACTTCATGGTTGAAAATTGGTCTTAATTTTGTTGTATTCTCTTGTTCTCATGTATTGAAATGCGTCCTCTGCAGTCATTGATTGGTCATTTTGATCTGGATCCAAATCGTGTTTTTGATATTGTAAGTTGCTCCCTTTACTCTCTCCTTTATATTATTGTGTTTTTGATACTGTAAGTTGCTCCCTTTGCCCTCACCCTTTTTTTTTTTTTTTTGTGGAGTGGCTGTTTTCTCTCTCCTGTATATGAGTATGCTGCACTACACGAAAATTTTTGTGCTTTTAGTCCAAGTGACATGCATCAATTCTGCTAAATGTTCACCTTTATTTGTATATTCAAAATGTTTTCATTAAGCATTTCAGCCCTACCTAGAGTGTTAGTATTAGTGATAATAATATTATTCCTCATTGTACAACTCCTATTTAGCCCTATTTTATTTGGAGATGCATCGGGTTTTAGAGTGCTTTGAGCTACAGCCTGACGACAAAATTTTCCTCGATCTTATTCCCATTTTCCCCAAGGTATGGAGTTGTAGATCACTAGATCTTAGTCGACTTTGTGTCATTCTGTTTATGCCAAACAGGCAAATTTTGTCTGTTTCCATATAATTGTTAAAATATGCTTACAATATTTTACATATATTTCCAGTCTCACGCCTCTCAAATCCTGGGGTTCAAGTTCCAGTATTATCAGTGAATAGTGTTGACACCAAAAATGTCACTTTGCCTCTTCAAACATCAAGAAAGCTGCATGAAGTCGCAACCTGCCATAAATAGACAATGCAACTTCTCCAAAAAATCAAATCTTGTCAGAATCAAACAAAAACTGCAAGATCCTTCAAGACAGCCAAGGGAGGAGTACACAAGGAGTTTCGGGCCATTTCAGAATCATTTGGCCTAACTTCGCTTCTCCGACAGCTAAATTGGCGCTCCCAGCGGCGACATCATTGAAAACATCAAAACTTCGATCAGAGCCTACGGATGACTCCAGCATGTCTCAAAAGGACTCCATGCCAAATTTCAAGTCAAACCGACAACGTTTGACCCTCCATCAATGCTCGAGCAGCAAAATCAAGCCTCCCGGTGGCGGGAACCACCGAAGTCTTCGCTCATCAAACCAAGTGCATGAGTGGCTTCAACATGCTTCCAAAAGGCTCCACGTCGAATTTCAGGTCATTCCGACAACGTTTAACCAGGTTTTGACGCTCCGAAAGAAAATCAAGCCTACCGGCGGCGGAGCTCCCCGGGACCATGGTTTCCAAGACAGAGCCTGTGGATCATCTCAAAATGACTCCAATAGGTTCCCTGTCAAATTTCAGGTCAATCGGACATCGTTTGACCGCACATCAACGCGCGGCATCTCCCTCACGGCAAAATCAAGTCTACTGGCGATGGGACCCCAAACGGCTTCGAAACTCAAACAAAAGCCTATGGTTGGTCTTATTTATTGCTCAGGAGGCTTCACCTCAAATTTCAGGTCATTCCGACATCGTTTGATCAAGTTTCAGCTTCTGGCGAAAAATCAGCAGCTCTACGCGACAAAGTCTTCGGCTTTCCCGGAAAATTGGAAACTTTGCACTCTAAAAATGCAAGGATTCTCATCAGGTTTTCTACAGGGAAATCAAGCCAATAAATGAGAAGAAATGTCAGGAAAAATACAGAAGAAAACGGCGACTAAAAAGACCGCAAAACGGACCAAAAAGGGGAGAAAAACCCCCAGGGTCGCCGGCGACCATGGAAGTCCGGGTCACCGGATTTTTCGCCGGTGATCCGTTTTTCCGTCCCTTTTCGCGTTTCGCGCACTTTGGCCCCTGTGGTTTCCTGAAAATGTGATTTTTAGTGCTTGAAATTGACTCATATCCGACGACATCTCAGATCCGCCGTCAAAAGCATAAAATCATCATTGATCGCTCCAAGATCGCAGACCGGTTGACCTAAAAAGTGCTCTTTCTGTCCGACCGATCGAGAAATCGACAAGATAGATGTCACCGGCCCGCTGTTAGCTATCAATGTCTGAAGTTACATGTTCATCCGATGTCAATCAGCATGTAGATCCATCGGTGATCATCTCCAAAAGAATCCCAAAAGACGCGGCGCGGCCCATTTAATGCAGTTAATTGACTAGCTTTATTGCAGTCATTAATTCATTTCTTTGGACGGCCCAATCAGAAGCAAGCATCCAGGAGTTACAAATCAATTAAGTCATGGCATTCAAGCCATGAAACTCCTCCCATTATGGTAATTAAGGTGATTAAAAGCCCTTAATCTCCATCGGCCAATCAGATTCAAGGAAAAAGGAGTTACAAAATCAAGAAATGAATCTTGTAACTCCTCCCATTAAAGCCATTAAAGCCCATAAACTCTCCTAATGGCTACCAAGAGCCTATAAATAGGAGAGCTTTCCAAGAAGAAAGGGAGATCGAAAAAAAAAGGGAGATCGAAAAAAAAAGGGGGATCGGAAAAAAGAGAAAAAAAGAATCCAGAGCTCGTATCTAGAGAATCCCGAATTCCAGACAGACAGAGTCTAGAGAAAGAGAGAAAACTCTGCTGAAGTTCTGCACCGAGCACCACTACAAGGTGACAAAAAGTCCCTTGGGGGGTACTCCCCCCCAAGGTCCTTGCCTTCTCCCGCTGCCTCCAATGGCTTAGACATGGCTTTTCAGCCCGTCTACTTAGCTTTTTATTGGACATAGGACCTCCTCTTGGTCTTTGTCCTCTAAAAATCTGAGGTTATAGCCAAGCCAAGCGAATCAAGAGCATCCTCTGTTCTCATCTGCATGGATGATGGCGAAGCCCATACATGGCTTGCGACCGTCAATCTGAACGAGTCCCCCACAATCTCCTGAAAAGTTAGATCCTCCTTTTCTTGCTTTTCATTGTAGTTTGTATTTTTCTAAAAGAGACAAAAATCACAACTCTTGTCTTTCATTATTGATGAGAATTGTAAATCGGCTATAAACGCCAAAATCGGCTATAAATGCCAAACAAAATCGCCTTTCACGGCAAACCAAGAAAATGTCTATTTTCTTAAATATTTGTGCAATGGAAAACTTGAAAGAAGTTGATTTCCTTTTTACTTGCGAAGGTTGATCTCCGGATTACCACTTGCAATTCCAAGTAAAATAGAAAATCTGGCACACCCACACAAAGAAATGTTGATGCACGCTTCAGCCCCCCGGGCGCGAAAGGGCCGGACCCGACGGACTCCCACGTCCGCCGACCCCTGTAGCACCCTCGGCAGGAGCGCGTTCCATCAAGCTGGCACACCCGGTGGGACTCGTTCATTTGAGAACACGATGCTTTGGAAATGAAATATTTGCATACCATATTTTTGCTCTATGCTTATACTTCTTCTCCAGATTCCTTGGCTACTTTCTAGTTGGTGGCCTATGTTGGATTTCGCATCTAAAAAATTGGGATGGGATTTTTTGGAAATTTCTAATTCTTCGAATTTATTTCCACTCTTTCTCTTTTAAAAAAAATAAAAAATAAAAAAAAATCAAATTTCTCGTTTTGGATTCAAAATTGAGAAACTTTGATCCTCTCCTATGGTTCGTGTGCTCGCGGAAATCATTGAGCCTGTTTGAAATGGGATTTGGGCCATCGTTTCTCTTCGATGAATCTGTCAGGGATAAATAAAAAATAAAAAAAATCAAATTTCTCGTTTTGGATTCAAAATTGAGAAACGTTGATCCTTTCTCTTCTGGGCATGTGTGCTCGCGGAAATCGTTGAGCCCGTGTTCGGATCGGGGATTAGGCCATCGTTTCTCTTCGATGAGTCTGTCAGGGATCTAAAAAAAAATTAAATAAATAAATAAAAAGACATAGACCACTAAGGTTAAACCAATTGCGTTCTTTGATCACGATTGATTCAAGAAAAGCCTTGTCCAGAGTGTGGAGACAGCTTGACTGTTCTAGGCAAGGGTCCTCCAAACAGGTTCATTAAGTAATATTACCCTTACCTGGGGGCAATTCTATCAACTGAGGTTTCATAAGACCGGGTTAGGAGGCCTATGTGTACTCTCTCGTCTTTAAATCTTAAAAATTAAAAAAAATCAAAAATAAAAAAAAATAAAAAAAAGATTTAAAAAAAAAACATCCTAAACAAAAAAAAAATCAAAATAAAAAAAAATAATAAAAAATAAAAAAAAAGATTTTCAAAAAAAATCTTAAAGAAAAAAAATATAAATAAAATAAAAAAAAAATAAAAAAAAAGATTTAAAAAATAAAAAAATCTTAAAATAAAAAACCTTAAAAAATATATATATAAAAATAAAAAAAAATCTTCAAAAAAATAAAAAAAAATAATCTTAAAAAAAATATTTAAAAGAAAATAAAAAAATAAAAATAATAAAATAAAAAAAAATCATTTCAAAAAAAAAATCTTCAAAAACTCGTCACTTTTGATTTCAGATCTGAGAAATTTTGGTTTCTTCTTTTCTGAGCACTGGCGCTCGCGAAAATCGCCAAGACCGTGTTCAGATTGGAATACCATTTACTCTCCTTGATGGAACCAATCTTGACATTTCAAAAAGAAAAAAACTCGTCACTTTTGGATTCAGATTCGAGAAATTGTGGTCTCTTTCCTTCTGAGTACTGGCGCTCGCGGAAATCGTTGAGCCGGTATTTGAATCGGAAGGCCACCTGCTCTCTTTGACGAATTCATTTCTGACCTTTCAAAACAGAAAATCCCATCTCATGGATGCGATCTCCAACATTTGTGCATAGCGGTACTAGTACGCCCTTTCAGGGTCTACTGTATCTGTGACCGGCACATTTGTAACTCCTACCTTATATTCTTTTTATCTCGAGCAAGCTCCGCTTCTCAATAAGTCGAATTTAGGTATACAATTGCTTCTAGCAGTCATTGGAACGCTCATTTCGAGCCTACCATGCTTGCAACTAGAACAATTGTACCCTCTATGGCTTTTTGCCTTATTCATATTGCTTGGGTCATGTCCCTTGAGCGATTTGAAAAGAAAAAATCATAGAATTCCCCATTTATGATCATCATATTCTTGTGATTACTAATGGATGTGGTCTTGTTTCAGAAATTTTGAAACTAACAACGGCAGCTTCACTGATCATCACCTTCGATGAAAACAAGCACCAGCTCATGCTTCAACAGAAGCAAACCGAGCGCACTTACAAGCGCCCTGCTAGCTGCCGAAGCACCAACTCCCTCAGCAACTCTCTGAACTCCGGGTCGACCTCGACTCCCCGGACCATCGTCTTCGGGACACTGGGACCATTCCCACTTCCTGAAGAAGAAACTGCTCCTCCCAAAAGGCAGAAGGTCGCCTCGCAACGTGTCACTACTGTGACACCAAAGGCGACTGCCGAGAAGCAGAAGATCGCCCCTCAACGTGTCACTTCTGTGACACCAAAAGCGAACCCCAAGAATACTAAAACCCGCGGCATCCCCGCGAAACCTCAACCAACAACCAACCAGGTCTACCCTAAGACTTGATCTCCAAGACCTTCCCCAAAACAAAGAAGGTCTCAAACCTCCACCAAGCCAGCATACCTGGCTCCACTCAAAGAGAACCAGTTCTACCCTCTTGCCTACATGAAAGAGGAGAGACCCATCTCCAACTTGACTCCCAAGTCAACCCAGCATGAACCGGCTTGCTCCCACAAGCCCAAAATCAGATCATGCATCACTAGGCCTCTACAAGCACCTGCCAAGGCCTACACTCCTTCAGTTCAACCCTTCATCTCTATAGGGGCCGAACTTGAAAGGTTCAAAGCTTCACTGCAACAGGCAAAGGACCGGGTCCGCATCCTGTCCTTGCCCAATTACAAAGAAGACAAGCTCGGCTGCTGCGCCCGAGGGAGTACATCCTTCATTGTTAAAGCCCAGCCAGAGCTGACTGAAGCTCAAATCGCTCGTCGAGCACGCCGCCGTGCATCATATCGACAAAAGAGACTAGAGAAGCAACGGACCCTGCCTCCTACACTTCAAGTCTCCCACAAATGGGTCGAAAAAGAAAGACCCGACCAAGTTGCTGCCGTCCATATGGTTGGAAAAACCAGAAGATGCCAAAAGTCAGCATAAAAAATCCATGTCTGACGTCCGGTGACCCGTAGCGTCACCAGGACACGAAGACATCCCGAAGAATCTCCTGCCCCTTCAAGCCAAGGATGGGAGAGTAATCCTTCATCAAGCTCTTCATCAAAAAGAATGAGCCCCAGCTCAGTCACCAGGACGGTTTCTTCGTTTGAATCCCGAGGAATGAACGTCCTGGTTACAAATTCTGAGCCACCACCTCAGAATCCATCTCAAGATGATGCGCTCACACGCATCCAGCAGTTGGAACAAGGCCAGCAGAGGATTGAAACTCTGATGGAAAACCTTCTCCTTGTTGTCCAAAATCAGGTGAACAATGAGCCTCCTCTGAATCATCGTAATAACGAGGAAAATCGTGAAGAAAATGAGTCACGCGCCCTTACCAAAAAGGACGTAGACAATATCCTCGCCAAAGCTAAAGAAGAGGATATACTCAAGGAGCATGGGATCAAGCCACCATATCCCTTATGGATGGACTCAGTCCCATTCCCAACAAAATTTAAACATCCTACTCTCCAAATATATACGGGGAAAGGATCAGCCAGACAGCACGTCATCCACTTCAAGATTTTGACGGGAGCTATCGCGGATCAAGATGCACTCAAGATTCGCCTCTTTGCAAGTACCCTAAAAGGTACGGCCTTCGATTGGTACTCCACTATGCCGGAGAACTCCATCCAGAACTGGGCTATGCTGGAGACACGCTTCCTGACCCACTTCCAAGGTGAGGATCATCCTGTTACTATGGCTCAACTCTGCAGCCTAAAACAAGGAGAGAATGAGTCAACATACGACTTCATTCACAAGTGGAAAGCAATGGCGTACAAATGCTCAGATGTACTGCCACAAGCGTCGCTAGTCGACATCTGCCGAAACAACATGAGAGCTAGAATCTGCTCCATGATCATCGGCAACAAATCAAAAAACTTGGGAGAACTCCTGGAAGCTTCTATGGAAGCTGAAACGGTGATTAAAGACCTCAACAGTCAGAAGTCATCAAGAAAAGTGCCAACCGTCATTGTAACCTCTAAACCAAAGAAAAAAGAGGTCCTCAATGTGCAAACCAAGTCAGCTCCTCAGCAACTAAAGAAAGCTGAAAACAGAGCTGCAGGTAAGAGACCTGAACTCTCTGATGCCTTCAAAGAGCGAGTAGAAAAGAAATACCCGTTCGATGAAGATGTTGACGAAATCTTCGGGCCTCTCGTGGCAAACGGCAAGCTCACCTTGCCTGAACCCAAAAGACCGGGCGATGTTGGCAAAACCAACGATCCTCGGTACTGTCCATACCACCAGATGGTCTCGCATCCTCTCAATCAATGCTTTGTTGTGAGAGAGAAGATAAACGAGATGTGGAAAAACGGAGTCATAACCTTTGACAAAAACTATGGGTCTGCCTCCGTCAACATGGTGTCATGTGGACAAACACCAAAATCACCAAAGAAGAAGACCACTACTTCCTTCATGGTGATAAACAAAATTCAAACGTCCGAGGAGCTGGTTCCTTACCCGACACCAGACGGACAACCCATATGGGTACATCCCGATCTCCTGGAAGATGAAAACTGGGAGATCGTAAAAACAAAGCCGACAGCTTAACAGCGAAGGCAGGCTAGGAAACATCTCCTCAGGCTCAAACGGCAAGAGAAGACCCAGCCAAAACAAGAAGTCAATGAAAAGGCAGAGGCCTCCTCTACTACTTCACTCGGGGCAACAGAAACGACCCTTCCAGAGACTTCAAAGGCGGTAAGAAACTTCACTCTCAGTGATTTCATGCCACCTCGATTCAAAAAAGAAGCTATGCAGGGGGCATCATACTCTTGCAACTCGGTAGTTGGATTCTCCATTGATGGATACGAGTCCAGCGACACCGACGATGGATTCGAGCCCAACTACACCGGCGAGTGGGAGGAATCTCTTGAAACAGGAGAGTATCTCTCCGATGAAGAATGGGTTCCTGAAACTCACCTTATGCCAGTAATCTGGTATAACCCCTTACAGCCACAAGGATCCTGGTCTGATGATGAGGAAGACCAAGAGGCTGTACAAGAAAATGCTGTTGAGCCAGCACCCGTCGTTGCTCCAGTGGAAATCAACCATGTTGAGCCACAAAGAGCAGACGAAGAAGAAGATTTGGCTCCCATGCCTGATCTTGAAGAATATGCGAGGATCTTGCAGCATCTCGCTCTAGAACAAGAGCAAGACCGCGATAATGAGATTCCTCACAATCCAGAGCCGGAAGTCCCTGAAGCCCACCAGGTACCTCCTCCCTCAACTCCTGAAAATGGAGAAAATTGCTTGGTAGACGATCCTCTTACATCTGAGGATGAGTCTGACTCCGAGCAGACAATGCCTCCTTTAAGAGCTGCCTGTAATGTGATAATTCAGGATTATAGCTCTTCCGATGCATCATCTGATGAGATCACTTACACACCGGCGACACCTAGCACCATATCTTCTGGGGCTACCTCGTCTCGCGTGACTTTCACAGAGATGACACCCTCTCAGGCTTCGTCCCCTGAGACTGTGACTTCAGAACTCACGCTCTTCCAGACTCATCATCATGAAGAAAACCCAACTTGGGATGATGGATGGGTCAGCACAGAAGAAAAGCTGCTGGATGCTGTTCAGGACTTGCTCCCGGAAAATGCTCCATGCAACACAATCACTGAGGATGGCAATTCTGCTGCAGACGCATCCTCAGTAAATGAGAAACGACAGCCTCTTGATCCTGAGGACAATCTTCCAAGCGAAGACCCTTCTCAAGAAGCTCTCGAAGTTGGTAGAGGCACCCGCTCGGGCCGGGACTACCATAAAAATTACAACCAATCTTCCTTTACTTATGTAAATCCTTCGGGAAAAGATGTTGTAAGCGCCCCAGTGGCAACAATGATGAACACGCAGGCCCTAAGGAGGCTTTCAAGTATGATTTGATCGAGCACTTCAAGCACATACCTGCACGACTGCACATCCTGGATTTATTACGAATGTCTCCACGCACTCGTGATAATCTCATCTCAGAATTACAAAAACTGAATGAGGATGTCGACAAACATGCCCCGCAAGTCCTCCAAATTGAAATGGATTACCGGGTCAAAAACTCTGAAATTTCCTCAAAGGGAGAAAAGAAAACTGAGGGATCATGCATTGAATGCCTCTCGGTGTAAAAAGCAGCCAGTGCAACCATCGCCTTCACAAAGGACGACCTCCTACTTGGCGAAGCAAGGCACAACCGACCCTTGTACTTCACAGGGTACATCAAGGAAATGCCTATACACAGAGTTCAGGTCGACCCAGGTTCTGCACTCAACCTCATCTCCACTTCGGCTCTCGAAGAGTTGGGCATCCCACCCAGCAAGCTAAGCCACACATCTGTATCTATCTTTGGATACGATGGGAGTACTCAAAGGCCTATCGGCAAAATCAGGTTCAAATTGCAGATCGGTGATCTTATCTCTGAAGTCACTGTGTATGCAATAAAAACCCCTTCATGCTACAACATCCTTCTCGGACGCCCCTGGATACACGAGAATGGTGTTGTCCCTTCAACTCTACATCAATGCATCAAGTTCGTCGGCGACGACGGCATGGTACATCGAGTGTTTGCGGACAGAAGACCCTTCAAAGGTAAAGAAGTCCACTTCGCAGACTCCCAAATGTATGAAGGCGAAAAAGAAGAAAAAGAGGAAATAGCACCCTTTGCTGAAAATCTCCAGAAAGTTAAAGGCAAGGCTCCTCAAAAATCACCGGAAGAAAACAAACACTCCGGTAAATTCGAAGAGAGCAGTCAACCTCCCTTCGTCATCTCCCTCAAATCTTCAAAACCTTTGATCATCACAACTAGAGTGAAGAAGGCAAAGCAAAAGCCTGGGGGTAAATTTGTTGTCTCTTTCGTGTCTATCAAGCAAGACACGGATTCGGACTCAGAGCCAGAAGACGACACCTCGTCAAGCCAAGCTGACACTCAACAAGTTCAGCCTGCTCTCACTCCGATGGAGACACCTGCTGATGTAGAAGATCTTACGTCTGCTATCTTTGTTGTTCCGACAACATCACCAAAGCAAATGCCGATCTTCTTCCATAGATCGGACGCTTCTTCATCAAACTCCATGCTGGAACCTTTCCAAAATGAAGGTATGCCTCAGCTATCTCTATATAGTCCTGTGGCACAAGTAATTATGAAGAAAATGGGCTATGACGCTCAAAACCCAGTCGGTTTGGGAGAAAGACGCGGTATTCTCACGCCATTGGGGCCCGCCTTGACCAAAAGCCAGCTGGAAGATTGGAGACTCTACGGTCATGTAGAAAAGTCTTCATTTGGGTTAGGGTATGATCCCGACACTCCTCTGAGACAGTTGACACAAAAGCTTAAAAGTCGTTTTACCGACCAAGCCTCAACATCTCAAGTCCATGAAGACATCGATCTCCCTGGATATCTCTTTAAAGAGTTACCTGACAAAGATCCAGGAAGCTCATCCAATTGGTATGATTTCTCTGATGATAAAGAGGAATCGTCCGATAATACAGACTTGTGCTATTCTGACCTAGAAGAGCCCTCGTCTCCAAAAGAAGTACCTTACTTCGACCCAGTTTCAACAGGCGATTGGGACCATCTAATAGCAAGCCTTGAGAAGATCACCAATCAAGAAGACCCGTGGAAAGGAACAAACCCTCGGTCTACAAATGCCCTTGGAATCCCAGAAGGTTTTGTTGAGCTGGAAGCCTCCGAAAATATTGTGGAGGAACCACCTTCGAACCTTCTAACAGAAGAACCTGTTGAAAAGATAGACTTGGGAACACCAGATAACCCACGTCCTGTATTCATAAGCAAGAATATAAAGGATGATGAGTTACCCGAGTATATCGCTTTTCTTCGTGAGTTCGTTGATTGCTTTGCATGGTCCTACGTTGAAATGCCTGGTTTAGACCCCAAAGTAGCAGTCCACAAACTCAATCTTCAAGAAGACATCAAGCCTGTCAAACAAGGCCAAAGAAGATTCCGTCCAGATGTGATGGATAAAATTGAACAAGAAGTTCAAAAGCTCAAAAGCGTCGGCTTCATCCGTGAGGAACAACATCCAGAATGGTTGGCCAACATTGTCCCTGTGACAAAGAAAACTGGGCAGATCAGGGTCTGTATTGACTATAGAGACCTGAATGGCGCTTGCCCTAAAGATGAATTCCCGCTCCCCATACCGGAGGTGATGATTGACAATACCTGCGGATTCGAGCGAATGACATTCATGGATGGCTTCTCTGGTTACAATCAGATAAAGATGCATCCTGAGGATGAAAAACACACATCATTTTGGACTCCATTTGGCATATATTGCTATACTGTCATGCCATTTGGTCCGAAAAATGCTGGTGCCACATATCAGAGGGCTATGATGAAAATATTCCAAGATATGCAACACAAGACGGTCGAATGTTATGTTGATGACCTCGCCGTAAAAAACAAAAGAAAAGAAGACCATCTCAAAGATCTTCGAGAAGTCTTCCTCCGACTTCGCAAACACAAACTGCGGATGAATCCTCTAAAATGCTTCTTCGGCGTCTCGTCGGGTAAGTTTCTTGGATTCCTAGTTCGGAAAGCCGGAATAGAATTTGACCCCATCAAAGTCAAGGTTATTCTAGAAATGCCCCCTCCAAGAACCTTAAGGGAACTAAAAGGGCTTCAAGGGAGATTGGCCTACATCAGACGGTTCATCTCCAATCTTTCGGGGAAGTGTCGTCCATTCTCTCGATTGATGAAAAAGGGTGTAAACTTTGTCTGGGATGCTGACTGTGAAGCCGCATTTCAAGATATCAAGTCATACCTAACCAAACCTCCAGTGTTAGCTTCTCCTACCACTGGGAAACCATTCATCTTGTACACAAGAGCCCTTGATCATTCTCTGGGTGCTCTGCTTGCACAAGAAAATGATGAAAAAAAAGAAGCTGCTCTATACTACCTCAGCCGCATGCTAGTAGGTGCAGAGCATCGCTACTCTCCAGTCGAAAAGGAATGCCTTGCAGTGATGTTCGCCGTACAAAAGCTACGTCACTATCTGCTTTCCAAAACAGTCTACCTGGTCTCGAGGATCAACCTCTTGAAGGTCCTTGTCACAAAGGCAGGTTCTCTCAATGCCCGACTGGCAAAATGGTCCATCCTCTTGTCACAATTTGATATTAGGTATGTACCACAAAAAGCAATCAAAGGCCAAGCTCTAGCAGACTTTCTCGCAGAGCATCCATTGCCTAAAGATTCTCCACTCAGAGATGATCTCCCAGACGAACCTGTCTACAACGTGGAGACTTCCTCACCAAATGCTTCCTGGGACATGTACTTTGCCGGTGCAACCAGGACAAATGAAAAAAGAAAGCTGATCTCGGGAGTTGGCATCCTCTTTGTTAGCCCCGACAAATACATGATTCCACACGCTTTCTCGCTACTGGAACCATGCACAAACAATGCAGCTGAATACCAAGCTCTGATCCTAGGATTGGAACTCGCCATCGAATCTGGTATCACTATGCTGGAAGTCTTTGGAGACTCTCAACTGATCGTCAACCAGATGAATCAGATATATGAAGTCAGGAAGCCCGATCTGCTGCCTTATTACAACAAGGCACAATCGCTTCTGCAAAAGTTTGACATCTGTCACATCACCCACATTCGTAGAGGTGAAAACATCCGTGCAGATGCCCTGGCCGGACTTGCCGCAACAATGGCGATCCAGGAAGGGGAAAACATGCAAATCACAGTGTGCGAGAGAAGGATCCTCCCTCCTCTTAACACACACCAAGCAGTTGCTGAATGCCACCGAGTGGTTGGAAGTCGGATCTCTATCCTTCAACCATCAATCGGCGACTGGAGGGATCCGTTCATTGATTACACTCTGTTCGGAATCCTACCTGAAGATCCAAAAGAACGGGTAAGCATCCAAAGGCGAGCCCCAAACTTTCATTTGGATATTCCTTCAAAAATCCTCTATAGGAAATCCTTCAACGGAGTACTTCTACGCTGCTTGTCACAACAAGAGGCCGAAGAAACACTTAAAGAAGTTCATGCTGGTCTTTGTGGAGCCCATCAGGCAGGTCCTAAGCTCTATGATCAGATAAAAAGGTTAGGTTACTATTGGCCTACCATGGTAGCTGATGCAATGCAATTTGCCAAACGCTGCCAGCTATGCCAAGTTCACGGAGATTACATTCACATGCCTCCGGAATGGCTACACCCTACAGCAATCTCGTGGCCTTTCGAAGCCTGGGGTATGGACATCATAGGTCCTATTTCTCCCCCTTCAAGCAAAGGTCATCGCTTCATCTTCGCCGCAACGGATTTTTTTTCCAAGTGGTCAGAAGCATTTGCGTTCAACGAAATGAAGACCTCATCAGTCCTTCAATTCCTACGCACCAACGTCATTTGTCGTTTCGGCATACCTAAAAGATTCGTCCATGATAACGGACCACAATTCCGGGATCATTGTTGACACCAAAAATGTCACTTTGCCTCTTCAACATCAAGAAAGCTGCCTGAAGTCGCAACCTGCCATAAATAGGCAATGCAACTTCTCCAAAAAATCAAATCTTGTCAGAATCAAACAAAAACTGCAAGGTCCTTCAAGATAGCCAAGAGAAGAGTACACATGAAGTTTCGGGCCATTTCAGAATCATTTGGCCTAACTTCGCTTCTCCGTTAGCTAAAATGGCGCTCCCGGCGGCGACATCATCGGAGACGTCAAAACTTCGATCAGAGCCTACAGATGACTCCAGCATGTCCCAAAAGGGCTCCATGCCAAATTTCAAGTCAAACCGACAACGTTTGACCCTCCATCAATGCTCGAGCAGCAAAATCAAGCCTCTCGGCGGCGGGAACCACCGAAGCGTTCTCTCATCAAACCAAGTGCATGAGTGGCTTCCACATGCTTCCAAAAGGCTGCACGTCGAATTTCAGGTCATTCCGACAACGTTTGACCAGGTTTCGATGCTCCGAGAGAAAATCAAGCCTACCGGCGGCGGAGCAACCCGGGACCATGACATCCAAAACGGAGCCCATGGAACGTCTCAAAATGACTCCAATAGGCTCCCCGTCAAATTTCAGGTCAATCGG
Organism: Umbellularia californica; assembly: GCA_028538565.1. NCBI lineage: Eukaryota > Viridiplantae > Streptophyta > Magnoliopsida > Laurales > Lauraceae > Umbellularia > Umbellularia californica. Next base: position 60,637,486 of record JAPQWN010000003.1, on the reverse strand, counting down.
ACATCGTTTGGCCACATATCAAAGCTCGGCATTTTCCCCGCAGCAAAATCAAGTGAAGCATCGACGGGACCCCAAACGGCTTCAAAACTCAAACAAAAGCCTATGGTTGGTCTTATTTATTGCTCAGGAGGCTTCACCTCAAATTTCAGGTCATTCCGACATCGTTTGACCAAGTTTCAGCTTCTGGCGGAAAATCAGCAGCTCTACGCGACAAAGTCTTCGGCTTTCCCGGAAAATTGGAAACTTTGCACTCTAAAAATGCAAGGATTCTCATCAAGTTTTCTACAGGGAAATCAAGCCAATAAATGAGAAGAAATGTCAAGAAAAATACAGAAGAAAACGGCGACGAAAAAGACCTCAAAACGACCGCAAAACGGGCTCCGAAGGGGAAAAATCCCCCAGGGTCGCAGACCCCTGCGACCATGGCCCATGGTCGCAGGCCCCTGCGACCATGGCCCATGGTCGCCGGCGACCATGGAGGTCCGGGTCACCGGATTTTCCGCCGGTGACCCGTTTTTTCCGTTTTTTTTCGCGTTTCGCACACTTTGGCCCCTGTGGTTTCCTGAAAATGTGATTTTTAGTGCTTTAAATTGACTCATATCCGACGACATCTCGGATCCGCCGTCAAAAGCATAAAATCATCATTGATCGCTCCAAGATCGTCAACCGGCTGACCAAGAAAGTGCGCTTTCTGTCCGACCGATCGTGAAATCGACAAGACAGATGTCACCGGCCCGCTCTTAGCTATCAATGTCTGAAGTTACATGTTCATCCGATGTCGATCAGCATGTAGATCCATCGATGATCATCGCCAGAAGAATTCCAGAAGACACGGCACGGCCCGCGACTCTTCGACTGCTCGGCGACCAATTAATGTGGTTAATTGACTAGCTTTATTATAGTCATTAATTCATTTCTTTGGACGGCCCAATCAGAAGCAAGCATTTGGGAGTTACAAGTCAATTGATTCATGGCATTTAAACCATGAAACTCCTCCCATTATGGTAATTAAGGTGATTAAAAGCCCTTAATCTCCATCGGCCAATCAGATTCAAGGAAAAAAGGAGTTACAAAATCAAGAAATAAATCTTGTAACTCCTCCCATTAAAGCCATTAAGGCTCATAAACCCTCCTAAATGGCTACCAAAAGCCTATAAATAGGAGAGCATTCTATTGAAATCAGGATCAGAGAAGATCAGAAAAAAAAAGATCAGAAAGAGATCTGAGAGAAAGAAAAAAGAGAAAAAACTCTGCTGAAGTTCTGCACCGGCCACCACTACAAGGCGACAAAAGTCCCTTGGGGGGCACCCCCCCCAAGGTCCTTGCCTTCTCCTGCTGCCTCCAATGGCTTAGACGTGGCTTTGCAGCCCGTCTACTTAGCTTTTTATTGGACATAGGACCTTCTCTTGGTCTTTGTCCTCTAAAAACCTGAGGTTATAGCCAAGCCAAGCGAATCAAGAGCATCTTCTGTTCTCATCTGCATGGATGATGGCGAAGCCCATACATGGCTTGCGACCGTCAATCTGAACGAGTCCCCCACAATCTCCTGAAAAGTTAGATCTTCCTTTTCTTGCTTTTCATTGTAATTTGTATTTTTCTAAAGAGACAAAAATCACAACTCTTGTCTTTCATTATTGATAAGAATTGTAAATCGGCTATAAACGCCAAAATCGGCTATAAATGCCAAACAAAATCGCCTTTCACGGCAAACCAAGAAAATGTCTCTTTTCTTAAATATTTGTGCAATGGAAAACTTGAAAGAAGTTGATTTCCTTTTTACTTGCGAAGGTTGATCTCCGGATTACCACTTGCAATTCCAAGTAAAATAGAAAATCTGGCACACCCACACAAAAAAATGTTGATGCACGCTTCAGGCCCGCCAGGGCGCGAAAGGGCCGGACCCGACGGACTCCCACGTTCCGCCGACCCCGGTAGCCGCCCCACGGCGCCTCGGAGCGCGTTCCATCAAGCTGGCACACCCGGTGGGACTCGTTCATTTGAGAACACGGTGCTTGGAAATGAAATATTTGCATATCATACTTTTTGCTCTATGCTTATACTTCTTTTCCGGATTCCTTGGCTACTTTCTAGCTGGTAGCCTATGTTGGATTTTGCATCCTAAAAAAAAATGAGATGGGATTTTTTGGAAATTTCTACTTCTTTAAGTTTGTTTCCACTCTTTCTCTTTGCAAAAAAAAAAAAATCAAAAAAAAAATAATCAGTTTTCTTAGTTTGAATTCAAAATTAAGAAACTTTGATCCTATCCTATCGTTCTTTGGTGCTTGCAGAAATGTTGAGCCCGTTCGACTAAGGTTTTGGGCCATCGTTTCTCTTCGATGAGTTCATTAGAGATTTCAAAAAAAAAAAAAATCAGTTTTCTTAGTTTGGATTCAAAATTGAGAAACCTTGATCCTATCCTATCGTTCTTTGGTGCTTGCAGAAATGTTGAGCCCGTTCGACTAAGGTTTTGGACCATCGTTTCTCTTCGATGAGTTCATTAGAGATTTCAAAAAAAAAATAAATAAATAAATAAAATCAGCTTTCTTAGTTTGGATTCAAAATTGAGAAACTTTGATCCTATCCTATCGTTCTTTGGTGCTTGCAGAAATGTTGAGCCCGTTCGACTAAGGTTTTGGGCCATCGTTTCTCTTCGATGAGTCTATTTGGGATTTTTTATAAAAAAAAAAAGGACATAGACCACTAAGGTTAAACCAATTGCGTTCTTTGATCACGATTGATTCAAGAAAAGCCTTGTCCAGAGTGTGGAGACAGCTTGACTGTTCTAGGCAAGGGTCCTCCAAACGGGTTCATTAAGTAATCCTACCCTTACCTGGGGGCAATTCTATCAATTGAGGTTTCATAAGACCGGGTTAGGAGGCCTATGTGTACTCTCTCGTCTTTAAATCTTAAAAAAAAATTAAAATCAAAATAAAAAAAAATAAAAAAAAAAGATTTTAAAAAAAAAATCTTAAAAAAAAAAAAACAAAAAACAAAAATTTTCAAAAAAAAAATAAAATAAAAAAAAATATAAATAAAAAAATATTTTAAAAAATAAAAAATAAAAAAAAAATAAAATAAAATAAAATAAAAAAAAATCATTTCAAAAAAAAATCTCCAAAAACTCGTCACTTTTGATTCCAGATCTGAGAAATTTTGGTTTCTTCTTTTCTGAGCACTGGCGCTCGCGGAAATCGCCGAGACCGTGTTCAGATCAGAATACCATTTGCTCTCCTTGATGGAACCAATCTTGACATTTCAAAAAAAAAACTCGTCACTTTTGGATTCAGATTCGAGAAATTGTGGTCTCTTCCCTTCTGAGTACTGGCGCTCGCGGAAATCGTTGAGCCCGTATTTGAATCGGAATGCCACCTGCTCTCTTTGACGAATCCATTTCTGACATTTCAAAACAAAGAATCCCATCTCATGGATGTGATCTCCAACATTTGTGCATAGCAGTACTGGTACGCCCTTTCAGGGTCTACTGTATCTGTGACCGGCACATTTGTAACTCCTACCTTATATTCTTCTTATCTCGAGCAAGCTCCGCTTCTCGATAAGTCGAATTTAGGTATACAATTGCTTATAGCAGTCATTGGAACGCTCATTTCGAGCCTACCATGCTTGCTGTCAGAACAATTGTACCATCTATGGCTTTTTGCCTTCTTCATGTCGCTTGGGTCATATCCCTTAAGCGATTTGAAAAGACAACCATAGAAATTCCCATTTATGATCATTATTCTTGTGATTACTAATGGATGTGGTCTTGTTTCAGAAATTTTGAAACTAACAATGGCAGCCTTAACCATCATCTTCGATGAGAACAAGCACCAACTCATGCTTCAACAGAAGCAAACCGAGCGCACTTACAAGCGCCCTGCCAGCTGCCGAAGCGTCAACTCCCTTGGCAACTCTCTGAACTCAGGGTCGACCTCGACTCCCCGGACCATCGTCTTCGGGACACTGGGACCATTCCCACTTCCCGAAGAACAAGCTGCGCCTGCCAAAAGGCAGAAGATCGTCTCTCAACCTGTCACTCCCGTGACACCAAAGGCGAGCGCCCAAAAGCCCGAAGCCCGCGGCAACCCCGCGAAGCCTCGACCCACAAACAACCAGGTCTATCCCAAGACTTGGTCTCCAAGACCTTCCCCAAAACAAAGGAGGTCTCAAACCTCCACCAAGCCAGCATACCTGGCCCCACTCAAGGAGAACCAGTTCTACCCTCTTGCCTACATGAAAGAGGAGAGACCCATCTCCAACCTGACTCCCAAGTCAACCCAGCATGAGCCGGCTTGTTCCTACAGGCCCAGAATCAGATCACGCATCACCAGGCCTCTCCAAGCACCTGCTAAGGCTTACACTCCTTCAGTTCGACCCTTCATCTCTACAGGGGCCGAACTCGAAAGGTTCAAAGCTTCGCTGCAACAGGCAAAGGACCGGGTCCGGATCCTGTCCTTGCCTAGCTACAAAGAAGACAGGCTCGGCTGCTGCGCCCGAGGGAGCACATCCTTCATCGTCAGAGCCCAGCCAGAGCTGACTGAAGCTCAAATCGCTCGTCGAGCACGCCGCCGTGCTTCATATCGACAAAAGAGACTAGAGAAGCAACGGACCCAGCCTCCTACACTTCAAGTCTCCCACAAATGGGTCGAAAAAGAAAGACCCGACCAAGTTGCTGCCGTCCATATGGTTGGAAAAACCAGAAGACGCCAAAGGTCAGCATCAAAAATCCATGTCCGACGTCCGGTGACCCGTAGCATCACCAGGACACAAAGACATCCCGAAGAATCTCCTGCCCCTTCCAGCCAAGGACGGGAGAGTAATCCTTCATCAAGCTCTTCATCAAAAAGAATGAGCCCCAGTTCGGTCACCAGGACGATTTCTTCGTTCGAATCCCGAGGGATGAACGTCTTGGCTACAAGTTCTGAGCCGCCACCTCAGAATCCACCTCGAGATGATGCGCTCACACGCATTCAGCAGTTGGAACAAGGCCAGCAGAGGATTGAAACTCTGATGGAAAACCTTCTCCTTGTCGTCCAAAATCAGGTGAACAATGAGCCTCCTCCGAATCATGGCAATAACGAGGAAAATGGAGAAGAAAATGAGTCACGCGCCCTTACCAAAAAGGACGTAGACAGTATCCTCGCCAAAGCAAAAGAAGAGGATATACTCAAAGAGCATGGGATCAAGCCACCATATCCTTTATGGATGGACTCGGTCCCGTTCCCCACAAAATTCAAACATCCTACTCTCCAAACATATACGGGGAAAGGATCGGCCAGACAGCACGTCATCCACTTCAAGATCTTGACGGGAGCTATCGCGGATCAAGATGCACTCAAGATTCGCCTCTTTGCAAGTACCCTAAAAGGTACGGCCTTCGATTGGTACTCCACTCTGCCGGAGAACTCCATTCAGAACTGGGCTATGCTGGAGACACGCTTCCTGACCCACTTCCAAGGTGAGGATCATCCTGTTACTATGGCTCAGCTCTGCAGCCTAAAACAGGGAGAGAATGAGTCAACTTATGACTTCATTCACAAGTGGAAAGCAATGGCATACAAATGTTCAGATGTATTGCCACAAGCGTCGCTAGTCGACATCTGCCGAAACAACATGAGAGCTAAAATCCGCTCCATGATCATCGGCAATAAATCAAAGAACCTGGGGGAACTCCTCGAAGCTTCCATGGAAGCTGAAATGGTGATCAAAGACCTCAACAGTCAGAAGTCATCAAGAAAAGAGCCAACCGCCATTGCAACCTCTAAACCAAAGAAGAAAGAGGTCCTTAATGTGCAAACCAAGTCAGTTCCTCAGCAACCAAAGAAAGCTGAAAATAGAGCTGCAGGTAAGAGACCTGAACTCTCTGATGCCTTCAAAGAGCGAGTAGAAAAGAAATATCCGTTCGATGAAGACGTCGAAGAAATCTTTGAGGCTCTCCTAGCAAATGGCAAACTCATTTTGCCAGAGCCCAAAAGACCTGGAGACGTTGGCAAAACCGATGATCCTCGGTACTGTCCATACCACCAGATGGTCTCGCATCCTCTCAATCAATGCTTTGTTGTGAGAGAGAAGATAAACGAGATGTGGAAAAACGGAGTCATCACCTTTGACAAAAATTATGGCCCCGCCTCCGTCAACATGGTGTCACGTGGACAAACACCAAAATCACCGAAGAAGAAGATCACTACTTCCTTCAAGGTGATAAATAGAATTCAAACGTCCGAAGTGTTGGTTCCTTGCCCGACACCAGACGGACAACCCATATGGGTACATCCCGATCTCCTGGAAGATGAAAATTGGGAGATCGTCAAAACAAAGCCGACCGCTCAGCAGCGAAGGCAAGCCAAGAAACATCTCCTCAAGCTCAAACGGCAAGAGAAGACCCAGCCAAAACAAGAAGTCCATGAAAAGGCAGAGGCCTCCTCTACCACTTCACTCGGGGCAACAGAAACGTCCCTTCCAGAGACTTCAAAGGCGGTAAGAAACTTCACTCTCAGTGATTTCATGCCACCTCAATTCAAAAAAGAAGCCATGCAGGGGGCATCATACTCTTGCAACTCGGTAGTTGGATTCTCCATTGATGGATACGAGTCCAGCGACACTGACGATGGATTCGAGCCCAACTACACCGATGAGTGGGAGGAATCTCTTGAAACAGGAGAATATCTCTCCGATGAAGAATGGGTTCCTGAAACTCACCTTATGCCAGTAATCTGGTATAACCCCTTGCAACCACAAGGATCCTGGTCTGATGATGAAGAAGACCAAGAGGCTGCACAAGAAGATGCTGTTAACCCAGCACCTGTCATTGCTCCAGTGGAAATCAACTATGTTGAGCCACACGGAGAAGACGAAGAAGAAGATCTGGCTCCCATGCCTGATCTTGAAGAATATGCAAGGATCTTGTAGCGTCTCGCTCTAGAACAAGAGCAAGACCGCGTCAACGAGATTCCTCACAATCCAGAGCCGGAAGTCCCTGAAGCCCATCAGGTACCTCCACCCTTAACTCCTGAAAATGGAGAACATTGCTGGATTGACGATCCTCTTACATCCGAGGATGAGTCTGACTCCGAGCAGGCAACATCTCCTATCAGAGCTTCCTGTAATGTAATATATTAGGACTATAGCTCTTCTGAAGCATCGTCTGATGAGATTACCTACACTCCGACAACGCCTAGCAATGTATCCTCTGGAGCTACCTCGTCTCACGTGACTTTCACAGAGATGACACCCTCTCAGGTTTCTTCTCCTGAGACTGTGACTTCAGGATACACATTCTTCCCGACTCATCATCATGAAGAAAACCCAACTTGGGGTGATGGATGGGTCAACGAAGAAGAAAAGCTGCTGGATGCTGTTCAGGGCTTGCTCCCGGAAAATGCTCCGTGCAACACAATCACTGAGGATGGCAACTCTGCTGCAGATACATCCCCAGTAGATGAAAAACGACAGCCTCTTGATCCTGAAGACAATCTTCCAAACAAAGATCCTTCTCAAGAAGCTCTCGAAGTTGGTAGAGGCACCCGTTCGGGCCGGGACTACCACAAAAATTACAACCAATCTTCCTTTACTTATGTAAATCCTTCGGGAAAAAATGTTGTAAGCGCCCCCAGTGGCAACAATGATGAACATGCAGGCCCCAAGGAGGCTTTCAAGTATGACTTGGTTGAGCACTTCAAACACATACCTGCACGTCTTCACATCCTGGATTTATTACGAATGTCTCCACGCACTCGTGATAATCTCATCTCAGAATTACAAAAACTGAATGAGGATGTCGACAAACATGCCCCGCAAGTCCTCCAAATTGAAATGGACTACCGGGTCAAAAACTCTGAAACTTCCTCAAAGGGAGAAAAGAAAACTGAGGGATCATGCATCCAATGCCTCTCGGTTCAAAAGGCAGCTAGTGCAACCATCGCCTTCACTAAGGAAGACCTCCTACTTGGCGAAGCAAGGCACAACCGACCCCTGTACTTCACAGGGTACATCAAAGAAATGCCGATACATAGAGTTCGGATCGACCCAGGTTCTGCACTCAACCTTATCTCCACTTCGGCTCTTGAAGAGTTGGGCATCCCACCCAGCAAGCTAAGTCACACATCTGTATCTATCTTTGGATACGATGGGAGCACTCAAAGGCCTATCGGCAAAATCAGGTTCAAATTGCAAATCGGTGATCTTATCTCTGAGGTCACTGTGTATGCAATAAAAACCCCCTCATGCTACAACATCCTTCTCGGACGTCCTTGGATACACGAGAATGGTGTTGTTCCTTCTACTCTACATCAATGCATCAAGTTTGTCGGCGACGACGGCATGGTACATCGAGTCTTTGCGGACAGGAAACCCTTCAAAGGTAAAGAAGTCCACTTCGCAGACTCCCAAATGTATGAAGGCGAAAAAGAAGAAGAAGAGGAAATAGCACCCCCTGCTGAAAATCTCCAGAAAGATAAAGGCAAGGCTCCTCAAAAATCACCGGAAGAAAACAAACACTCCGGCAAATTAGAAGAGAGTAGTCAATCTCCCTTCGTTATCTCCCTCAAGAATTCAAAACCTTTGGTCATCACGACTAAAGTGAAGAAGGCGAAACAAAAGCCTGGGGGCAAATTTGTTGTCTCTCCCGTGTCTATCATGCAAGACACAGACTCGGACTCAGAGCCAGAAGACGATGCATCGTCAAGCCAAGCTGACACTCAGCAAGTTCAGCCTGCTCTCACTCCGATGGAGACACCTGCTGATGTAGAAGATCCTACGTCTGCTACCTTTGTTGTTCCGGCAACATCACCAAAGCAAAGACCGATCTTCTTTCATAGATCGGATGCTTCTTCATCAAATTCCTTGCTTGAACCCTTCCAAAATGAAGGTATGCCTCAACTATCTCTATATAGTCCTGTGGCACAAGCTATCATGAAGAAAATGGGCTTTGACGCTCAGAACCCAGTCGGTTTGGGAGAAGGCCGCGGTATTCTCACGCCATTGGGGCCCGCCTTGACCAAAAGCCAGCTGGAAGATTGGAGACTCTACGGTCACGTAGAAAAGTCTTCATATGGGTTAGGATATGATCCTGATACCCCCCTGAGACAGTTGACACAAAGGCTTAAAAGTCAATTTACCGACCAAGCCTCAACATCTCAAGTCCATAAAGACATCGATCTCCCTGGATATCTCTTTAAAGAGTTACCTGACAAAGATCCAGGAAGCTCATCCAATTTGTACGATTTCTCTGATGATAAAGAGGAATCGTCCGATAATATAGACTTGTGCTATTCTGACCCAGAAGAACCCTCGTCTCCAAAAGAAATACCAGACTCAACAGGCGATTGGGACTATCTCATAGCAAGCCTTGAGGAGATCACCAATCAAGAAAATCCATGGAAAGGAACAGAGCCTTGGTCTGGTAATGCAGTTGAAACTCCAGAAGGTTTCGTTGAGTTGGAAGCCTCTGAAAATACTGTGGAGGAACCACCTTCGAACCTTCCGACAGAAGATCCTGTTGAAAAGATAAACTTGGGAACACCTGATAACCCACGTCCTGTATTCATAAGCAAGAATATAAAGGATGATGAGTTACCCGAGTATATCGCTTTTCTTCGTGAGTTCGTTGATTGCTTTGCATGGTCCTATGCTGAAATGCCTGGTTTAGACCCCAAAGTAGCAGTCCACAAACTCAATCTTCAAGAAGACGTCAAGCCTGTCAAACAAGGCCAAAGAAGATTCCGTCCAGATGTGATGGATAAAATTGAACAAGAAGTTCAAAAACTCAAAAGCGTCGGCTTCATCCGTGAGGAACAACATCCAGAGTGGTTGGCCAATATTGTCCCCGTGACAAAGAAAACTGGGCAGATCAGAGTCTGTATTGACTATAGAGACTTGAATGGCGCTTGCCCTAAAGATGAATTCCCGCTCCCCATACCGGAGGTGATGATTGACAATACCTGCGGATTCGAGCGAATAACATTCATGGATGGCTTCTCTGGTTACAATCAGATAAAGATGCATCCCGAGGATGAAAAACACACTTCATTTCGGACTCCATTTGGCGTGTATTGCTACACTGTCATGCCATTTGGTCTCAAAAATGCTGGTGCCACATATCAGAGGGCTATGATGAAAATATTCCAAGATATACAGCACAAGACGGTCGAATGTTACGTTGATGACCTCGCCGTCAAAAGCAGAAGAAAAGAAGACCATCTCAAAGATCTTCGGGAAGTCTTCCTCCGACTTCGCAAACACAAACTGCGGATGAATCCTCTAAAATGCTTCTTCGGCGTCTCGTCGGGTAAGTTTCTCGGATTCCTTGTTCGGAAAGCTGGAATAGAACTTGACCCCATAAAAGTCAAGGCTATTCTAGAAATGTCCTCTCCAAGAACCCTAAGGGAACTAAAAGGGCTTCAAGGGAGATTTGCATACATCAGACGGTTCATCTGCAATCTTTCGGGGAAATGCCGTCCATTCTCTCGATTGATGAAAAAAGGTGTAGACTTTGTCTGGGATGCCGACTGCGAAGCCGCATTTCAAGATATCAAGTCATACCTGACCAAACCTCCAGTGTTAGCTGCCCCTGCCACTGGAAAACCATTCATCTTGTACACAAGAGCTCTTGATCATTCTGTAGGCGCTCTGCTTGCACAAGAAAATGATGAAAGAAAAGAAGCTGCTCTATACTACCTCAGCCGCATGCTAGTAGGTGCAGAGCATCGCTACTCCCCAGTCGAAAAGGAATGCCTTGCAGTGATGTTTGCCGTACAAAAGCTACGTCACTACTTGCTTTCCAACACAGTCTACCTCGTCTCAAGGATCAACCTCTTGAAGGTCCTTGTCACAAAGGCAGGTTCTCTTAATGCCCGACTGGCAAAATGGTCCATCCTTCTATCACAATTTGATATTAGGTATGTGCCACAAAAAGCAATCAAAGGCCAAGCTCTAGCAAATTTCCTCGCAGAGCATCCATTGCCTAAAGATTCACCACTCAGAGATGATCTCCCAGACGAACCTGTCTACAACGTGGAGACTTCCTCACCAAATGCCTCCTGGGACATGTACTTTGACGGTGCAACCAGGACAAATGAAAACAGAAAGCTGATCTCGGGAGTTGGCATCCTCTTTGTTAGCCCCGACAAATGCATGATTCCACACGCTTTCTCGCTACTGGAACCATACACAAACAATGCAGCTGAATACCAAGCTCTGATCCTAGGATTGGAACTCGCCATCGAATCCAGTATCACTATGCTGGAAGTCTTTGGAGACTCTCAACTGATCGTCAACCAGATGAATCAGAAATATGAAGTCAGGAAGCCTGATCTGCTGCCTTATTACAACAAGGCACAATCGCTTCTGCAAAAGTTTGACATCTGCAACATCACCCACATTCGTAGAGGTGAAAATATCCGTGCAGATGCCCTGGCCGGACTTGCCGCATCAATGGCGATCCAGGAAGGGGAAAACATGCAAATTACAGTGTGCGAGAGAAGGATCCTCCCTCCTCTTAACACACACCAAGCAGTTGCTGAATGCCACCGAGTGATTGGAAGTCGGATCTCTATCCTTCAACCTTCAATCGGCGACTGGAGGGATCCGTTCATTGATTACACTATGTTCGGAATCCTACCTGAAGATCCAAAAGAACGGGTAAGCATTCAAAGGCGAGCCCCAAACTTTCATTTGGATATTCCTTCAAAAATCCTCTACAGGAAATCCTTCAACGGAGTACTTCTACGCTGCTTGTCACAACAAGAGGCCGAAGAAACACTTAAAGAAGTTCATGCTGGTCTTTGTGGAGCCCATCAGGCAGGTCCTAAGCTCTATGATCAGATAAAAAGGTTAGGTTACTATTGGCCTACCATGGTTGCTGATGCAATGCAATTTGCCAAACGCTGCCAGCTATGCCAAGTTCACGGAGATTACATTCACATGCCTCCGGAATGGCTGCATCCTACAGCAATCTCATGGCCTTTCGAAGCAAGGGGCATGGACATCATAGGTCCTATCTCTCCCCCTTCAAGCAAAGGTCATCGCTTCATCTTCGCCGCAACGGATTATTTCTCCAAGTGGTCAGAAGCATTTGCGTTCAACGAAATGAAGACCTCATCAGTTCTTCAGTTCCTGCGCACCAACATCATTTGTCGTTTCGGCATACCCAAAAGATTCGTCCATGATAACGGACCACAATTCCGGGATCATCGATTCTACAGGTTCTGCGACAAATACAAAATCCAAAGCTGTCCTTCGACTCCATACAATCCGGCAGCAAACGGATTAGCAGAAGCCTTCAACAAGACACTCTGCAAAATCCTCAAGAAAATGGTCTCTAGTCACAAAAGAGACTGGAGCGACAAACTGTCTGAAGCTTTGTGGGCCTATCGAACCATCGTTCGAGGACCAACCCATAGCACACCATTCTCCTTGGTCTATGGATGCGAAGCTGTCGTGCCCCTAGAGGTACAAATTCCTTCTCTGAGGGTATCTCTACAAAATGACATGACTCAAGAAAGCAATGTCAAATTGCGACTCCATGAGCTGGACAATCTCGACGAGAGACGGCTCGAAGCTCGACAAAGCATTGAACTTTACCAAGCACGCATGGCAGGATCTTTTGACAAAAGGGTCCGGCAATGCGCCTACAAAAAGGGTGACTTGGTTCTTGCGGTAAAAAGACCAATGGTCTTCGCACACAAATCCAAAGGCAAATTTGAACCAAAATGGGAGGGACCCTACGTCATCGACAAGGTCTTCTCCAACGGCGCATATGCCCTCCTAAACATGGAAGGCGACAGATGTATGCTGCCTATCAACGGCAAGTTCTTGAAGCGGTACTACCCTTGAAGACTTACCCAACTGGGTAAGAGCAATGCCTGTATGGCCAAAACCTGTTCTCAGGTACTCGCTCGTCAAACCCACTCTCTTTAGAATTTTCATATCAAATGTCAAAATTTCTAGAGATTCAAAAACAATGCTTACTTTCATCGTTTCATTGTTCAAAAACAAAAAAAAAATCCAAGTTTAGGGGCCTCTCCCTGACTTGACCAAAGCTTTCGATCCTTGAACCAAAATTCATGGTTTGAAACAAAAATCCGGATTCAGGGATTTCCACCCTAGTCCACCTTACCTTTTACCGCCAAATGGCTCTAGGTCAAAATTTACGACCCTCGTGTCTTTAAACAAAAAAAAAAAATGGTTTTTCAAAAATCGTGGGGAAATGACATCAAAGTCAGTACCCGCAAAACAAAAATTTTGAAAAAAAGCAAGGATGCGACATTCCATCGATACTTGCACCCAAAATCGCAGGGAAGCGACATTTCGTCGATACTTGCAAAATCAAAAAATCGTGGAGAAGCAACAAACCAGTTGATATCCACAACCCAAATTTCAAAGGTTCGAGAAAACCTAAAATCGTGGAGAAGCAACAAACCAGTTGATATCCACAACCCAATTTCAAAAATCGTGGAGATGCAACATACCAGTTGCTATCCACAACCCAAAATTACAAATGGTTCGAGAAAACCTCAAATTTCAAAAATCGCGGAGAAACGACATCAAGTCAGTACCCGCAAAACCAAAAGTCTTGGGAAAAGCAGGGAAGCGACGCTTAGTCGATATTTGCACCCCAATTCGCGAGGAAGCGACATTCCATCGATACTTGCAAAACCTAACCCGCGAGGAAGTGACATTCCATCAATACTCGCAAGACCATTCAGCGGGGAGGCAACATTTAGTCGATACCTGCATTTTGAAAACCAAAACTCGGCTATAAATGCCAAAATCAGGCTATAAATGCCAAAACAAAAATTTCCGGCTATAAACGCCAAAACCGACTTTCATGCCAATAAAACAAAACTTGGTTTTCAAAAAAAACTCGGCTACAAATGCCACACACAAAAAAAAAACCTGACTCTCATGTCAAAACCGGCTATAAATGCCACAAATTGGCTATCAATGCCACCAAACCGGCTATAAATGCCACCAATTGGCTATCAATGCCACCAAACTGGCTGTAAATGCCACAAAAATCCGGCTTTCATGCCAAATTCGTTTCCCCTACCAAAACAACCATTTGACAAAAGATTTTCACAAAATGACAAAGCTTTTGATCAAATCCCATTTAGCAATTGCTTTCATCACAAAAAGATTTGAGTGAGCGTAGGGAACAAAAAAAAGGGTACCAAAAAAATACATGTGGTACCAAAGCAAAAAAAAAAAAATAGAAAGTGTTCACAAGCACTACAAAAAAAAAGTACCAAAAAAAAATACATGTGGTACCAAAAAAAAAAGAAAGTGTTCACAAGCACTACAAAAAAAAAAGAGTACCAAAAAATACATGTGGTACCAAAAAAAAAGAAGAATGGTTTCTGCTATAAAAAATCAGGAGCTTAGCCAAAAATGGTCTCCAGCCAAAGCTTCAGCTCCTCAAGCAAACTTTTGGCCTCAGCCGTCAGAGTTTCCAAGGCACGCTTCTTCAGGAAGTTGCCATGAGATGCTGGCGAATGCCGTAACCCTTCTTTTACACCGGGAAGCTCTTCTCCAGCAGTTTGCCATCGTTCGTTTTCTAGAGTCCTCCTCTCGAGAACTTGACCAGCATCTGCAACCCTGCGGATCAGAGTACTCTCCCTGTCACGAGCCTCTGTTATAGCAGCCCACTTCGCATCGACTTGTGCCTTCAAATGCTCAAGACGTTTCCTGGCCTCCTCAACTTCCCTATCAAGGACGTTAAGGTCATGCCTCAATCCGATGATGGCTAGCTCTTCCTTGTTCTTCTCCCGAACTAGCTGCTTCTTGCTTTGTGTAACCTCATTCAGGTCAGACTTAGCCTTATCAGCAGGGTCCAAGAACATCTCCTTGAAGAATTGGTCGTCAGGGAAACCCATGGTCTCAAACCACTTGTCACCCAGTGCAATGATCCTATCAACGATCGCCCTGGCACCTGTGACATCCAGACCAACCTCTTCGGTGTCGGTCAGAATCTCCTGTACATGTGGGATCATGCCAAATCATGCCTCCAAGTGTCCAGAAAGGAGAGTCTTGACCCAAGAACTCAAAACCCGAGCCAGCACCTTCTTCGCAAATTGAAGAGACGAACTGGATGAAGATTCACCCTTCTCCGCTGATCGGCTGCTCATGTCATGTCCCATTGGAAGAGTAACAAAAGAACTCTTTTCACTTGGAGCCACTGGAGAGGGAATCTCAACACGAGGCATCTCCTCAATCATATCAGAACTGGTCTCTACCTCCGGATCGACCTCTGGCATCCCTTGCTCTGGTTCTGAAGAAAGCGATGGACTCTCTTCTGTCACTTCAAAACCTGCAAATGAAACACAAAAAGGTATGAATATGATCCTGCTCAAAAAAAAAAAAAAATCATCAGGGTCATCACTACAAAGTACCTTCTTCGACGACTGGCGGAACACTCTCTTCCTCCATGAACTCATCAGAAGCATCATCGACATTTGCGTCCATTGATGGTTCAAAGTCATCGGAATCTTGTGGCGAGTCAGCTGACAAAAAATGTTAGCAAGTCAAGTCGCAGGAAAAAAAAAAAGAAAAGAGAAAGCGAAAGAAGTTATACCAATTGGAGATTCCGGAGTCATTCCAGAGTCCCTCGGTTCTTCTTCAAACGCCATAACCGGCTCCATCACCGCCTCATCGGTCGGAACCTCAGGCATCGCCAAGTCTTCATCCTCTGCTAAAAAAAAAAAGAAGCAGCAGCAGGGTGAGAAAACAAATCAGAACATGGAAAGCCCCATGAAAGAAGTAGAAAAGGAAAAGGAGGAATCATACCTTCACCGATGGTCTCTTCTTCCCGAATCCTCTTCTCCGGAGGGTCGTCAGCTTCCCCTGGCACCTCCTCATTGACAGTGAGAGGGACTTCCACATTAGGAGAGTCTTCGTCCCGCCCCGTGTGACGCTGACTCCTCCTCCTCTTCCTACCTCTACGGGTTCGCTTCCTAGAAGAACCCGCCCCACTATCAGAGTCAGGTTTCTCACTTGACTCCTCACTGGATGGTCTGCTCTCGCCAGTAGACTCCGCGGAAGCTCGCCTCTGTGCCGCCTGCATCCAAGCATCGAGCTCAGCTTCCTCCTGTTCTAGCTGCTCCAAAGCCTCATCAGGTACTTCCCGAACAGCTTCAGAACTAATGACGCCCTGGTCACCGAGAAAGCCTATCTTGTGCTTCTCTCCAGAAAGGAAGGCCCAAACTTCCTCTCGCCGGACGCCATCCGACTTCCCAATGCCTTTTCCAGAAGACAGCTTTACATCGAGCTCCTTCTTGGAAAGCCCCCGATATGCCAAAAAGCTCTCCGCGAACCACTTCGTGAAGCCGGCAGTTCAGAAAGTCGACAGCTCAGGATAAGAAATCGTGGCAGTAGTGTCTTCAGCACTATAGAAAGCCCATGCATTTCTGCCATCCTGCAAACCCCCAAAACGCTTCACCATACTCGAAGGCGCTCCAACAACGCCTTGAGAGAAGCCCAACTGAAGCGCAAAGCGAGAAGGTACATACGGCTGGATGTCGATGAAAAGATGTCTACGGTACACCATCGTGCCGACTCGTATGCTGAAAAGCCACTCCTTCTCTGCATTGGTCAAAGGGTAATGCCTTCCCGACCCTGCTCTGGTAGAGTCTCGAGAGGCACCAAAATCAAAAGCCTTCTTCCGCAACTTCGGAGAAAGCTTAACTGAAGACTGCCCCATCTCGACGTCCCTGAACCGTCGGATCCTCATGCGGGGAAACAAAAGTGATTCAGATACGACTTTTCCCTTAGCCAATCGAATCATCAGAGGATCATCATCCTGTGCAGCACCCAGCTGGTGGAAGCCAGGACAGTGGTATACAAACCACGAATAAAAGATATGGGCTGAAAATACCCTATTCATAGGGAGCCCAAGCCGAACCAAGAAAGCAGCAGCCTGCAGTTCGGTACACAGGTAGGAGTAAAGGGCGGGCACCAAAGCAAGCCGCTCTCCAAACGCCATCTGACAAGCCGGAAAAATACAATGCGGCCTGATGTGCGTCCCATCTCCACCAGCAAAAATAGCCTCACCTAGCCAAAAAGTGAGGTAAAAAGCAAGATCTCTCCGCAATGCAATGTCAGAACAAATGGCATCTGTGCTCGCGAAGAAACCCTTCAACTCTTCCTGCATGGCCAAAGTCTTCTTCCTGTCTTCCCGGGTCATGCTATCAGGAGACTCTTTGCTGTCAAAGAAGTTGAGGAATGAAGAGCCATAACTCTTCCAACTGCTGGATCTGACTTTCGAGCCCTCCTTCAAAAAATCATAGAAGGCGACGAGATGAAAGTATAGGAGCCTGAATTCCTCTGACTGCTCCTCAAGGACGCTGTCAATCGGCATGAACTCCTCATAGAGTTTGCCAAGGATGGGTAATCCAGTAATAGCACTCAACTCCTTCAGAGAAAAACCAATCTCACCGTTCGTGACAACGAAGGTATTGGTCTGAGGGAGGAAAGACTCCAACATAGCCATGAAGGCATCATCGGAAAAAGTCACGGTCTCCCTAAAAGCGCGGACCGCGTCAAAAATCCCGGCTTCCTTCAAAACGGCGCCCCCAATCAGCAAGGTGTGGTCAGTCCATGACTTCCAATCGGAGTCAACATTGAAACGGCCACGAAGTCGAAAAGGCTTCACCCAAGTACTGCCGTCACCGCTGAAAACGCCAAGGCCCACCGGTCTCAAATCGACCGACGGATAATCAGAGCCCTGGTAGCCGCTGGCTGGCATTAACATGTCCATACGGACAGGTGGCTTCTCCGCATATCCGGAGGGTCCACCAACAAAAACCCCGGTCTTGATCACACTAGTCCTCTTCACCCAGCTCGGAGGATCTTCCCTCTTAGAGCACGTGGGAGCAAGGCTCGTGATCGAGATGGTACGATCAAAAGACGACCGGGTAGAAACAATCTTCTCTTCACCATCTGCTGTGTAAGAGAACTGAAAACATCTCCTTTGGTATGTCAAGTCGTCAGGGACTGCATCTCCAAAGAAGAAGGTAGGCTTGGGTAAAACCCTCAGATCGTCCATAACCCAAGGACGGTTGCTTACCATGATCTTATAGAATTCCTCATTCTTGAGAGCGATCAATCGCTGTCTCATCTCATCGCGATTGAGGGAATCGCACTCTTCCAAGTTCTTCTCAACAAACTGGACCTTCTCCCAGGCCTGCTGAACGGCCACATTGGAAGATCTAGCAGATCGACGAGGTACGCTTGTAGCAGGCTCTTTACCCTTGTTCGCTCTGGAGGAACCACCTGCAAAGGTTGGAAAAGAAAAAGATCGTCATCAAAATGACAGGATTTCGCTAAAAAAAAAAAAAGGGGTCACTTTGTCCCACCAAAAATCTGGCGAAATTTTGGCATGACTCCGGGGCAATTCCGAAGAAAAGGGAAATACCCCGAAAGAAATAGAAAGTTTGAAGATGGGCTCAACATTGCTGCGGGCTCCGAAACTCCAAACTTTCGAAACCTCAAAATCTCCGCAAAATCAAGAAGGGCTCAACATCGCTGCGAGCTCCAAATTCCCAAATTTGCAAAGATTTTCAGGTATGCTATCATGCTCAATCTACAAAAAGTACATGCATGAACATCTAGATTTGCATAAAAACGCATTATCATGATGAGCTAAAAAAAAAAAAAAAAGAAACTTTCTCAAAAAAAGAGGGAGAAAGAAAAGAAAAAAAAAGGAGAAACTTTCAAAAAAAAAAAAAAAAGAAAATAGGCCACGTGGCCGTACGGACCAGATCCGTTGGGATCTGTCCGTACGGCCCACAAAAAAAAAAAAAAAAAAAAAAAGAGAAAAGAAGAAAAAAAAAAACAAAAGAAGAAATCACGTGGAAAAAAAAAAAAAAAAAAAGAAGAAGTAGAATAGAAAGAAAAAAAAAAAACAAGAAGAAAGAAAAAAAAAGAAGAGAGAAGAGAAATTTTTTTTTTCCCATCCTACATAGAGTTTTCTTGAAAGAAAAAAGAAAGAAAACTTACTTGAAGCCATTGATGGAGAAGAAGAAGGAAAAAGCTTGAAGATCCTTGAAGAAGAAAAACTCTTGGCCTTGGAGCTCTCTTGAGATTGTTGCAAAAGAAAGCAATAAGAGCAAGAGATCCTACCCTCCTTGCTTTTATAGAAGAGAGCAAATCAAAGAAGGAAACAAAAAAGAAAGGTAAGTGTTACTAATTAGTAACCTTACCAAAAGAGAAGGAATTAGAAAGATTCTTTCCCAAAAAGAAAGATGTCTTTGAGAGATTTCCTCCCAAAATCAATCAAATGAGAGATTCTCTCCAACAAAATAGGATATTGAAGATTCTTTCCCAAAAAGAAAGATACCTTGAGATATTCTCTCCCAAATTAAGGGAATATGAGAGATTCTCTCCCATAAAGATATTTTTAGATATTCTCTATTCAAATGAGATATCTTTAGATATTCTTTACAAAAATGGCCCCACATGAGATCTAAGCCATCCTAAAAAGCTTAAGGTCCCATGGGCTAGCCCATATGAGCCAGGTTTGACCACCTAGGCACTATAAAAAAAAAAAAAAAAAAAAAAAATTTGGGCTTTTAGTCAGGAAAAAAATCCCTCTTACCAAGAGCATACAATAATGGTTCCATGCCTCTTTTGAGTTGATTGAACCATACAAAAAAAATTCCAAGCCCCATGAACTTCCAAAAATCAAACCATCCAGCCTCATAAACCAAATTGAGCCAAAATCTTGAAATTGACATTTCACAAAAATCCAAACCACTCCAATGGACCCACACAGTCCAAAAGAGTGACCAAAAACCAAATCCTGGTCCCCTAACTTGCCACATACAGCTTGTTAGGTCACAAGACCAAAACCAAAAACCAAATCATGATCCCCCAACTTGCCGCATACAGCTTGTTGGGTCACAAGGTCAAAACCAAAACCCGATCCCCTAACCTGCCATATATAGCTGGTTAGGTCACAAGATCAAAAACAGAAATCCAAATCCACATCCCTGATGTCATCTTCAAAACTTTGCCTCGAGATGGTGTGTGATTCCTTTCACTACCATAAAATTCCCCTGGAAGCTCAAAGGCTACTATACCAAAGGAAAGATTGCTCAAAGACTCTTGGTCAAGACACAAGCTCTCCTTCAAAAATCTCTTCGAGGCACATCGACTACAAAAGTCAAGCAACTCGTCGCTGTACCTCGAGGGGGCATTTGTTGACACCAAAAATGTCACTTTGCCTCTTCAACATCAAGAAAGCTGCCTGAAGTCGCAACCTGCCATAAATAGGCAATGCAACTTCTCCAAAAAATCAAATCTTGTCAAAATCAAACAAAAACTGCAAGGTCCTTCAAGATAGCCAAGAGAAGAGTACACATGAAGTTTCGGGCCATTTCAGAATCATTTGGCCTAACTTCGCTTCTCCGTTAGCTAAAATGGCGCTCCCGGCGGCGACATCATCGAAGACGTCAAAACTTCGATCAGAGCCTACAGATGACTCCAGCATGTCCCAAAAGGGCTCCATGCCAAATTTCAAGTCAAACCGACAACGTTTGACCCTCCATCAATGCTCGAGCAGCAAAATCAAGCCTCTCGGCGACGGGAACCACCGAAGCGTTCTCTCATCAAACCAAGTGCATGAGTGGCTTCCACATGCTTCCAAAAGGTTGCACGTCGAATTTCAGGTCATTCCGACAACGTTTGACCAGGTTTCGATGCTCCGAGAGAAAATCAAGCCTACCGGCGGCGGAGCAACCCGGGACCATGACATCCAAAATGGAGCCCATGGAACGTCTCAAAATGACTCCAATAGGCTCCCCATCAAATTTCAGGTCAATCGGACATCGTTTGGCCACATATCAAAGCTCGGCATTTTCCCCGCAGCAAAATCAAGTGAAGCATCGACGGGACCCCAAACGGCTTCAAAACTCAAACAAAAGCCTATGGTTGGTCTTATTTATTGCTCAGGAGGCTTCACCTCAAATTTCAGGTCATTCCGACATCGTTTGACCAAGTTTCAGCTTCTGGCGGAAAATCAGCAGCTCTACGCGACAAAGTCTTCGGCTTTCCCGGAAAATTGGAAACTTTGCACTCTAAAAATGCAAGGATTCTCATCAAGTTTTCTACAGGGAAATCAAGCCAATAAATGAGAAGAAATGTCCCCTGCGACCATGGCCCATGGTCGCCGGTCCATGGTCGCCGGCGACCATGGCCCATGGTCGCCGGCGACCATGGAGGTCCGGGTCACCGGATTTTCCGCCGGTGACCCGTTTTTCCTTTTTTTTTCGCGTTTCGCACACTTTGGCCCCTGTGGTTTCCTGAAAATGTGATTTTTAGTGCTTTAAATTGACTCATATCCGACGACATCTCGGATCCGCCGTCAAAAGCATAAAATCATCATTGATCGCTCCAAGATCGTCAACCGGCTGACCAAGAAAGTGCGCTTTCTGTCCGACCGATCGTGAAATCGACAAGACAGATGTCACCGGCCCGCTCTTAGCTATCAATGTCTGAAGTTACATGTTCATCCGATGTCGATCAGCATGTAGATCCATCGATGATCATCGCCAGAAGAATTCCAGAAGACACGGCACGGCCCGCGACTCTTCGACTGCTCGGCGACCAATTAATGTGGTTAATTGACTAGCTTTATTATAGTCATTAATTCATTTCTTTGGACGGCCCAATCAGAAGCAAGCATTTGGGAGTTACAAGTCAATTGATTCATGGCATTTAAACCATGAAACTCCTCCCATTATGGTAATTAAGGTGATTAAAAGCCCTTAATCTCCATCGGCCAATCAGATTCAAGGAAAAAAGGAGTTACAAAATCAAGAAATAAATCTTGTAACTCCTCCCATTAAAGCCATTAAGGCTCATAAACCCTCCTAAATGGCTACCAAAAGCCTATAAATAGGAGAGCATTCCATTGAAATCAGGATCAGAGAAGATCAGAAAAAAAAAGATCAGAAAGAGATCTGAGAGAAAGAAAAAAGAGAAAAAACTCTGCTGAAGTTCTGCACCGGCCACCACTACAAGGCGACAAAACTCCCTTGGGGGGCACCCCCCCCAAGGTCCTTGCCTTCTCCTGCTGCCTCCAATGGCTTAGACGTGGCTTTGCAGCCCGTCTACTTAGCTTTTTATTGGACATAGGACCTTCTCTTGGTCTTTGTCCTCTAAAAACCTGAGGTTATAGCCAAGCCAAGCGAATCAAGAGCATCTTCTGTTCTCATCTGCATGGATGATGGCGAAGCCCATACATGGCTTGCGACCGTCAATCTGAACGAGTCCCCCACAATCTCCTGAAAAGTTAGATCTTCCTTTTCTTGCTTTTCATTGTAATTTGTATTTTTCTAAAGAGACAAAAATCACAACTCTTGTCTTTCATTATTGATAAGAATTGTAAATCGGCTATAAACGCCAAAATCGGCTATAAATGCCAAACAAAATCGCCTTTCACGGCAAACCAAGAAAATGTCTATTTTCTTAAATATTTGTGCAATGGAAAACTTGAAAGAAGTTGATTTCCTTTTTACTTGCGAAGGTTGATCTCCGGATTACCACTTGCAATTCCAAGTAAAATAGAAAATCTGGCACACCCACACAAAAAAATGTTGATGCACGCTTCAGGCCCGCCAGGGCGCGAAAGGGCCGGACCTGACGGACTCCCACGTTCCGCCGACCCCGGTAGCCGCCCCACGGCGCCCCGGAGCGCGTTCCATCAATCATCGATTCTACAGGTTCTGCGACAAATACAAAATTCAAAGCTGTCCTTCGACTCCATACAATCCGGCAGCAAACGGATTAGCAGAAGCCTTCAACAAAACACTCTGCAAAATCCTCAAGAAAATGGTCTCTAGTCACAAAAGAGACTGGAGCGACAAGATGTCTGAAGCCTTGTGGGCCTATCGAACCACCGTTCGAGGACCAACCCATAGCACACCATTCTCCTTGGTCTATGGATGCGAAGCTGTCGTGCCCCTAGAGGTACAAATTCCTTCTTTGAGGGTATCTCTACAAAATGACATGACTCAAGAAAGCAATGTCAAATTGCGACTCCATGAGCTGGACAATCTCGACGAGAGACGGCTCGAAGCTCGACAAAGCATTGAACTTTACCAAGCACGCATGGCAGGATCTTTTGACAAAAAGGTCAGGCAACGCGCCTACAAAAAGGGTGACTTGGTTCTTGCGGTAAAAAGACCAATGGTCTTCGCTCACAAGTCCAAAGGCAAATTTGAACCAAAATGGGAAGGACCCTACGTCATCGAAAAGGTCTTCTCCAATGGCGCATATGCCCTCCTAAACATGGAAGGCGACAGGTGTATGCTGCCCATCAATGGCAAGTTCTTAAAGCGGTACTACCCTTGAAGACTTACCCAACTGGGTATGAGCAATGCCTGCATGGCCAAAACCTGTTCTCACGTACTCACTCGTCAAACCCACTCTCTTTAGAATTTTCATATCAAATGTCAAAATTTCTAGAGATTCAAAAACAATGCTTACTTTCATCGTTTCGTTGTTCAAAAAAAAAATCCAAGTTTAGGAGCCCCTCCCTGACTTGACCAAAATTTTCGATCCTTGAACCCAAAATTCATGGTTTGAAATGAAAATCCGGATTCAGGGATTTCCACCCTGCCTTTTACCGCCAACTGGTTTTAGGTCAAAATTTACGACCCTCGTGTCTTTAAACAAAATGGTTTTTCAGAAAAAAAAAAAAACCACGGGGAAGCGACGCTTAGTCGATACTCGCACCCATCGGAAGAATACGAACCACGTTCAACACTTCCAAACTCGTAGGGAAGCGACATTTCGTCGATACTTGCAAACCCAAACAAAAAAAAACCGTGGAGATGCAACATATCAGTTGATATCCACAACCCAAATTTCAAAAAAGGTTCGAAAAAAACCTAAAACCGTGGAGACGCAACATATCAGTTGATATCCACAACCCAAAGGTTCAAGAAAACCGCAAATTTCAAAAATCAAGGGGAAAACGACATCAAGTCAGTACCCGCAAAACAAAATTTTTGAAAAGCAAGGATGCGACATTCCATCGATACTTGCACCCAAATCCGCGAGGAGGCGAAATTCCATCGATACTCGCAACCGAATGAGCAAGGATGCGACATTCCATCGATACTTGCAAGACCATTCAGCAGGGAGGCGACTCTTAGTCGATACTTGCATTTTTGAAAACAAAAAAACTGGCTCTTTTGCCAAAACCGGCTATCAATGCCACCAAATCGGCTATAAATGCCACAAAAAAAAACCTGACTCTCATGTCAAAACCGGCTATAAATGCCACAAACCGGCTATCAATGCCACAAAAAAATTGGCTTTCACGCCGACAAACCAAAACTTGGCTTTCAAAAAATCCGGCTATCAATGCCACCAAACCGGCTATAAATGCCATAAATTGGCTATCAATGCCACCAAACTGGTTGTAAATGCCACAAAAATCCGGCTTTCATGCCAAATTCGTTTCCCCTACCAAAACAATCATTTGACAAAAGATTTTCACAAAATGACAAAGCTTTTGATCAAATCCCATTTAGCAATTGCTTTCATCACAAAAAGATTTGAGTGAGCGTAGGGAAAACAAAAAAAAAAAAAAAAAAAAAGAAAAGTACCAAAAAAATACATGTGGTACCAAAAAAAAAAAAGGGAAAGTGTTCACAAGCACGGCAAAAAAAAAAAAAGTACCAAAAAAAAAATATACATGTGGTACCAAAAAAAAGAAGAATAGTTTCTGCTACAAAAATCAGGAGCTCAGCCAAAAATGGTCTCCAGCCAAAGCTTCAGCTCCTCAAGCAAACTTTTGGCCTCAGCCATCAGAGTTTCCAAGGCACGCTTCTTCAGGAACTTGCCATGAGATGCTGGCATATGCCGTAACCCTTCTTTTACACCGGGAAGCTTTTCCCCACTAGTTTGCCATTGTTCGTTTTCTAGAGTCCTCCTCTCGAGAACTTGACCGGCATCTGCGACCCTGCGAATCAGGGCACTCTCCCTGCCACGAGCCTCTGTTATAGCAGCCCACTTGGCAGCGACTTGCGCCTTCAAATGCTCAAGACGTTTCCTGGCCTCCTCAACTTCCCTATCAAGGACGTTAAGGTCATGCCTCAATCCGATGATGGCTAGCTCTTCCAAGTTCTTCTCCCGAACTAGCTGCTTCTTGCTTTGTGTAGCTTTATTCAGGTCAGACTTAGCCTTATCAGCAGGGTCCAAGAACATCTCCTTGAAGAATTGGTCGTCAGGGAAATCCATGGTCTCAAACCACTTGTCACCCAGTGCAATAATCCTATTAACGATCGCACATCCAGACCAACCTCTTCGGTATCAGTGAGAATCTCCTGTACATGTGGGATCATGCCAAATCCGGCATCCAGGTGTCCAGAAAAGAGAGTCTCGATCCAAGAACTCAAAACCTGAGCCAGCACCTTCTTCGCAAATTGAAGAGACGAACTGGATGAAGATTCACCCTTCTCCGTTGATCGGTTGCTCATGTCATGTCCCATTGGAAGAGTAACAAAAGAACTCTTTCCACTTGGAGCCACTGGAGAAGGAATCTCAGCACGAGGCATCTCCTCTATCGCGTCAGAACTGGTTGTAGGAGTCTCTACCTCCGGATCGACCTCTGGCATCCCTTGCTCTGGTTCTGAAGAAAGCGATGGACTCTCTTCTGTCACTTCAAAACCTGCAAATGAAACACAAAAAGGTATGAATATGATCCTGCTCAAAAAAAAAAAAAAAATCATCAGGGTCATCACTACAAAGTACCTTCTTCGACGACTGGCGAAACACTCTCTTCCTCCATGAACTCATCGGAAGCATCATCAACATTTGCGTCCATTGATGGTTCAAAGTCATCGGAATCCTGTGGCAAGTCAGCTGACAAGAAAAATGTTAGCAAATCAAGTCGCAGGCAAAAAAAAAAAAAAAGAGAAAGCGAAAGAAGTTATACCAATTGGATTTTCTGGAATCATTCCAGAGTCCCTCGGTTCTTCTTCAGATGCCATAACCGGCTCCATCACCGCCTCATCGGTCGGAACCTCAGGCATCGCCAAGTCTTCATCCTCTGCTAAAAAAAAAAAAGCAGCAGCAGGGTGAGAAAACAAATCAGAACATGGAAAGCCCCATGAAAGAAGCAGAAAAAGAAAAAGGAAGAATCATACCTTCACCGATGGTCTCTTCTTCCCGAATCCTCTTCTCCGGAGGGTCATCAGCTTCCCCTGGCACCTCCTCATTGACAGTGAGAGGGACTTCCACATCAGGAGAGTCTTCGTCCCGCCCCGTGTGACGCTGACTCCTCTTCCTCTTACTTCTGTGGGCTAACTTCCTAGAAGATCCTGCCCCACTGTTAGAGTCAGGTCTCCCACTTGGCTCCTCACTGGATGGTCTGTTCTTACCAGTAGACTCCACGGAAGCTCGCCTCTGTGCCGCTTGCATCCAAGCGTCGAGCTCAGCTTCCTCCTATTCTAGCTGCTCCAAAGCCTCATCAGGTACTTCCCGAACAGCTTCAGAACCAATGACGCCCTGGTCACCGAGAAAGCCTATCTTGTGCTTCTCTCCAGAAAGGAAGGCCCAAACTTCCTCTCGCCGGACGCCATCCGACTTTCCAGTACCTTCCCCGAAGACAGCTTTACATCAAGCTCCTTCTTGGAAAGCCCTCGATATGCCAAAAAGCTCTCCGCGAACCACTTCGTGAAGCCAGCAGTTCGGAAAGTCGACAGCTCAGGATAAGAAATCGTGGCAGTGGTGTCTTTGGCACTATAAAAAGCCCATGCATTTCTACCATCCTGCAAACCTCCAAAACGCTTCACCATACTCGAAGGCGCCCCAACAACGCCTTGAGAGAAGCCCAACTGAAGTGCAAAGCGAGAAGGTACATACGGCTGGATGTCGACGAAAAGATGTCTACGGTACACCATCGTGCCGACTTGTATGCTGAAAAGCCACTCCTTCTCTGCATTGGTCAAAGAGTAATGCCTTCCCGACCCTGCTCTGGTAGAGTCTCGGGAGGCACCAAAATCAAAAGCCTTCTTCCGCAACTCCGGAGAAGGCTTAACTAAAGACTACCCCATCTTGACGTCCCTGAACCGTCGGATCCTCATGCGGGCAAACAAAAGTGATTCGGATACGGCTTTTCCCTTATCCAATCGAATCATCAGAGGATCATCATCCTGTGCAGCACCCAGCTGGTGGAAGCCAGGACAGTGGTACGCAAACCACGAATAAAAGATATGGGCTGAAAATACCCTATTCATAGGGAGCCCAAGCCGAACCAAAAAAGCAGCAGCCTGCAGTTCGGTACACAAGTAGGAGTAAAGAGCAGGCACCAAAGCAAGCCGCTCTCCAAACGCCATCTGACAAGCCGGAAAAATACAATGCGGCCTGATGTACGTCCCATCTCCACCAGCAAACACAGCCTCACCTAGCCAATAAGTGAGGTAAACTGCAATTTTTCTCCGCAGTGCAATGTCAGAACAAATTACATCTGTACCTGCGAAGAAGTCCTTCAACTCTTCTTGCATGGCGGAAGCCTTCTTCCGGTCCTCCAGGGTCATGCTGTCAGAAGACTCTTTGCTGTCAAAGAAGTTGAAGAATGAAGAGCCATAACTCTTCCAACTGCTGGATCTTACTTTCGAGCCCTCCTTCTCCTTCAAAAAATCATAGAAGGCGACGAGCTGAAAGTATAGGAGCCTGAACTCCTCTGACTGCTCCTCAAGGACGCTGTCAATCGGCATGAACTCCTCGTAGAGTTTGCCAAGGATGGGCAATCCAGTAATGGCGCTCAACTCCTTCAAGGAAAAACCAATCTCACCATTCGTTACAACGAAGGTATTGGTTTGTGGGAGAAATGATTCCAACAGGGCCATGAAGGCCTCGTCGGAAAAAGCCACGGTATCTCTGAAGGCACGAACCGCGTCAAAAATCCCGGCTTCCTTCAAAATGGTGCCACCAATCAGCAGGACGCGATCAGTCCACGACTTCCAATCGGAGTCAACACTGAAACGGCCACGAAGTCGAAAAGGCTTCACCCAATTGCTGCCGTCACCGCTAAAAACGCCAAGGCCCACCGGTCCCAAATCAACCGACGGATAATCAGAACCTTGGTAGCCACTAGCTGGCATCAACATGTCCATACGGACAGGTGGCTTCTCTGCAAAACCGGAAGGTCCACCAACAAAAACCCCGGTCTTGATCACACTGGTCCTCTTCACCCAGCTCGGAAGATCTTCCCTTTTAGGGCACGTGGGAGAAAGGCTCAGGATCGAGATGGTCTGATCAAAAGACGACCGGGTAGAAATAGTTCTCTCCTTGCCATCTGCTGTGTAAGAGAACTGAAAACATCTCCTTTGGTATGTCAAGTCGTCGGGGACTGCATCACCGAAGAAGAAGGTAGGCTTGAGCACAACACTCTGATCGTCCGTAACCCAGGGACGACTGCTTACCATGATCTTATAGAACTCCTCATCCTTGAGAGCGATCAATCGCTGTCTCATCTCATCACGATTGAGGGAATCGCATTCTTCCAAGTTTTTCTCCACAAACTGGACCTTCTCCCTGGCCTGCTGAACGGCCACATTAGAAGATCTGACGGATCGACGAGGTACGCTTGTAGCAGGCTCTTTACCCTTGTTCGTTCTGGAGGAACCACCTGCAAAGGTTGGAAAAGAAAAAAAAAGATCATCATCAAAATGACAGGATTTCGCTAAAAGAAAATCTGGTGAAATTTTGGCATGGTTCCGGGGCAATTCCGAAGAAAAGGGAAATACCCCGAAAGAAATAGAAAGTTTGAAGATGGGCTCAACATTGCTGTGAGCTCCGAAACTCCAAACTTTTGAAACCTCAAAATCTCCGCAAAATCAAGAAGGGCTCAACATCGCTGCGAGCTCCAAATTCCCAAATTTGCAAAGATTTTTAGGTATGCTATCATGCTCTCAAATTCAATCTACAAAAAGTACATGCATGAACATCTAGATTTGCATAAAAACGCATTATCATGATGAGCAAAAAAAAAAAAAAAAAGAAACTTTCTCAAAAAAGAAGGGGGAGAAAGAAAAAAAAAAGAAGAAAGAAAACAGCAAAAAAAAAAATTAGAAAAAAAAGAGGAAAGGGGCTGGCCCACAGGCCACGTGGCCGTACGGACCAGATCCGTACGAATCTGTCCGTACGACCCAAAAAAAAAAAAAAAAAAAAAAGAAAACGTGCAAAAAGAAAAAGAAAAAGAAAGAAGCACGAGAAAAAAAAAAACAGAAATCACATGGAAAAAGAAAAAAAAAACAAAAAGAAAAAAAAGAGAGAGAAACTTTCTTTTTTTACCATCCTATTCTCTACATGCAGTTTTCTTGAAAGAAAAAGAGAAAAAACTTACTAGAAGCCATTGATGGAGAAGAAGAAGGAAAAAGCTTGAAGATCCTTGAAGAAGAAGAACTCTTGGTCTTGGAGCTTTCTTGAGACTGTTGCAAAAGAAAGCAATAAGGGCAAGAGATCTAGCCTCCTCCTTGCTTTTATAGAAGAGAGCAAATCAAAGAAGGAAACAAAAAAAAGAAAGCTAAGTGCTACTAATTAGTAACCTTACCAAAAGAGAAGGAATTAGAAAGATTCTTTCCCAAAAAGAAAGATGTCTTTGAGAGATTTTCTCCCAAAATCAATCAATGAGAGATTCTCTCCAACAAAATAGGAGATTGGAGATTCTTTCCCAAAAAGAAAGATACCTTGAGATATTCTCTCCCAAATTAAGGGAATATGAGAGATTCTCTCCCATAAAGATATTTTAGATATTCTCTATCCAAGTGAGATATCTTTAGATATTCTTTACAAATATGACACCATATGAGATCTATGCCATCTCTAAAGCCTAAGGTCCCATGGGTTAGCCCATATGAGCGAGGTTTGACCACCTAGGCACTAAAAAAAAAAAAAGGCTTTTAGTCAAAAAAAAATCCCTCTTACCAAGAGCATACAAAAATGGTTCCATGCCTCTTTTGAGTTGATTGAACCATACAAAAAAAAAAAAAAAAATTCGAAGCCCCATGAGCTTCCAAAGAATCAAACCATCCAGCCTCATATACCAAATTGAGCCAAATCTTGAAATTAACATTCCACAAAAATCCAAACCACTCCAATGGACCCACACAGTCCCAAAGAGTGACCAAAAACCAAATCCTAGTCCCCTAACTTGCCACATACAGCTTGTTAGGTCACAAGACCAAAACCAAAAACCAAATCATGATCCCCCAACTTGCCACATACAGCTTGTTGGGTCACAAGGTCAAAACCAAAACCCGACCCCCTAACCTGCCACATACAGCTTGTTAGGTCACAAGATCAAAAACAGAAACCCAAATCCACATCCCTGATGTCATCTTCAAAACTTTGCCTCGAGATGGTACTTGATTCCTTTCATTACCAAAAAATTCCCCTGGAAGCTCAAAGGCTACTCTACCAAAGGAAAGATTGCTCAAAGACTCTTGGTCAAGACACAAGCTCTCCTTCAAAAATCTCTTCGAGGCACATCGACTACAAAAGTCAAGCAACTCGTCGCTGTACCTCGAGGGGGCATTTGTTGACACCAAAAATGTCACTTTGCCTCTTCAAACATCAAGAAAGCTGCATGAAGTCACAACCTGCCATAAATAGACAATGCAACTTCTCCAAAAAATCAAATCTTGTCAGAATCAAACAAAAACTGCAAGATCCTTCAAGACAGCCAAGGGAGGAGTACACAAGGAGTTTCGGGCCATTTCAGAATCATTTGGCCTAACTTCGCTTCTCCGACAACTAAATTGGCGCTTCCGGCGGCGACATCATCGAAGACGTCAAAACTTCGATCAGAGCCTACGGATGACTCCAGCATGTCTCAAAAGGGCTCCATGCCAAATTTCAAGTCAAACCGACAACGTTTGACCCTCCATCAATGCTCGAGCAACAAAATCAAGCCTCCCGGCAGCGAGAACCACCGAAGTCTTCGCTCATCAAACAAAGTGCATGAGTGGCTTCAACATGCTTCCAAAAGGCTGCACGTCGAATTTCAGGTCATTCCGACAACGTTTGACCAGGCTTCGACGCTCCGAAAGAAAATCAAGCCTACCGGCGGCGGAGCTCCCCGGGACCATGGTTTCTAAGACAGAGCCTGTGGATCATCTCAAAATGACTCCAATATGTTCCCTGTCAAATTTCAGGTCAATCGGACATCGTTTGACCGCACATCAACGCGCGGCATCTCCCTCGTGGCAAAATCAAGTCTACTGGCGACGGGACCCCAAACGGCTTCGAAACTCAAACAAAAGCCTATGGTTGGTCTTATTTATTGCTCAGGAGGCTTCACCTCAAATTTCAGGTCATTCCGACATCGTTTGACCAAGTTTCAGCTTCTGGCGGAAAATCAGCAGCTCTACGCGACAAAGTCTTCGGCTTTCCCGGAAAATTGGAAACTTTGCACTCTAAAAATGCAAGGATTCTCATCAGGTTTTCTACAGGGAAATCAAGCCAATAAATGAGAAGAAATGTCAGGAAAAATACAGAAGAAAACGGCGACGAAAAAAACCGCAAAACGGACCAAAAAGGGGAGAAAAACCCCCAGGGTCGCAGCCCGCGACCCTGGCCCATGGTCGCCGGCGACCATGGAAGTTCGGGTCACCGGATTTTTCGCCGGTGACCCGTTTTTCCGTCCCTTTTCGCGTTTCGCGTACTTTGGCCCCTGTGGTTTCCTGAAAATGTGATTTTTAGTGCTTGAAATTGACTCATATCCGACGACATCTCAGATCCGCCGTCAAAAGCATAAAATCATCATTGATCGCTCCAAGATCGCCGACCGGTTGACCTAAAAAGTGCTCTTTCTGTCCGACCGATCGAGAAATCGACAAGACAGATGTCACCGGCCCGCTACTAGCTATCAATGTCTGAAGTTACAAGTTCATCCGATGTCGATCAGCATGTAGATCCATCGGTGATCATCTCCAAAAGAATCCCAAAAGACACGGCGCGGCCCGCGACTCTTCAACTGCTCGGCGACCATTTAATGCAGTTAATTGACTAGCTTTATTGCAGTCATTAATTCATTTCTTTGGACGGCCCAATCAGAAGCAAGCATCCAGGAGTTACAAATCAATTAAGTCATGGTATTCAAGCCATGAAACTCCTCCCATTATGGTAATTAAGGTGATTAAAAGCCCTTAATCTCCATCGGCCAATCAGATTCAAGGAAAAAGGAGTTACAAAATCAAGAAATAAATCTTGTAACTCCTCCCATTAAAGCTATTAAAGCCCATAAACTCTCCTAATGGCTACCAAGAGCCTATAAATAGGAGAGCTTTCCAAGAAGAAAGGGAGATCGAAAAAAAAAGGGAGATCGAAAAAAAGAGAGAAAAAAAGAATCCAGAGCTCGTATCCAGAGAATCCCGAATTCCAGACAGACAGAGTCTAGAGAAAGAGAGAAAACTCTGCTGAAGTTCTGCACCGAGCACCACTACAAGGTGACAAAAAGTCCCTTGGGGGGTACTCCCCCCCAAGGTCCTTGTCTTCTCCCGCTGCCTCCAATGGCTTAGACATGGCTTTTCAGCCCGTCTACTTAGGTTTTTATTGGACATAGGACCTCCTCTTGGTCTTTGTCCTCTAAAAATCTGAGGTTATAGCCAAGCCAAGCGAATCAAGAGCATCCTCTGTTCTCATCTGCATGGATGATGGCGAAGCCCATACATGGCTTGCGACCGTCAATCTGAACGAGTCCCCCACAATCTCCTGAAAAGTTAGATCCTCCTTTTCTTGCTTTTCATTGTAGTTTGTATTTTTCTAAAAGAGACAAAAATCACAACTCTTGTCTTTCATTATTGATGAGAATTGTAAATCGGCTATAAACGCCAAAATCGGCTATAAATGCCAAACAAAATCGCCTTTCACGGCAAACCAAGAAAATGTCTCTTTTCTTAAATATTTGTGCAATGGAAAACTTGAAAGAAGTTGATTTCCTTTTTACTTGCGAAGGTTGATCTCCGGATTACCACTTGCAATTCCAAGTAAAATAGAAAATCTGGCACACCCACACAAAGAAATGTTGATGCACGCTTCAGCCCCCCGGGCGCGAAAGGGCCGGACCCGACGGACTCCCACGTCCGCCGACCCCCGTAGCACCCTCAGCAGGAGCGCGTTCCATCAAACAGAAATAAATAATCCTGTGCCTTTTGGTCTTTATCGGCTTACAGCTGAGCTGATCAAATCAGATTTTATTGATCTAGACAGCATGTGAGTTTTCTTGCATAACTTTATATTCATAATGCGGTTATTAAACTCTATTTATTTATTTATCTCTTAGGTGAATGTGATTTGTCCCCCAATTTATTTTATAAATGATGCAATAGAATTTTCCAAATTTTCTATTGTGCAATTAATATTGTTATATCCTGGCTCAAGTTTGTTCAGCATTTGATGGTGATGTTTGATGTTAAAGCATGAGGTAGAATTTTAGTTTGCAGTTGCTACAGTTTTTTAAAAATGTATATTCGATGAAATTATGAAGCGCGCTGAAAGTGATTTCTACCTTAACACAGGCAGAGGTCCCGATTACTAAATCTCGATTGGATATCTGTAAGACCCCGACCCGAGTGACCCCGATTAGTACTAATTAAGTCGCGTGTTAGTGCTAAGCAGGTTTGGTAGAACTTGACTAAGTTAGATTAGTATAGTTCTTGTTATAGCTTTGGGGAAATTTTTAAATGCTTGTGTTTAGTGGGGCCCTTTGGGGATTCCCTTTTGATAGCTTTGCGTTAATTTGGGAATGACCCGAGATCCCGATGACTTGTATGCCTACCCTGTTTTACTTGTCCTGCTAATCCCTACAACTTTCATGTTGATCCGTACCCGTCCGGAACCCCGAAACCCGATTTTCTTGAATTGAGGGCAAAACAGTCATTTTACATGAAATCTGTACCCAAAACTTGATATTCCCGAAACCCGCGAAACATATACTTTTTGGAAACTAGATATTTCGGTGATCACTTTTCTCTTCTTCGTCGAACTCGTTCGAGATCCCGAAAGTAGTGATTTCAGCCCAAAGCAGTTTCTAGGTGATGGAGCCCACACCCATTGTCTTTAAATAGAGAACCCATCATCCCATTCTCTCTTTTTCCAGCACAAGAGCCAAACCTAGAGTTTTCCCTTTTCTTCTTCCTTTCCTTGCTTCTCCATTGCCAAATCACCACCAACCTTGCATCTTTTAAGAAATGGAGATCACCACCCTCTTCCTCTCCTTGCAAGCTTCTCTTTAATACCATTTGTAGAAGAATCTACTCATCTCAAGACCCTCCTTGAGCTCACCTTGTCTATTTGGAGAACCTATAAGTAAGCTTCCTCCCTAATCTCTTAGATTTGTGTTCTTCAAGTCTTGGGAGAGTTCCTTTTTCATTACTGTGAGTTATCTCTTCTTGTTTCTTGGTTTGACCCATTCTAGGGTTTGCATTTTGGGGGTTTTTGTGTAGATTGCATCCTTGGCTTGGAAGAGTTGTCTTGTAGCTTGATTTCTTGTCTAGAGACCTTGAGGCAAGTTGATTGAATGGATGTTTTAGTTTTCAATGATTCCCAAGATAAATATGTTTGATTTATTACTTCATTAATGCCTTGTTTTACTTGCATTCAATGTGATTTTAAATGCTATTGGAAAGAAGTTGGTTGACTCATTTATTGTTTATGGAAAGGTGAATTGTATCTCCCCATCCTTATGTCTTGTTTGTTGTAAATGAGTTCTTGTGAATGTGGTTTTGTTCTCTTTCACTTTGTGATTGAATGTGGGAAAGAATGGAGATGAATGGATGGAATCTTGGTGAATGTTGTGAGGAGTTTTGATAGGGATTGAAAGAGGATTTGGATGCCCAAATTTGATAGAAGAAATGGAGCTCAAGGGAGTGGTAAGAAGTGGAAAGGAGGAGGAGCATAACTGTCCCGAAACCAATTTTCTGGATAGTTCGCTCGAGCGAACTTGCAGGTCACTCGAGCGAAGTGTCTAGAAAGGGTTTCGAACCATTCCAGTGGACAGTTCGCTCGAGCGAACCTTATATCGCTCGAGAGAACCCTCTCAGAGCTCATTCCAGAGAATGGTTGGCTCGAGCGCACGAATCATTCGCTCGTGCCATCCTGAACTGGGCAGGTCCTCTCGAACGACCCTTGGTCCGCTCGAGCGAACCCTCCCAGAAGGCCATTCCAGAGAGAACGTCACTCGAGCGAACTCCAGGTCCGCTCGAGCGATGTGTACTGTTTTCCTGGGGTTAGTTGGAAGCAAAGAACGAAAGATCTTAAGTATTGAGAGAGGTTAGTTGGCATCCCTATTGTGAAGAGAGTACTTATAACCATTGTTTGAAATCCATCTGAGGAAGAAACCATAATCACAAGGAATTCGTTGAAGTTTTGGGGAATCTCAAAGTACATAAGGAACCGGAATATCTTCAAATTCAAGGAGTACCAAGTTTCTTATTAAATAGGCATTCGGGATCCCTATTCACTTTGAAATCCCCATTTACCTTGAATTAGTTTTAAACCCCGATATTTTGAAAGTCTATTTCAACTGTTTATTCCAGAAATTTATGAATTATGATTTATCAATTTCGAAAGCATTGTATTTGTACTTGCACCCTTTTTATTAGTCCCGAAATGATGCCCGACATGATATGATAGATGCACCCTTGAGCACCCCGTCTTGCCCGCTTATAGTCTTGCACTGGATTTGTTTTATACATGTCTCGATTTATGTGATTTAACCTATTAGTCGGCACCACTAAGCTTGGATGATCTTGTCGGTCTGATCTGCCGACTTAGAGATCCCTTCCCGTCCCGCCAGCTGCAGCATGGATCCCGATACCCGGTGTATTAACCGTGGTTCCGTCCCAATACTCGGCTCACTCCTGTGGTTCCCGATATCCGGTTCGCTACCGTGATTCCCGACACCCGGTTTGCTACGGTGGTCCCGTCCCGTATTATTGTATGTGTATATGTAAATTGGTTGCACCTCCTCACTTCGGTGACTGAGGTCAACACCCGATACTCTTGTCACTTCGGTGATATAGGATTTAGCTTCTTGTGGTTGCCATCTTGATTGTTTCCCGATTTCCTTGATTACCTTACATGTTTTGTGACTGCATATGCGTTTTAATTAAATGATTCATTTACTTCTTGAAAGCCATTGTTTAAACAGGTTTGAATGTTTTCCGAGGTAAATGCTTATTATTATCAAATGTTTATATCTTTTCACCCACCTGCCAGACCGTCGTGTCTGATCCTTTGCTTTGGTACTCAGGTCCCGTTGTCGGTTATCCCGAAGAGGAGTCAGAGGAGGCGGTCGGAGAACCGCAACCGCTAGTTGAGTGGCGTGCCGACGATGTTATGTAAACATCCGGTTGTCGAGATGCGAAACATTTTGGGGGTGGTTTGATAATTGTTTTGGTGGATATTGTTTTGTCTATATTGGCCTTTAGTGGCCTCTATTTTTGGGAATGGTAATTATATCTTTTGATTAAACTTTAATATGTACTTTTGGATTACGCTATAGGACATTGCTCATTCTGATACTTGTTATTTAAATGCAATCAATCTCATATTATATGAAAATGATTACATGCTTGATTTGCTACATGCTTCCGCAATTATACAAAATGTTTATGTGTGTTGGGAAATCCTCACCGCGGACACCTGTGGGAAATCACGTGCACGAGTAATGTGTGTTCTTAATTAACCCGTGTACGGTTGGGCATCAAACATACCTATGATCTCTTTTATGTCACTTACTTCACAATTAGTCCTGATCCCGGATTAGTCCCCAAACCCGGTCCGAGGTCGCGACAATATCCAACTACTGTGATTAAACTAGTATAAAACCCTAATTCCGATTTAATAAAGCAATCAAACCACAAGTAGAGAAAGACACGAGAATTATGCGTGGAAAACCCTAAAAGGGAGAAAAACCACGGGCCTTATCGTCTAGGCTAACAGACAACCAAGCACTATGTAAGCTTAGAAGAATACAAGACACTTACAACCCATTTTCCAGTTGTTGACTCAACCTAAGGACTACCTCAGATCTTGCTGACATCACGTCACGAATCTTCATCGTGCTTGCGTAGAACCGCCTTCGGGAAGGGGATGGAAACTAGACCCAAAACTCTAAATCTTCAGCACAGCAACAACTTTGAAGTCTTGAGGAGAAAAGATGGATCTCTCAACCTCTCTATCTCATGGGATTTGTCTTAATCGGTGTCTCTATTAAGTTGAGAGATGAAGCCTTTAAATAGTCTTCAATTCGTGCTTGAGAGGCTCTAGGAGTAGCAAGTTGAATCTTGATAGAAATAGGAAACAGCAGTTCTTCAGGAATAGAAACTCCAAGGTTCGCTCGAGTGACTAAGTGAGTTCGCTAGAGCGGACTGCATTCTGGAAATTCAAAACACAGACTGCCTTATGGTCGCTCGAGCGATCTTCAGGTTCGCTCGAGCGAACCAGTCTCTGTCTTCAGGAACTTTAAGACAGAACGATCATGGGTCGAGCGCACCAAAGTTGGGTCGAGCGATGTAAACTCTGTGATGGGTTCGCTCGAACGACCCATAGAATCCAATTAGAATCTGAAAACTTCAGTAATCTTGGAAACTTCAGTCTTTTGGAACTAGATCTTTGACAGTCCGACAACTAATAGAAATACATGTTTAGAAAACCTCAGTTTTGTCCGGACTCTATGAATTAACCAACTAAAATCCTAACACATGCGTTTGCTATTTATGATAGTTTATTTATTGCTAACTGTTTACAATTTTTACTGTATAATTGTAATACTCATCTGCTGCAAATCTGTACATGACGTAGGACGGGGGTTCCGATGTGCAACTTATTTGAAGATTGCCTGTTATGGTTGGTCATATGTTGGTTCTTCATAGATTTTGTATTTACTATGATGGATGTCTTTTATCAACTGTGGAATTACATGTATTGACTGAAGCCTTCTGACTATGAATAGAGATCTATGGCTGTCTTATGCCACGTATGACTACCTGTTGAGTCATTTATTGTAAATACGACAAGGATTTAGAGAAACTACCCTTTAGAACATTTTTTTTTTGGAAGAAGATGGTCATCAATTTAGTTGCTGAGTGCACAAGATAATGCTTATAAGCCACTTGTTGGTATCAAGATATCTGTTCTACTACAGTAACAAGTTGATTCTTAACATTGGCGATGCTTTTTGGACAATAATGTTCCAAACCTTATGGTTGTAATTATTGTGGCTGCTTAAGAGTGGACTGTCGGGCATTCAGTTAGAGAGCCATCATGGCCTGCAGCATATGAACATCATTGGGGTTAGCATGTTTCGACTTGCAATTATTACATCACTATTTGGTCTTATTCTTGGCTGATGATAACAAAACAGAGTATTGCTTTAAGTGATGCTAATGTTTCCAACGTAATTGATTCATGAATATTCAGGGGTAAGTTGTCTTCAATTGAAGGTATGATTTTAAGAGTAAGATTAAGGATTGTGAAGTGGACTTTGCTTTGATAGGAATTTAATAATGTATTGAATGATATTCTTTTTAATTGGGAGGCTTTCGTTAAAATGTGGTCCAAGTAAGAATAGGAGTATCATTTCTTGGTCTCTATCAGATCTTAAAATTTAAGGTCGATGGTGAACCTAGGGGTTTTCTGGGGCCTGTGGGCATTGGAGGTGTGCTTAAGAATAATGAAGGGGATGTTTTGCTTTTAGGGAAATTCTATATGCACCCAGTTTTTTACTGAGCACACCCACCTCTTAAGAAAAAAAATCACTATACACAATGGAATGTGGGTGTATTCAGCAAAATGTGTGGGTGCATATAGAATTTTCCTTGCTTTTATTCTGTAAATATGTTGGAGTTTGTGATTGAAATGACGTGGAGGTTCTGCTTATGTTTTAAAGACAGACAAAAGCATCATTGGAGTTTCTTTGACAGTATGGTTGAAAATTACGGCTTTCATCATGCTAATCTGGAAATGGATAACACATTGGCTTGCCATGCATAAAGTCATCTTGAAAATAAGGATTTCAGCTCCATGGAGGGGCATTTGAAGAACCAAAGCAGCAGTCAAATGATCCTTGATCAGTGTCGGCTGTACTGAGTAAAGCATTTGAAGTGAGCACACCTGGGAACATTCGCTTGTTTGCATTTTATGCTTGCTTCATGCAGCAGCTATCCCCAGGAAGTGTTGCCAGTTAGTATTTATATTTCAGGATGCTGACAGCTTTGTCTGGTGCCAAAGACGAGTTCCGTACATTTTAAATAATGATGCTTGCTCCAGTCCTTTTATATGTCACATACCTATTTCTGGTCCCTTTAGCATTACAAGCATACAGCTTTGCCTTGCCTTTGTCTTTTCACCACCAAAAAAAAAAAAATCCCTTTACCTTGGTCTGCTATTGAATTGAGTGATAAGACTCCTAATTGAGGATGCTGCATATTGCTTTCTTATTTTTGCAATTATTATATATGAATGCTTTTTATTGAGAATTTTATGTTGATTGAGAATTTTATGTTGAATTTTGATGGAAGATTTTTATCT
This sequence comes from Umbellularia californica, assembly GCA_028538565.1. NCBI lineage: Eukaryota > Viridiplantae > Streptophyta > Magnoliopsida > Laurales > Lauraceae > Umbellularia > Umbellularia californica. The sequence continues at coordinate 60,597,946 of JAPQWN010000003.1, read as the reverse complement.
TTTACCTGCACATGCTGCGTTGAGATGTTCTTTGTAAATATCTTTCGTTCAATTCTAATAATCACAGGATGCTCAACTATTTTCATTTTTTGTGATTGTAGGAGTTTCTTTTCTTAGGAAAAAAACTGGTTCTTTAGTAAATTTCATCAGCTGATATTGACAATGAGTCATGCAGTATATTTAATTGTTTTTAAATTGCGAGAAGATACTACTTGTGTGTTCCATTTTAACCTTGTTTGAACTGTCCCTTTTTTTTTTCTTGTTTGCATAATGGTTATCTCGTCGATGCAGGACCATGAACACTAGCCTAAGATGAAGGTTTTGAGATCAATTAACATTTAACATTCATTAATCAAAGTATAAAATAACACTAAAAGTTCACCCTAAGATATGCTGAAATCCAAGTTGTCAATTAAGCAATTAATGTAAAGCCTGTTTACAAACCTACAATGCAAGTCACTTTTTAACTTTGATTGAAGTTTTCAATGGAAGACTCAATCTCCACTAGCCTAGGCAGGGATCAACATTTTACTCAAATCAGATTGTTCTTGACTTCCCTTGGGGGTTCGTTGGCTACTATGAAAATGATTCATCTGAATCATTTCTCACAATTCACATGTGAGAGATTCCATTGTTTGCCATTTTCACATCTGTTCACATTTGAATCCTTGTGAATCCAAGTACATTCAACTGTTTGCCAAAAATAGTAAATTTCTCTTAATCAAATCCATGATAAATCATAATATTAAATTTGATCTCCTAGCCATTTTTGGCATGTTAAAAAGGACATCTGTCTAGATCGTGAAACTGGGGCCCACAGAAGTCCATAATGGCAATTTAAGGCTAGACTTATTTCCAATGATCTTGAAATCCATGAATCAACAGTTGAAAATTAAACTCCTGGCCGTTTTTTACCTTCTGAAGAGGATGGACAGCTCAGATCATGATTTAAGGGCCGACATGAATTGAAAAATTAAGAAAAATGGACTCTGCCCAAGGGACTATAATTTACACTATTTACTTCTATTATCCAATGGTGTTTTATAAATTTCTTGTGACCCACAATGAATCAACATATAAAATTTGACCCCATAGTCGTTTCTGATCTTTTAAAGAGGGTGAATGGTTTTGATGGAGAAGATGGACCCCACAGATGCCCAGAATGGCAGATCTTGGTGTCTGGATTTTTTCACAAATATCTGAATATCTAAGATGAATCAACGACTATAATTTGGTGCCCTAGCTATTTTTGGCCTTTGGAAGAGAGTGAACGATTCAGATCAAGATTTAAAGGCCCATGAGAATAATAATAATAATAATAATAATAATAATAATAATAATAATATATATATATATATATAAACGGACTGGGCTGAAGGGACTATCATTTCCACTATTTACATCCATTCAACGCTGCTTCACAAATTTCTCAAGATCCACAATAAATCAAATTATGGAATGTCAGATTTGACCCTATAGCTGTGTTTCACATTCTAAAGAGAGTGAACGATTCAGATCATGAAGATGGAACCCGTAGAAGGCCAGAATGGCAGATCATAGAGTCTGGACTTTTTAGAAAATATCTGAAAAACTATGAGGTCGTTTGTCTATACCCATTTACATATGTATATGGTGAATATGCATAATATTTACGCATAGTAACGTTTGTCTACAATTATTTATGCATCTTGTGTGTAAATAAGATGTGTAAATGGTGTGAAAATTAGCCCATTTTCACACCTGTTCAGGTGGGAAAAGAGAATACTAAAGCACATGTGATTTCAAAGAGTACCCGTTGGAGGTGGACGGTTAGGTTTTGGGGCAGTTTCCATCAAAGAGGTTCTGGGTTCGAAACTCTCCTCTAACGCATTTAGAAAAATAATAATAAAAGAGGCATTTTCATCAAGGGGGTTCTGGGTTCGGAAACCCTCCAACGCATTTACAAAATAATAATAAAAGATGCATAAAGACTTATGAAACCTATGAATGAAAATCCTCCCTGCATCTCATCCCCTTTTATGAAGGTAACCTCATTATTTCTCTCTATTGCCTTGCTATGCAAAAAAAAAAAAAAAATCTATTTACTCTGTAGGTTTATTCTTTCAGAATTTGATTATCTATCTTCTCTTCTCCTTTTCGATTTTCTTCCAATATCTTAATGATTTTTCTAAAATTGTTTATTATTGTATTACTTAAAAATATTTATATATGTATAAATAAATGTAAGAGAAAATGAAGAATGTATATTATATAGCATTATGATATCATTAAAAAATAATATATAAATCCAATTTTATCTAACCATAATAAATTTGTGATACTTTTAATACAATTGGACTTAGCAATAAAATACTCATTTTAAGAACTTATTATAATTTATTAATATTAGCATAAAGCCGGTGAGATGCATGGGTTAAGTTTTATGCAAATTGAATAATGAATTAAGATAATATTGAACTAAATATTAATTAATAGAAATATTAATAATAATCCTATTTTTCTTAACCATCTGACTATAAATTCTTATTTCCTTAACCAAACATGTTGGGATGCATTTTTTTTAAAGGTGATCATTGATAGAAATATCTATTTTTGAAAAGTATATTTCATGTTGAAAGACATGTTCTTTTTTCAGGATTTTAAATGCAAATGAAAACTTTGATATAAATCAGACCTTTTTTTTATCTCCTTTTCATATATCATTATAGTAGAATATAATTTAATGATTAATAAGTATCATTTACAAAATCGTTTAATACATATACACATATCATTGAAACAAACATAGAAAAATGAATCACATGTGTAAATGATGCGGAAATATTGTTACTAGACAAACATCGTAAAAAGAAACACGTGTAAATGTTACATACTGTAAATTTGAATATTCATCTTTTACATGCGTAATTATATTTACATATCCCACGTGTAAAAGATAAATGATAAGACGAATCAAAGGTTGAAATTGGCAGTCACTTTTCCATTTTCGGCCTTCGAAAGGAGGGTGACTGGTTTGGATCTTGATTTCGGGCCCACAACGACAAAAAAATAAGGTGACCCCATATGGGACACTCAAAACACTGCAGCTCCCCCTTTTTGGTTCCATTTACACAGCTGGTGTGATTCCTTTTACTAGGGACTCAAGTGAGTAAATTTTAATCTAAAAATGGTTTGATTTACACCATTTTCATGCCTAATTTACCCATCACATGCATAAATGAATGTAACCAAACATAATCGTGCATAACCATTACACATGTGAGTCATTTTACATATGTAAATGAATGCAACCAAACAACCCCTTAAAGTGTGTTTGGCGATTTACTAGTAAAGTAAAAGTGAAGTAAAGCCTCATTATCCAGACAAGAAAAGACAAAGGGTCATATCAAAAGTACACAAATTCAAAATTCCCTCCTTTTTCAAAAATATGAAAAAGAGTAAAAAAGCAACTAAAGTCAAAAAAATTCCCTATCAAACAACTAAAAACAAAAGACCAACATAACCCCCTGTATTTTATTCTCTCTTGATTTGATAGTTCCCCTCACTTTACTTCAATTCGCCAATACATCCAAACACGCTAAATTGGAATGAAGTTATTTGGCAATAGGGAAGTTAAACAACAGATATAAAGCAATGTAGAAATTTCAAATACCTCAAATATGCCCTAATAGAGGTTCGGACAATGTAAGATAGGGGTCTTAGGTTTGACCAATGCGATGAGAGGGGATGAGGTTCGGCTGAAGGGAATAGGGGCATATGGCATTTGGTCAATGGGTATGATGAAAGAAGATTAGAAGAGGCTTGACAATGGGGTTTTGGCATTAATGGAGTTTGGCTATAGGGTTTTGGTGAATATGGTGCTCAGTTGAATGGGTTTTGGGTTTTTTTTTTTTTTTTTTTTTTTATAGTTAGCCACTGGGATTTGGGCTTTAAAATGATTGGCCAATGATGCATATGTTAGATTGTATGGACTCAATCCATCAGTTGATGTGATAAATTGATTAATTTCTTTATTTATCAATAAAATCATGCTTTACTTTCATGAGATGAATGTTATTTTATTACTTAATGCACATGACCAATACATATGACATAATGGTTCATGAGTTGAACCGGGTCCCATTAGTATATTAGATGTGATATATGTGTATGGATGAGATCCACACATGGAAGACATGTTACAAATCTTATACTCAAATATCTTCACAACCAGTGATGAGACTGGGCATCTCATCTGATAAGGTTGCAGCACTTTGATCACTATGAGATAGTGTGATTTGTCTCGATCATCAGAATGTAAGATTCTGAATCATGGTGCTGGTACATTGGATGTATTGAAGGACCATGAGAAGCACCTTATGGAATTCCGTCTCAATAATAAGATCTGCTCTCATAATTCCCTAACAATAGGCTCTCAGTCCTGAGACATTGATGAACTCAAGTTTCTATCTATTCATTTGCTTTGAGTCACCAATGAGTGAGGCCGACTATAGGTCAACACCTCGGTATCTTGGGTATGTGGTAGTAGGACTGTGAGAACATTGAATGATCAAGATGGAATTTATCTCTATTATCCCCTTGTGCCAATTAATGGATTTGTCATTAGTAAGTGCGCACCCATCTCGATTAAGAGTTAATTGGATGGTACTGATGATCACTGTTAGATCCCGACCCAGACCAACTCGATTAGTACTAATTAAGTGAGCGATTAGTCTTAAGTGAGTCTTAGTACTAGTTGGGTTAGATTATGATTAGACTTAGTCTGGATTATAGCTTGGAGATTTTGAGGACGTTTAGTATGAGTCAGACACGCTCAGGGACGCCCTGAGTACCCGAGTAAGGATGGGTTCTTGTCCTAAATCTTTGCTATCGTTCTGATTTTTATTTATCTTGAGTAGTTTTATTACTTGTGACAATTTCCGTTTTTAATCTGCATGTATTTGAGGCCCAGAAATCCAAGTTTTGGCCCAATAAGGGTAAATCTATCTTTTCATGTAAAATCTGGGCACGTCTTTCGAAGTCGTGAAACTTCGTCAAAATTATACTTAACGAAACTAGATTTTTCGACGATCGTTTTGTTCTTCTTCGTCGATTCCATCCGGGGTCCACAAGACCATGTTTTAAGCGCTTCAAGTTCCTCTGCATTTGGGACCTACTTCCAGACACTATATAAGCTCATTCTTCTCTTCCTTTCCCTTTTTCCCAATCTCTGCAACTGTGCTTGCCCTAGAGTGAAGAAGAGAATAAAGCTTCTCCTTGGTCTTTCTCCCTTAGACATCATCTAGCAAGAAGGCTCCAATCTCATATCCAAGACCACCATTTTCTTCCTCTCTTCGCAAGCTACAGCTAGACGCGTTTTTGGAGCAAATCCCTTCACTATTCATCACCTTCAAGCTCTATCCTCCTTGTTCAGCTAGCTCTTAGTTGGTCTTCCTTTTCATTCTTTCTTTTCTTGTTCTTTAGCTCACCAAGAGCTTGTTTTATCATGATTTCAAACCCATTTTCGAAATAGGGGTTTGTAGTAGCCAAATGGTGATTTTTGTGTGCTCTACTTTGGGGGTTTTGTGTAGATTTCGTGGAGCACCCCTTCTTGTTGATATTTGTGGAGTATTTTGCTTGGCATTGGTTAGAGGCAAGTAAACCTTTTAGTTCATCCTAGTACATTGCAAGTTTTGGGGCATTTTATATTGGAAATATTGTTTCATCATAAAGCTTGTCTTTTCTTTCATGTTATTGATCTCTTTTAGCTTGTTAAATCTTGCTAAGCATGGTTGCTAATTACTCTACCTAATCTAGAAGTTTTATCTCGAATGGAAGCATGTTTTTCAATGGAATACCTTACAAATTAGTAATACATGATTTGAATGTGAATGGGTTTGTGATTTTTGAAGTTTTGATTGAAATGGGAGTGGATTTTTGGTGGAAATCATCCCTTGGAAAGCATGTAGGCTTGGGGAGTACAGGTGGTGAAAATGTGGAAGTGAAGAAGGGAGAGAAGTGTGAAAAAAGTTGAACGTCACAAGTTCTACCGAAATTTCTACCGGTAGAAACGCTTAAACCGGAAGTTCTAGCGGTAGAAGTGGCACGAATTTTGGCAGAGAGCTGAGGAAATTTAAAACACTTAGTCTGTCGGAATTTCTACTGGTAGAAGCGCTTAAACCGGAAGTACTACCAGTAGAAGTGGCACGAATTTTGGCAGAGAGTTTAGGAAATTGAAAACCCTTGGTCTACCGGAAGTTCTACCAGTAGAGGTGCTTCAACCGGTAGTTCTACCGGTAGAAATGCTTAAACCGGTAGTTCTACCGGTAGAGATGCTTAACTCAGATTGACAGTTACAAAAAGTACTGTTTTTGAAGGATTTTTGCGGGAATGAAAACTAGATTAGGTTTTGGACCTTTTTATTGACCTTGTGCACTTGGAATTCCAAAATGTAATATACCTTCGGGGACACCAAGTTTTATTGAATTCCGACATTTGGTTTTCAATTCCACAAGGGTCAGGGATTGGTCTCAGCCTATGCTTGATAGATTTATGTGTGAATTCTTGTTTTGATGCTTCATGCATCATCGCATTCTCGTTTGATTTACAAGTGCAAGTTCGTTTTCAAGATGTGTTTCAAGAATAAAAAAGGGAATCATTTCTTAAGTTTGTAAGCATTAATACTATGTTATTTTGCTAGTCTTGTCACGTCGTGCTTGTTAAATGATTTCCCTCTTGTTTTGTCGTGTTCTCGAACGTGTATCGTCGTGTTTTGTGCATTCATGATATAAGTGAATACCACTGAGCTTGGACTGCCCTTTTAGCTTGATCCACTACCTGGGGGACCTTAAACATGTGGACTGTCTGCAGACTAGTCGTGTATTATATTACACATCATGCGTGTTCGTGGTCCGGTTCCGCAGCCGGATACCCCGTCTACCTTGTGTGGCGTGGGATCGTGTTTTTCGTGTCGTACTTGTCGTGCGTGCTTGCTCTTGTCATCATGTATGACGGAGAAAGGATGAGCTCAATGTGGATTTATCTTTTCATGATATTATAAGTATTCACGCTAGTTTCGTAAACTCGAAACATGTATCTAGATCTTGAACTGTTTTACCATTATTTCTCATTTTCATGCCTAAATTGTTTATTTGCCAAACCGTCGTGTTTGATGCTTGTTATTTTGGTGTCCAAGTGCAGGAGAGTTCACGCGTGACGAGGAGTGCTCGGAAGAGGTGTTGAGCCACCCCCAGCACACGAGTGGCAGTCCAATGACGTCATCTAGACGCCGGTCGGGATCGTGATGTCTCGTTCAGTTAGTTGGGATATTCTTTTGGAATCTATTGTTGTATTGGCCTTTGTTGGCCTCTCATGGTTTTGTAACTTGAATTAATATACTTTTGTTAAACATTGAAATGTCAATCATGCTAGGAATGCTTTGATGACATTCTCTTTTGATACCTTGTCTCGATATTATATAATTCTCTTGTATCTTCTTGTTTAAGATTTATGCGACACGTTTTTCTACACGCTTCCGCATATCTAATTGTGTGAGTTCGACCCGTGTCTTGGGATCCTCACCGCGGAAACCTGTGGGAAAAATATAAGCGGCGGCGTGTTTTGTGTTGGTTAATCTTATCGCCGTAGAGTAGCGGGCCCGCATCTCGGTCCGGGGTTGCGACAGGACTGGTATCAGAGTGGGACTTGTTTCAGGCACTTAAAAGAAACTAGAAAATCTTAGGAACTTGGCGAGGATTCGTGAGTTCGTTAGAACGTTTTTGTCTAGACCAAGTTCACCAACCCAATTGTGCTTATATATGTGCTAACGAATTGTCTTGCAGCATCATGCCTCAAAGAAAAGCTCCCAGCCACCAAGCTTTAGGTAGTAATAACAATGAGACAATTCCGTCTGAGAATCCTACCGCTACTCAATTCCAAGCACTGATGCAAGCCATGATCGATCAGCAAAAACAGGCTAATGAAACACAAGCGAAATTCCAAGAGCAAATGGCAAAGAAAGATGAGGAGATGGCTCAAGTACAGAGGCAACTTCTGGAAGTCCTCCAAAATAGACCTCAACATCAAGCTCCACCAAATGTTGTGTACCAAAATAGAGTTGATGATCCTAATGCTCTCTTTGAGAGATTCAGAAAGAAGGGACCTAAGGAGTTCTCGGGTCAAGAGGACCCTTTGACTGCAGACGATTGGCTTACGAACACTGCTAAGATCTTTGACGTTTTTGTTTGTACAGGCAGGGAGAGGGTGAACCTCACAGCTTCTTTGTTCTATGGGCTTGCAGACGATTGGTGGCAGACAGTCAAAGAGCCATACCAGGTCATGGCAGACGAGGTGGCTTGGACGACCTTTAAGACACACTTCACGGACAAGTATGTCCCTTCTCATGTTAAGAGACAGAAGGCAATTGAATTTCAACAGTTGAAGCAAGGAAGTATGTCAGTTCTAGAGTATGTTACAAAGTTTGAGAGGCTTGCTCGCTATGCTACCGAGCTGATAGATACGGAGCATAAGAAGATCGTCAAGTTTTTGGAAGGGCTGAATCCCATTCTCAAGAGGGATGTCTCGGGAGTGATTCCACCAGTTACCTTTGATGAAGTAGTTAGTCGGGCATATAAGTTTGAAGAGTTCAACAATGAGATAATCCAGGATAGAAAGCAGCACTACCAACAACAGAACCAAAGGCAACAAAGTGGCAAGAAGCCAAGGCAGGAACAGAATCAGGTTAGACAGAGTGGTTGCAATCACTGTGGCAAGAACCACCCTACCCACGAATGCCGCAAGGCAATGGGTGCTTGCTTCAAGTGTGGAGGAATGGACCATGCAATCAAGGATTGCCCACACCTTCAGAGTCAAGCCAACAGATACCAGCAGCCAAGGGAGATGGCACCACAGAATCAAGCAGTACCAGTTCAGAACCAAATGAGACCACCACAGCAACAACAGCAGCAAGGCAGACAAGTGCAGAATCAGAATACTCGTCCACCGCAGAACAGGAACAACCAGGGCAGGAAGATTCAGCAGCATAATAGGCCCAACCAGCAGGGACGCGCATACAATATCAACCGTGCTAACGCTGAAGCAGCAGGTGACGTCATAGAAGGTAAGCTTCTTGTTTGTGGAGTAGAAGCACAGATCTTATTTGATCCAGGGTCCACACACTCTTTTCTATCTCCTTTATTTGCAACGAAGATTGATGCACATCATACAGAATTGGATTTCATGTTGACTATTACTACACCAGTAGGTAGACATGTTGTTTGTACCACCTATTACCCTAGTTGTCTGATTTTGTTAGGAGATATTAGTTTACCAGCCAACCTCATAATCCTAGACATGCATGATTTTGATATTATCGTAGGCATGGATTGGTTAGAGACCTACCATGCTACCATGGATTGTTTTGGTAAGACCATCACATTCAGATTGCAAGGGCCACAGACAGAGTTGATGTTTCAGGGCAACAGGAAGAAGTCTTCCAGTGGTTTCATTTCAGCGTTGAAAGCTAACAGATTGGTGGGCAGTGGTTGTGAAGCATTTATAGCATTTATCACGGAGGATAAACAGTCCTAAGGGATGGAGGATATCCCCGTAGTGTGTGAATTTCTGGATGTTTTTCAAGAAGAAATCCCGGGTTTACCACCAGTTAGAGAAGTTGAGTTTACTATTGAACTCCTTCCAGGGACTGCACCGATCTCAATTGCACCTTACAGGATGGCTCCTGCAGAGTTAGGTGAATTAAAACTTCAATTGCAAGAAATGTTGAGCAAAGGCTTCATTAGGCCAAGTGTTTCACCTTGGGGAGCGCCAGTTCTTTTTGTGAAGAAAAAGGATGGAAGCCTCAGAATGTGCATCGACTATAGAAGATTGAATCATGTGACCGTCAAGAACAAATACCCCTTGCCAAGGATAGATGAATTATTTGACCAATTACAAGGAGCAGCACACTTTTTCAAGATAGACTTGAGGTCGGGGTATCATCAGTTGCGGGTTAGAGAGTCTGATGTGGTAAAGACAGTTTTTCGAACGAGATATGGGCATTATGAGTTCTTAGTGATGCCTTTTGGTTTGACAAATGCACCCACAGTTTTCATGGCTCTCATGAACAAGGTCTTTGCAGAGTTCCTAGATCACTCTACAGTGGTGTTCATTGATGATGTCCTCGTGTATTCTAAGAGTAAGGAGGAGGATGAAGAGCACTTGAGGACGTCATTACAGCTTTTGAGAGACCATCAGCTCTATGCTAAGTTGAACAAATGTGAATTCTGGCTAGAGCAAGTTTCCTTTTTAGGTCACATTATTTCAAGAGAAGGGTTAGCAGTTGATCCAACCAAGATAGAAGCAGTCATTGAGTGGAAGAGGCCTAGCAGTGTGACAGAAATCAGAAGCTTTTTGGGGTTAGCAGGATACTATCGGAGATTTGTTCAAGGTTTTTCATCCATTGCAGCTCCATTGACGAAGTTGACCCGGAAAAATGTATCTTTTGTTTGGACCGATAAGTGTGAAGGCAGTTTTCAGGAGTTGAAGAAAAGGCTAGCCACAGCCCCAATACTCACATTACCATCGGGCAGCGGTGGATTTGTTGTTTTTACGGATGCCTCCAACGTGGGATTAGGCTGTGTATTGATGCAAGATGGCAAAGTGATTGCCTATGGCTCGAGACAGTTGAAGAATCATGAGGTAAATTATGCAACTCACGACTTGGAGTTGGCGGCAGCAGTTTTTTCCTTGAAGATGTGGAGGCACTACCTCTATGGAGAGAAGTTCGAAGTCCATTCAGACCACCGAAGTTTACAGTATTTTTTTTCACAGAAGGAGTTGAATATAAGGCAGAGACGGTGGATGGAGTATATAAAAGATTATGACTTCCCAATCAAGTATCATCTGGGCAAAGTGAACGTTGTAGCAGATGCGTTGAGCAGGAAATCAGCAGTTATGGTTAGTTTGAGAGGAGTTAGTGTTTTCCAACAGTTTGAAGAACTTGGAGTGGAGGTACATCACTTAAGGAGAGGTGTTTTATTGGCAAACATGGCAGTGTTTGAGCCTACCTTCATCCAGAAAATCAAAGATAGTCAGTTGCAAGACCCAGAATTGGCCAAGATTGTAGGTCAGATTGCAGAACGTCCAGATTTCAGGATTTCTGATGGAGTGTTGTATTTTCGTGACCGGTTGTGTGTACCAAATGTGGATGATTTGAAGAATGAAATTATGATTGAAGCCCACCATACTAGATACTCTATACATTCGGGTAGCACGAAGATGTACCATAACTTGAAGAATAGATTTTGGTGGAACAATATGAAGCGAGAGATAGCAGCTTTTGTGTCTCGTTGCTTGACTTGTCAGATGATCAAGGCAGAACATCAGAAGCCTCCTGGTTTGTTACAGCCTTTGGAGATTCCGGAGTGGAAGTGGGAACACATCACTATGGATTTTGTCTCCGGTTTGCCTAATACCAAGAGGGGAAACAATGCAATTTGGGTTATAGTTGATCGTCTTACGAAGTCTGCGCACTTCCTTCCGTTGAAGACTGGGAATATGATGCATATGGCACCACTTGCAAGACTATTCATTGACGAGATTGTTAGTAAGCATAGTCAGCCTGTCTCCATCACCTCTGACAGAGATAGTAGATTTGTTTCGAGATTTTGGAAATCTCTTCTTGAATCCATGGGTTCCAAACTTCAGTTCAGCACAGCGTATCATCCTCAGACAGATGGTCAGTCAGAGCGGACGATACAGACTCTTGAAGATATGCTGCGTGCTTGTGTATTGGATTTCAAGGTTCAGTGCGATGAGAACCTACCTCTTTGTGAGTTCGCGTACAACAATAGCTACCATTCTAGCATTGGAATGGCACATTTTAAGGCACTCTATGGTAGGAGATGCAGAACTCCAGTTTGTTGGGAAGAAGTCGGTGTGCGTAGTTTTCATGGACCGATGATAGTTGGAGAGACAAGCGACAAAGTTAAACAGATTCAGGACAGATTGAAGATTGCTCGAAGTAGACAAAAGAGTTATGCTGACACTCGCCGGAGAGAATTACAGTTTGAAGTGGGTGACAAAGTATTCTTGAAAGTCTCCCCGGTCAAAGGCACTCTAAGATTTGGGAAGAAAGGAAAGTTGTCCAGTAGATACATTGGCCTATATGAGATTTTGAGCAAGATTGGAAATGTTACATACAGACTTACGTTATCGCCGGAACTCTCTGGGGTACATAATATTTTTCACGTCTCCATGCTCAAGAAGTATGTTCACAATCCTTCTCACATTATTCCACACGAGCCTTTAGAGATTCGAGAAGACGCTTCATATGTGGAGAAGCCGGTTAGAATCATCGACACCAAAGAGCATGAATTGAGAAATCGAACTATCCATTGGGTCAAAGTACTTTGGGAGAACCACGAGCCAGAAGAAGCCACATGGGAATTGAGTGATCAAGTCTAGAAGAAGTATCCACACCTGTTACCAGAGGTAAAATTATTTATATTTGGTGGACCAAATATCCTAAGGGGTGGAGGATGTTAGATCCCGACCCAGACCAACTCTATTAGTACTAATTAAGTGAGCGATTAGTCTTAAATGAGTCTTAGTACTAGTTGGGTTAGATTATGATTAGACTTAGTCTGGATTATAGCTTGGAGATTTTGAGGACGTTTAGTATGAGTCAGACACGCTCAGGGATGCCCTGAGTACCCGAGTAAGGATGGGTTCTTATTCTAGATCTTTGCTATGGTTCTTATTTTTATTTATCTTGAGTAGTTTTATTACTTGTGACAATTTCCGTTTTTAATCTGCATGTATTTGAGGCCCAGAAATCCAAGTTTTGGCCTAATAAGGGTAAATCTATCTTTTCATGCAAAATCTGGGCACGTCTTTCGAAGTTGTGAAACTTCGTCAAAATTATACTTTTCCGAAACTAGATATTTCGACGATCGTTTTGTTCTTCTTCGTCGATTCCATCCGGGGTCTACAAGACCATGTTTTAAGCACTTCAAGTTTCTCTGCATTTGGGACCCACTTCCAGACACTATATAAGCTCATTCTTCTCTTCCTTTTCCTTTTTCCCAATCTCTGCAACTGTGCTTGCCCTAGAGTGAAGAAGAGAAGAAAGCTTCTCCTTGGTCTTTCTCCCTTAGACATCATCTAGCAAGAAGGCTCCAATCTCATATCCAAGACCACCATTTTCTTCCTCTCTTCGCAAGCTACAGCTGGACGCGTTTTTGGAGCAAATCCCTTCACTATTCATCACCTTCACGCTCTATCCTCCTTGTTCAGCTAGCTCTTGGTTGGTCTTCCTTTTCATTCTTTCTTTTCTTGTTCTTTAGCTCACCAAGAGCTTGTTTTATCATGATTTCAAACCCATTTTCGAAATGGGGGTTTGTAGTAGCCAAATGGTGATTTTTGTGTGCTCTACTTTGGGGGTTTTGTGTAGATTTCGTGGAGCACCCCTTCTTGTTGATATTTGTGGAGTATTTTGCTTGGCATTGGTTAGAGGCAAGTAAACATTTTAGTTCATCCTAGTACATTGCAAGTTTTGGGGCATTTTACATTGGAAATATTGTTTCAGCATAAAGCTTGTCTTTTCTTTCATGTTATTGATCTCTTTTAGCTTGTTAAATCTTGCTAAGCATGGTTGCTAATTACTCTACCTAATCTAGAAGTTTTATCTCGAATGGAAGCATGTTTTTCAATGGAATACCTTACAAGTTAGTAATACATGATTTGAATGTGAATGGGTTTGTGATTTTTGAAGTTTTGATTGAAATGGGAGTGGATTTTTGGTGGAAATCATCCCTTGGAAAGCATGTAGGCTTGGGGAGTACAGGTGGTGAAAATGTGGAAGTGAAGAAGGGAGAGAAGTGTGAAAAAAGTTGAACGTCACAAGTTCTACCGAAATTTCTACCAGTAGAAACGCTTAAACCTGAAGTTCTACCGGTAAAAGTGGCACGAATTTTGGCAGAGAGCTGAGGAAATTTAAAACACTGAGTCTGTCGGAATTTCTACCGGTAGAAGCGCTTAAACCGGAAGTACTACCAGTAGAAGTGGCACGAATTTTGGCAGAGAGTTGAGGAAATTGAAAACCCTTGGTCTACCGGAAGTTCTACCAGTAGAGGTGCTTCAACCGGTAGTTCTACCGGTAGAAATGCTTAAACCGGTAGTTCTACCGGTAGAGATGCTTAACCCAGACTGACAGTTACAAAAAGTACTGTTTTTGAAGGATTTTTGCGGGAATGAAAACTAAACTAGGTTTTAGACCTTTTTATTGACCTTGTGCACTTGGAATTCAAAAATGTAATATACCTTCGGGGACACCAAGTTTTATTGAATTCCGACATTTGGTTTTCAATTCCACAAGGGTGAGGGATTGGTCTCAGCCTATGCTTGATAGATTTATGTGTGAATTCTTGTTTTGATGCTTCATGCATCATCGCATTCTCGTTTGATTTACAAGTGCAAGTTCGTTTTCAAGATGTGTTTCAAGAATAAAAAAGGGAATCATTTCTTAAGTTTGTAAGCATTAATACTATGTTATTTTGCTAGTCTTGTCACGTCGTGCTTGTTAAATGATTTCCCTCTTGTTTTGTCGTGTTCTCGAACGTGTATCGTCGTGTTTTGTGCATTCATGATATAAGTGAATACCACTGAGCTTGAACTGCCCTTTTAGCTTGATCCACTACCTGGGGGACCTTAAACATGTGGACTGTCTGCAGACTAGTCGTGTATTATATTACACATCATGCGTGTTCGTGGTCCGGTTCCGCAGCCGGATACCCCGTCTACCTTGTGTGGCGTGGGATCGTGTTTTTCGTGTCGTGCTTGTCGTGCGTGCTTGCTCTTGTCATCATGTATGACGGAGAAAGGATGAGCTCAATGTGGATTTATCTTTTCATGATATTATAAGTATTCACGCTAGTTTCGTAAACTCGAAACATGTATCTAGATCTTGAACTGTTTTACCATTATTTCTCATTTTCATGCCTAAATTGTTTATTTGCCAAACTGTCGTGTTTGATGCTTGTTATTTTTGTGTCCAAGTGCAGGAGAGTTCTCGCGTGTTGACACCAAAAAAGTCAATATGTCTCCTCAACATCAAGAAGCCTCCTGAAGCTGCATCCTGCTAAAAATAGGCAAGGCTACTTCAAGCATCAGATTTTGTCAGAATCAGACAGAAACTGAGAGATCTTATAAGACAGCTAAAAGAGGGGTACACCTGAGGTTTCGGGTCATTCCGACAACGTTTGGCCCAACTTCATCGCTCCGACAGCTAAACAGTCGCTCCCGGCGGCAACATCATCAAAGACACCAAAACTTTGATCAAAGCCTACGGATGACTCCAGAATGTCTCCAAAGGGCTCCATGCCAAATTTCAAGTCAAACCAACAGCGTTTGACCCTCCATCAATGCTCGAGTAGCAAAATCAAGCCTCCCGGCGGCGGCAACCACCGAAGCCATCACTCATTAAACAAAATACATGAGTGGCTTCAACATGCTTCCAAAAGGCTGCACGTCAAATTTCAGGTCATTCCGACAACGTTTGACCAGGTTTCGATGCTCCGAGAGAAAATCAAGCCTACCGGCGGCGGGGCAATCCGGGACCATGACATCCAAAACAGAGCCCATGGAACGTCTCAAAATGACTCCAATAGGCTCCCCGTCAAATTTCAGGTCAGTCGGACATCGTTTGACCACATATCAAAGCTCGGCATTTTCCCCGCAGTAAAATCAAGTGAAGCATCGATGGGACCCCAAACGGCTTCAAAACTCAAATAAAAGCCCATGGTTGGTCCTATCCACTGCTCAAGAAGCTTCACCTCAATTTTCAGGTCATTCCGACATCGTTTGACCTAGTTTCGACGCTTGACGGAAAATCGGCTACAAAGTCTTCAGCTTTCCCGGAAAATAGGACACTTTGTGCTCCGACTTCGCGAGGGTTCTCATCAAGATTTCTCCAAGAAAATCAAGTCAATAATTGAGGAAAAATATCAAGAAAAATACAGAAGAAATAAGGAACGAAAAGAAGAAAAAACAGCCGAAAACGACGCTCGGCGACCAAACGGGCCGAAATCCTATGGTCGACGGCGACCTTGGCCCAAGGTCGCCGGCGACCCTGGGTGCATGTCGCCCGGCGACCCTGGAAATCCGGGTCGCCGGATTTTTCGCCAAATCGTCCGTTTTCCGATTCTTTTCGCGTTTCGGGTGTTCTGGCCTCTGTGATTTTTTGAAAATCCAATGTTTGGTGCTTCAAAACCACTGATCTTCGTCGACATCTCGGATCCGCCGTCAAAAGCATGAAATCATCACCGATCGCCTCAAGATCGCCAACCGGCTGACCAAGAAAGTGTACTTTCTGTCCGACCGATCGTGAAATTGACAAGACAGATGTCACCGGCCCACCAACGTCAATCAATGTCTGAAATTGCATTGCAATCCGACATTAAATAATGCGTGGATCCACCTGTGATGATCGCAAGAAGAATCTCAAAAGGCGCAGCACGGCCCGCGACTCTTCACATGCCTTGGCAACCACTTAATGTCATTAATTGACCCATTAAAGCAGTCATTAACTCATTATTTTGGACGGCCCAATCAGAACCAAGCATTTGGGAGTTACAAATCCAAGCAATCATGGCATTAAACCCATGAAACTCCCATCATCATGAAGCATAAAGGTGATTAAATGCTCACTACCTTCATCGGCCAATCACAAGCCTTGAAAAAGGAGTTACAAAATCAACTTGTAACTCCTCATCAATTCTTTCATCATGGCCATCAATGCCAATAAACACCTCATGGCTACCAAAAGCCTATAAAAGGAGGTCCATTCCAAGAAGAAAGCATGATGAAAAGAGATCCCAAGTGCAAGCTCTGAAAAATCAGAAAATCCAAGAGAGAGACGAAGTCCTGCTACTTTGCTCCTGGAAGCACCACAAGGTGATGAACGTCCCTTGGGGGGCCACGCCCCCAAGGTCACCTCCTTCTCCAACATGGCCTAAACGCGGCTTTTTAGCCCGTTTACTTGGTTTTTCATTGGATATAGGACCTTCTTTTGATCCTTGTCCTTTAAAAAACTGAGGTTAGGAGCCAAGTCAAGGAATCAAAGCATCACATGTTCTCATTTGAAGGACGATGGCGAAGCCCATACATGACTTGCGACCGTCGATCTCAACGTGTCCCCACAATCTCCTGAGAAGTTAGATCCCTTTTCTTACTTTTCTATTGTAGTTTGTATTTCTTAAAGAGACAAAAAGAAATCACAATTCTTGTCTTTCATATTTGATGAGTTTTGTAAAAACGCCTTTCACGGCAAAATCGCCTTTTACGGCAAACAAACAAAAACGCCTCTTATGGCATTCTAAAAACTTGTCTCTTTTCTTAATATTAATGCAATTTGAAAAGTTAGAAAAAAGGATTGATTTCCTTTCCACTTGTGAAGGTGAATCTCCGGATTATCACTATTCCAAATTCCAAGTAGAAAGTAAATCTGGCATACCCGTACAAAAATGTTGATGCCCGAGATTTTCCCTCCTCCGCCGAGACCCAGGTCAGCCCCCGGGGTGGGGAAGGAGAGGACGGAAGATTTCTTTCGGGTCCATCAAGTTGGCATACCCGGTGAGACTCGTTGACTTAAGAACGTGGTGCTTTGATCACTTGGCTCCTTTCTAGTTGGTGGCCTATGTTGCATTTTGCATCTAAAAAAAAAAATATGAGATGGGATTTCAATTGTTCTTTCTCACTTCAAAAAAAAAAACAAATCTGATCTCTTTTTCTTAGAAACTCAACTTTGAGAAATTTTGATCCTTCCCTCTTCGAACTTGATAGCTCACAGAAATGTTCGCAGCTATCGTTCATATCGGGGATTGGGCCATCTTTTCTCTTTGATGAGTCCAACTGGGTTTTTTTTGAAAAAAAAAAAAAAAAAACACCTTCGTTTCAAACTCTTTAAAAAAAAAATGATCTCTCTTTCTCAAGATTCAACTTTGAGAAATTTTGATCCTCTCCTCCTTGAACTCGATAGCTCACAGAAATGTTCGCAGCTATCGTTCATATCGGGGATTGGGCCATCTTTTCTCTTTGATGAGTCCAAATTGGGATTTCAAAAAAAAATTATAAATTCAAAAAAAATTTTAGCTTTCTCTCTTCTGCATTTAAATTTGAGAAACCTTGGTTCATTCCCTTCGAATTTAGCGCCCGCAGAAATGTTGAGCCTTTGTTCGGATTGGAACACCATTCGCTCTCTTTGATGAGTTCATTAAAAAAAAAAACCTTTCAAAAAAAAAGATTTCAAAAAAAAAAAAAAAAGCACTAAGGTTCCACCAGTTGCGTTCTTTGACCAAAGTGGATTTAAGAAAAGCCTTGTCCAGAGTGTGGAGACAGCTAGACTGTTCGAGGCAAGGGTCCTCCAAACGGGTTCATTAAGTAATCCTACCCTTACCTGGGGGCTGATCTATCTACTAAGGTTTCATAAGATCGAATTGGAAATCTATGTGCACCTTTCAAAAAAAAATTCTCTAAAAAAAAATCTTTTAAAAAAAAAAAGAAAAAAACTTCTGTCACTTTGAATTCAGAGTTGAGAAATCTTGGTTCTTTCCCTTTCGGATTTAGCGCTCGCAGAAATGTTGAGCCTTGTTCGGAATGGAACACCATTTGCTCTCTTCGATGAATTCAATCTTGACCTTTCAAAAAATACTTTTGTCACTTTTGAATTCAGAGTTGAGAAATCTTGGTTCTTTCCCTTTCGGATTTAGCGCTCGCAGAAATGTTGAGCCTTGTTCGGAATGGAACACCATTTGCTCTCTTCGATGAATTCAATCTTGACCTTTCAAAAAAAACTTCCGTCACGTCTGGATTCACATCCGAGAAATTATGGTTCCTTCCCTTCTGAATTTAGCGCTCGCAGAAATGTTGAGCCTTTGTTCGGATTGGAATACCATTTGCTCTCCTTTATGAATCCAAATTTGACCTTTCAAAAAAAATCCCATCTCGTGTCCTTCCCAAGGATGCGATTTGCAACATTTGTGCCTAGCGGTGTTAGTACGCCCTTTCGGGTCTACTGTATTCGCGACCGACACATTTGTATCTCCAACCTTATATCATTTTACCTCGAGTGAGCCTTGCTTCTCGGTAATTTGAATTAAGGTCTACAATTGCTTCTAGCAGTCACTGGAACGCTCACTCTGAGCCTACCATACTTGCATTTTAGAACAATTGTGTCCTCTATGGCTTTTTGCCTTCTTCATCGTCCTTGGGTTGGGCCATGTCCCCTCAAGTGATTTGAAAAGACAAAACCATAGTTGTTCTCCATTTATGATCACCATATTCTTGTGATTACTAATGGATTTGGTCTTGTTTCAGAAGTTTTCCAAAACTAACAATAGCAGCTTCATTGACCATCACTTTCGATGAGAACAAGTACCAGCTTATGCTTCAAGATAAGCAAAACAAGCACAAGCGCCTTGCTAGTTGCCGAAGCGTCATCTCTCTCGACAACTCCCCAAACACCGGGTCAACTTCAACTCCCCGGACCATCGTCTTCGGATCGCTGGGACCATTCCCACTTCTCGCAGAAGACACTGTACCTGCCAAGAAGCAGAAAACCACCCCGCAACGTGTCACTAAAATGGCACCAAGGGCGAACACCAATAAGCCTGAAGCCCGTGGCGTTCCCACGAAGCCTCAACCCACAAGAAACCAGGTTTACACCAAAACTTGGTCCCCGAGATCTTCGCCAAAGCAACGGAGGTCCCGAACATCTGCAAAGCCAGCATACCTGGCCCCTCTCAAGGAGAATCAGTTCTACCCTCTCTCTTACATGAAAGAGGAGAAACCTACCCTCCACCCAAAAAATAAACAAAATCATCATGAGCCGGCTTGCTCCTACAAGGCCAAAATCAAATCCTGCATTGTTAGGCCTACACAAAAACATGCTGAAGCCTGCACTCCCGCGAGTCAACCCTTCATCTCAACAGGGGCCGAGCTCGCAAAATTCAAATCTTCACTACGACAGACGAAGGACCTCGTCCAGATTCTGTCCTTGCCAAGCTTCAAAGAAGACAAACTCGGCTGCTGTGCACGGGGGACTACATCCTTCATCGCCAGAGCCCAGCCAGAGCTGACTGAAGCTCAAATTGCTTGTCGTATGCGTTGCCGCACTGCATATCGACAAAAGAGACTCGAGAAACAAAGAACCCAGCGTTCTACTATCCACGTCTCAAACAAATGGGTCGAAAAGGAAAGACCCGACCAATTCGTTGATGTTCATATGGTTGGCAAAACCAGAAAACGCCAGAAGTCAGCAACCAAAATCAGTGTTAGACATCCAGTGACTCGCAGCGTCTCTCGGACACGAACACATCTGGAGGAATCTTCCACTCCTCCGAGCCAAGGACATCGGAATAACCACTCTTCAGATTCTTCATCCAGAAGGATGAGCCCCAGCTCAGTCACCAGGACGATTTCTTCGTTCGAATCCCGATGGATGAACGTCTTGGTTACAAGTTCTGAGCAGCCTCCACCGCATGATGACGTAACTGCACGCATCCAGCAGTTGGAGCAAGGACAACAGAGAATTGAGACTCTGATGGAAAATTTAATTCTCACTCTACAGCGTCCACCACCTAACGATGAAACCCCTCCGAATCATGAAGATGACGAGGGCAATGCAGAAAACAATGAGTCTCGCGCCCTTACCAAAAAGGACGTGGGCGATATCCTCGCAAAAGCAAAAGAAGAGGATACATTGAAGGAACATGGGATCAAGCCACCTTACCCTCTATGGATGGACTCGGTTCCGTTCCCTTGAAAAATTCAAACAACCTACTCTCCAGACATATACTGGGAAAGGTTCAGCCAGACAGCATGTCATCCACTTCAAGATCCTAACAGGAGCTATTGCGGATCAAGATGCCCTCAAAATTCGCCTCTTTGCAAGTACCCTAAAAGGTACAGCCTTTGATTGGTACTCCACTTTGCCGGAGAACTCCATCCAGAACTGGGCTATGCTAGAGACACGCTTCCTGACCCACTTCCAAGGTGAGGATCATCCTGTTACTATGGCTCAACTCTGCAGCCTAAAACAGGGAGAGAATGAGTCAACATACGACTTCATTCACAAATGGAAGGCAATGGCGTACAAATGCTCAGATGTACTGCCACAAACGTCGCTGGTCGACATCTGCCGTAACAATATGAGAGCAAAAATCTGCTCCATGATTATCGGCAATAAATCAAAGAACCTGGGGGAACTCCTCGAAGCCTCCATGGAAGCTGAAATGGTGATCAAAGACCTCAACAGTCAGAAATCATCAAAGAAAGAGCCGCCTGCTGTTACAACCTCAAAACCAAAGAAAAAGGAGGTTCTCAATGTGCAGACTAAGTCAGCTCCTCAGCAACCAAAGAAACCTGAAAACAAAACTGCAGGTAAAAGGCCTGAACTCCCTGATGCCTTCAAAGAACGTGTAGAAAAGAAATATCCGTTCGATGAAGATGTTGAAGAAATCTTTGAGGCTCTCCTAGCAAATGGCAAACTCATTTTGCCAGAGCCCAAAAGACCGGGAGATGTTGGCAAAACCAATGATCCCCGATACTGTCCATACCATCAGATGATCTCACATCCTCTCAATCAATGCTTCGTTGTGAGAGAGAAGATCAATGAGATGTGGAAAAACGGAGTCATAACCTTCGATAAAAACTATGGCCCTGCCTCTGTCAATATGGTGTCATGTCGGCAAACTTCAAAGTCACCGAAGGAGAAAATCACTACTTCATTCAAGGTGATAAAAATGGCTCAAGCGTCCTAAGAATTGGTTCCCTATCCAACACCAGATGGACAACCTATATGGGTGCATCCCGATCTCCTAGATGATGAAAATTGGGAGACCGTCAAAATAAAGCCAACCGCTCAGCAGCGAAGGCAAGCCAAGAGACAGCTCCGCAAGCTCAAACGACAGCAGAAGTCTCAACCAAAACAAGAAGTCCTTGAAAGAGCAGAAACTTCTTCCACTGCTTCACTAGGGACGATGGAAGAATCTCTTCCCAAAACCTCCAAGGTGGTAAGAAATTTCACTCTTGATGATTTCATGCCACCTCTATACAAAAACGAAAATGTGCAGGGGGCATCATACTCTTGCAACTCGGTAGTTGGATTCCCCATGATTGGATACGAGTCCAGTGATACTGCCAGTGATATAGATGAGTGGGAAGAATCCTTTGAAACAGGAGAATACCTCTCCGACGAGGAATGGATTCCCGAGTCTCATCTTATGCCAGTAATCTGGTATAACCCATTGCAGCCACAAGGATCTTGGTCTGATGACGAAGAAGACCAGGACCCTGTTCAAGAAAACGCTGTCGATGCAGCACCAAACAATGCTCTGGTGGAACCCAACATTGGCGAACCACAAGGAGCAAATGACGAAGAAGATTTGGCTCCCATGCCTGATCTCGAAGAATATGCAAGAATCTTGCAACATCTTGCCATAGAGCAAGAGCAGGATCGCATCAATCTTTGTCATGACCCAGAACCGGAAGTCCTTGAAAATCAGCGGGAACTTTCTCCCTTAACTCCTGAAAATGGAGAAAACTGTTGGATCAATGATCCTCTCACATCCGAGGATGAATCTGATTCCCAACAGTCTATACTGGGGGCATCTCCTGTCAGGATAACCTGCAATACAATACTCAGGACGACAGTGCCTTTGAAGCTTCCGAAGACACGTACTCCCCAACCGGTAGCGTATCTTCCGGAGCTACATCCTCTCTGGTGACTTCCATTGAGATAACATCCTCTCAACCTTCGTCTCCTGAAGCTGTGACATCGGAACTCAAGCCACTCTCGATTGATCATCTTGAAGAAACTTCTGCCAATGAAATCTTCTTCAATGAAAACTCCGTCAATTGGTCCCAGATACCCGATCTCACGGGCAATGTCTGGGCTAATAAAGAAAAGTTGCCGGTTATTGTTCAGGACTTGTTCCCGGAAATTGCTCCGTGCAACACAATCACTGAAGACGCCAATGCTGTTACAGAGACGTCCTCAGTAAAGGATCAACCTCTTGATCCTGAGAACGATCTTCCAAAAGAAGACCCTTCTCTAGAGGCTCTTGAAGTTGGTAGAGGTACCCGTTCTGGCCGGGATTACCACAAAAATTACAATCAACCCTCTTCTTCTTATGTAAATCCTTCGGGAAAGCAAGATGTAAGCGCCCCAAGTGGCAATAATAATGAAAATGCAGGCCCGACGGTGATGGAACGCGCTCCTGCCGAGGGTGCTACCGGGGTCGACGGACGTGGGAGTCCGTCGGGTCCGGCCCTTTAGCGCCCGGGGGGCTGAAGCGTGCATCAACATTTCTTTGTGTGGGTGTGCCAGATTTTCTATTTTACTTGGAATTGCAAGTGGTAATCCGGAGATCAACCTTCGCAAGTAAAAAGGAAATCAACTTCTTTCAAGTTTTCCATTGCACAAATATTTAAGAAAAGAGACATTTTCTTAGTTTGCCGTGAAAGGCGATTTTGTTTGGCATTTATAGCCGATTTACAATTCTCATCAATAATGAAAGACAAGAGTTGTGATTTTTGTCTCTTTTAGAAAAATACAAACTACAATGAAAAGCAAGAAAAGGAGGATCTAACTTTTCAGAAGATTGTGGGGGACTCGTTCAGATTGACGGTCACAAGCCATGTATGGGCTTCGCCATCATCCATGCAGATGAGAACAGAGGATGCTCTTGATTCGCTTGGCTTGGCTATAACCTCAGGCTTTTAGAGGACAAAGACCAAGAGAAGGTCCTATGTCCAATAAAAAGCTAAGTAGACGGGCTGAAAAGCCACGTCTAAGCCATTGGAGGCAGCGGGAAAAGGCAAGGACCTTGGGGGGAGTACCCCCCAAAGGACTTTTTGTCACCTTGTAGTGGTGCTTGATGTAGAATTTCTGCAGAATTTTCTCTCTTTCTCTAGACTCTGTCTGTCTGGAATTCGGGATTCTCGGCACCTTTTGATTTTCGATCTTCGGTTTTCCGTTCGTCCTTTTCCGATCCCTTTCTTCTTGGAAAGCTCTCCTATTTATAGGCTCTTGGTAGCCATTAGGAGAGTTTATGGGCTTTAATGTCTTTAATGGGAGGAGTTACAAGATTTATTTCTTGATTTTGTAAATCCTTTTTCCTTGAATCTGATTGACCGATGGAGATTAAGGGCTTTCAATCACCTTAATTACCATAATGGGAGGAGTTTCATGGCTTGAATGCCATGACTTAATTGATTTGTAACTCCTGGATGCTTGCTTCTGATTGGGCCGTCCAAAGAAATGAATTAATGACTGCAATAAAGCTAGTCAATTAACTGCATTAAATGGTCCCCGAGTAGTTGAAGAGTCGCGGGCCGCACCGCGTCTTTTGGGATTCTTTTGGAGATGATCACCGATGGATCTACATGCTGATCGACATCGGATGACCGTGTAATTTCAGACATTGATAGCTAGCAGCGGGCCGGTGACATCTGTCTTGTGGATTTCTCGATTGGTCGGACAGAAAGAGTACTTTTTAGGTCAACCGGTCGGCGATCTTGGAGAGATCAATGATGATTTTATGCTTTGGACGGCGGATCTGAGATGTCGTCAGATATGAGTCAATTTCAAGCACTAAAAATCACATTTTCAGGAAACCACAGGGGCCAAAGTGCGCGAAACGCGAAAAGGGACGGAAAAACGGGTCACCGGCGAAAAATCCGGTGACCCGGACTTCCATGGTCGCCGGCGACCCTGGCTGTGACCCTGGGGGTTTTTCTCCCCTTTTTGGTCCGTTTTGCGGTCTTTTTCGTCGCCGTTTTCTTCTGTATTTTTCCTGACATTTCTTCTCATTTATTGGCCTGATTTCCCTGTAGAAAACCTGATGAGAATCCTTGCATTTTTAGAGTGCAAAGTTTCCAATTTTCCGGGAAAGCCGAAGACTTTGTCGCGTAGAGCTGCTGATTTTCCGCCAGAAGCTGAAACTTGGTCAAACGATGTCGGAATGACCTGAAATTTGAGGTGAAGCCTCCTGAGCAATAAATAAGACCAACCATAGGCTTTTGTTTGAGTTTTGAAGCCGTTTGGTGTCCCGTCGACAGTAGACTTGATTTTGCCGCGAGGGAGATCCCGCGCGTTGATGTGCGGTCAATCGATGTCCGATTGACCTGAAATTTGATAGGGAACCTATTGGAGTCATTTTGAGATGATCCACAGGCTGTCTTGGAAACCATGGTCCCAGGGAGCTCCGCCGCCGGTAGGCTTGATTTTCTTTCGGAGCGTCGAAACCTGGTCAAACGTTGTCGGAATGACCTGAAATTCGACATGCAGCCTTTTGGAAGCATGTTGAAGCCACTCATGCACTTGGTTTGATGATCGAAGGCTTCGGTGGTTCCCGCCGCCGGGAGGCTTGATTTTGCTGCTCGAGCATTGATGGAGGGTCAAACGTTGTCGGTTTGACTTGAAATTTGGCATGGAGCCCTTTGGAGACCTTCTGGAGTCATCCGTAGGCTTTGATCAAAGTTTTGGTGTCTTTGATGATGTCGCCGCCGGGAGCGCTTGTTTAGCTGTCGGAGCGGTGAAGTTGGGCCAAACGATGTCGGAATGACCCGAAACCTCAGGTGTACCCCTCTCTTAGCTGTCTTGAAGGACCTCTCAGTTTCTGTCTGATTCTGACAAAATCTGATGCTTGAAGTAGCCTTGCCTATTTTTAGTAGGATGCAGCTTCAGGAGGCTTCTCGATGTTGAGGAGACATATTGACTTTTTTGGTGTCAACCAATGCCCCCTCGAGGTACAGCGACGAGTAGCTTTTTGGAGTCGATGTGCCTCGAAGAGAAACTTGGAGGAAAGGTTCCAACTTGACCAAGAGTCTTGAGCATTTTTTTTTAATAGCCTTCTGAGTTTTCGGGGGAATTTTATGGTAGTGAGAGGGATCACGTACCATCTCAAGGCAAAGTTTTGAAAATGACATGGGGTATTTGGATTTTAGGTTTTGGATTTTGGTTTTTGACCTTGTGACCTAACAAGCTGTATGTGGCAGGTTAGGGGGTCGGGGTTTGATTTTGGTTTCGACCTTGTGACCCAACAAGCTGTATGTGGCAGGTTGGGGGGTCAGATTTGGTTTGTAGGTTTTGGATTTTGATTTTGGTTTTGGTCTTGTGACCTAACAAGCTGTATGTGGCGAGCTAGGGGACCGGAATTTGGTTTTGTGAAATGTCAATTTCAAGATTTTGGCTCAATTTGGTTCATGAGGTTGGATGGTTTGGTTTTTGGAAACTCATGGGACTTTCTTTTTTCTTTTTTTTTGAATGGTCCCATCAACTCAAAAGAGGCATGGGACCTTTTTTTTGCTCTTTTCTTTTTTTTTTTTTGCTCTTGGTAAGAGGAATATTTTGACTAAAAGCCAATTTTAGTGCCTAGGTGGTCAAACCTGGCTCATATGGGCTAACCCATGGGACCTTAGGCTTTGGAGATGGCCTAGATCTCATATGGTGTCATATTTGTAAAGAATATCTAAAAATATCTCTTTTGTGTAGAGAGTATCTAAAAATATCTTTACTTGGAGAGAATTTCTCAAGTTTTCTTTTTTGTGGAAAGATTCTCTCAAAATATCTTTCTCTTTGGGAAAGTAGCTAAATTTTAGCACTTACCTCCTTTCTTTTCTCCTTGTTTCCTCTTTTGGCTTGCTCTCTTCTATAAAAGCAAGAGGGTTGATGCTTTTGCTCCATTGCTTTCTTTTTGCAAGAAATCTTCAAGAGTGCTCCCCAAGGCAAGAAGTGCTTTCTCTTCTTCAAGGATCTCCAAGCTTTTCTTCTTCTTCTCCATCAATGGCTTCAAGTAAGTTTTCTTCCTCAAGAATCTCCATTGTAGAAGTAGCTTCTTCATTTTTTCCTTCTTTTCTTTTTCTTTTCTTCTTTCTTCTTCTCATTTTTTCTTTTTTCTTTTCTTTTCTTTTCATGCACGTTTTTCTTTTTTTTCGTGCTTCTCTCTTTTTTTTTTTTCTTTCTTTCTTTTTTTTTCTCTTTTTTTTTCTTTTCACGGTTTTCTCTTCTTTTTTTTTTTTTTTAAAAAAACCGTGTACTCTCTTTCTTTTTTTTTTCTGTTTTTTTTTTTCCTTGTTTGCTCACTATGATAATGAGGCTATGCAATTTCAATATGTATGCATTTTTTTTTTGTTTGATGCATCAAGATAGAAGGCTAGAGTCTCTAGGTCAAGCCAACATGATTTTTGATTTGGACAAAGTTTGATTGGTTTTGACTAAATTGGGTTGGAATTGGTCAAACTTTGGTTAAGGTTTTCCTAACATCTAATGCATGATGATATATTTTTGATGCATGAGTTTTGGTAAATAGATTTGGAAGTATGATGATGCATACCTGAAAATCTTTTGCAAGTGTTGGGATTTTGAGCTCGTAGCGATGTTGAGCTCTTTCTCGGTCTTGCTGGATTTTGAGGAAGTTTTGCAATTTTTGGATTCTGAAGCTCGCAGCAATGTTGAGCTCTTTTCCAGATTTTGCGGAAGTTTGATGAGATTGGCTCGTTCTCGCAGCGATGTTGAGTTCGAGCCTTCTTTGAGAATTCTCCACTGACTATGAGCTCGCAGCGATGTTGAGCTCATCTTCAGACTTCCTGTCTTTTTTCGGAGTATTTTCCTTTTCGTTGGAATTGCCCCGGAATCATGTCAAAACTTTGCTAGAATTTTTTGTAGCAGAATTCTGTCATGTTGATTGATCTTTTCTCTTCCATCTTTTGTAGGTAGTTCTTCTAGAACGAACAAAGGTAAAGGTCCTGTTACTGACGCACCTCGTCGGTCTGCTAGATCTTCCAATGCGGCTGTTCAGCAGGCTTGGGAGAAAGAGGGAACTCTTATTCACCAGGTTGAGGAAGCTGAAGGTAATGTCCGGAGGAAGACTCAGGAGCATGACCAGTGGCAGGTCCTCTGGGAAGAACTTCCTCGTGCTGCAGATGGGTCACGGCATTCGGCCGCGTTTTATGGGGACATTTTGAAGGAGCGTGGCCTAAAAACTTTGGAAGTTAAGGCCAAGGGTCTGCTTGAGGAGTCGAACCTTTGGTTGAAGACCATGTAGGATTGAGCTCCTGAGTTGTAACAAACTCTTTTTCCTTTTTCTTTTTTTTTTGGTACCTCCATGTATAAACAATTTTGGTACTATATTTTGTATCCCCTTCATTTCACTTAAATCATTTTTGACGAAAACAATTTTGAGCAAAAGTTTGATGGGAATGTTTGCTTAAGGATTTGATCAAAAGGTTGTCATTTTGTGAAAATCTTTTGTCAAAGGGTTGTTTTGGGCATGAAGGCCAATTTTAGTGGCAAAAAGCCTGGTTTTTTTTTTTATGGTTTGAAAACCAAATTTTGGATGGCGTGAAAGCCTAATTTTGTGGCGTAAGAGCCAAAATTTGTTTTGCGGCATGGGAGCCAAAATTTTTGGATGGCGTGAAAGCCGAATTTTAGAATGGCATAGAAGCCGAATTTTGGAATGGCATAGAAGCCGAATTTTGTTTTGTTTGTCTTGGCATTTATAGCCAAATGTTGGCATTTATAGCTGGATTTTGGCGTTTATAGCCAAATTTTGGTATTTATAGCCGACTTTTGGCGTTTATAGCCGAATTTTGAGATGGCATGAGAGCCAAAAATTTTGTTTGTGGCATGAGAGCCGATTTTGGCGTTTATAACCGAAAAATTTTTGTTTTGGCATTTATAGCCGAATTTTGGCATTTGTAGCCGGATTTTGGCATTTATAGCCGAGTTTTTTGAAAACCAAGGTTTGTTTTGTTGGTATGAAAGCCGATTTTGGCGTTTATAGCCGAAAAATTTTATTTTTGGCATTTATAGCCGGACTTTGGCATTTGTAGCCGGATTTTGGCGTTTATAGCCGAGTTTTGGTTTTCAAAATGCAGGTATTGACTAAATGTCGCCTCCCCGCTGAATGGTCTTGCAAGTATCGATGGAATGTCGCTTCCTTGCTCATTCGGTTTTGCGAGTATTGATGGAATGTCACTTCCTCGCGGGTTAGGTTTTGCGAGTATCGATGGAATGTCGCTTCCTCACGAATTGGGGTGCAAATATCGACTAAGAGTCGCTTCCCTGCTTTTCCCAAAACTTTTGGTTTTGCGGGTACTGACTTTGATGTCGTTTCTCCGCGATTTTTGAAATTTGAGTTTTTCTCGAACCATTTGAAATTTGGGTTGTGAATAGCAACTGGTATTTTGCATCTCCAAGATTTTTGAAATTTGGGTTGTGGATATCAAATGGTTTGTTGCTTCTCCAAGATTTTTGAAATTTGCAAGTATCGAATGGGGTTCGCTTCCTTGCGATTTTTGGGTTTTGGAAGTATCGAATGGGGTTCGCATCCTTCCGGTTTTTTGGGTTTTGCGAGTATCGACTGAATGTCGCTTCCCCGCGGTTTCTAAAAACCAAAATTCTTGTTTAAAGACACGGAGGTCATAAATTTCGACTTAAAACCATTTTGGTTGTAAAAGCCGACGCGGTTTAGGGTGAAAATTCCTAAGTCCCGATTTTTGTTTCAAACCATGAATTTTGGGTTCAAGGATCGAAAATTTTGGTCAAGTCTGGGAAGAGGCTTCTAAACTTGGATTTTTGGATTTGAACAATGAAACGATAAAAGTAAGCATTGTTTTTGAATCTCTAGAAATTTTGACATTTGATATGAAAATTCTAAAGAGAGTGGGTTTGAGAGCGAGTACCTGAGAACGGGTTTTGGCCATACAGGCATTGCTATTACCTAGTTGGGTAAGTCTTCAAGGGTAGTATGGCTTCAAGAACTTGCCGTTGATAGGCAGCATACATCTGTCGCCTTCCATGTTTAGGAGGGCATATGCGCCGTTGGAGAAGACCTTGTCGATGACGTAGGGTCCCTCCCATTTTGGTTCAAATTTGCCTTTGGATTTGTGTGCGAAGACAATTGGTCTTTTTACCGCAAGAACCAAGTCACCCCTTTTGTAGGCTCGTTGCCGGACCCTTTTGTCAAAAGATCCTGCCATGCGTGCTTGGTAAAGTTCAATGCTTTGTCGAGCTTCGAACCGTCTCTCATCGAGATTGTCCAGCTCATGAAGTCGTAATTTCGCATTGCTTTCTTGAGTCATGTCATTTTGTAGAGATACCCTCAGAGAAGGAATTTGGACTTCTAATGGCACGACAGCTTCGCATCCATAGACCAAGGAGAATGGTGTGTTATGGGTTGGTCCTCGAACGGTGGTTCGATAGGACGACAAAGCTTCAGACAGTTTGTCACTCCAGTCTCTTTTGTGACTAGAGACCATTTTCTTGAGGATTTTGCAGAGTGTCTTGTTAAAGGCTTCTGCTAGTCCGTTCGCTGCTGGATTATATGGAGTCGAAGGACAACTTTAGATTTTGTACTTGTCGCAGAACCTATAGAATCTGTGATCCCGGAATTGTGGTCCGTTATCATGGACGAATCTTTTAGGTATGCCGAAGCGACAAATAATGTTGGTGTGCAAGAACTGAAGGACTGATGAAGTCTTTATTTCGCTGAGCGCAAATGCTTCCGACCACTTGGAGAAATAATCCGTAGCGGCGAAGATGAAGCGATGACCTTTGCTTGAAGGGGGAGAGATAGGACCTATGATGTCCATGCCCCATGCTTCAAAAGGCCATGAGATTGCTGTAGGATGCAGCCATTCTGGAGGCATGTGAATGTAGTCTCCATGAACTTGGCATTGTTGGCAGCGCTTAGCAAATTGCATTGCGTCGGGTACCATGGTAGGCCAGTAGTAACCCAACCTTTTGATTTAGTCGTAGAGCTTGGGACCAGCCTGATGAGCTCCACAAAAACCAGCGTGAACTTCTTTGAGTGTTTCTTCAGCTTCTTGTTGTGACAAGCAGCGTAGGAGTACTCCATTGAAGGATTTCCTGTAAAGGATCTTTGAAGGGATATCCAAATGAAAGTTTGGGGCTCGCCTTTGGATGCTTACCCGTTCTTTTGGATCTTCAGGTAGGATTCCGAACATAGTGTAATCAATGAACGAATCTCTCCAGTCGCCGATTGAAGTTTGAAGGATAGAGATCCGACTTCCAACCACTCGGTGGCATTCAGCAACTGTTTGGTGTGTGTTAAGAGGAGGGAGGATCCTTCTCTCACACACTGTAATTTGCATGTTTTCCCCTTCTTGAATTGCCATAGATGCAGCAAGTCCAGCCAGGGCATCTGTACAGATGTTTTCACCTCTACGAATGTGGGTGATGTTGCAGATGTCAAAGAAGTAAGGCAGCAGATCAGGCTTCCTGACTTCATATTTCTGATTCATCTGGTTGACGATCAGTTGAGAGTCTCCAAAGACTTCCAGCATGGTGATACCGGATTCAATGGCGAGTTCCAATCCTAGGATCAGAGCTCGGTATTCAGCTGCATTGTTTGTGCATGGTTCCAATAGTGAGAAAGCATGTGGAATCATGTATCTGTTAGGGCTAACAAAGAGGATGCCAACTCCCGAGATCAGGTATCTTTTTTCATTTGTCCTGGTTGCACCGTCAAAGTACATGTCCCAGGAGGCATTTGGCGAGAAGGTCTCCACGTTGTAGACGGGTTCGTCTGGGAGATCATCTCTGAGTGGTGAATCTTTAGGCAATGGATGCTCTGCGAGGAAATCTGCTAGAGCTTGGCCTTTGATTGCTTTTTGTGGCACATACCTAATATCAAATTGTGATAGAAGGATGGACCATTTTGCCAGTCGTGCATTGAGAGAACCTGCTTTTGTAACAAGGACCTTCAAGAGGTTGATCCTTGAGACGAGGTAGACTGTGTTGGAAAGCAAGTAGTGACGTAGCTTTTGTACGGCGAACATCACTACAAGGCATTCTTTTTCGACTGGAGAGTAACGATGCTCTGCACCTACTAGCATGCGGCCGAGGTAATATAGAGCAGCCTCCTTTCCCTCACCATTCTCTTGTGCAAGCAGAGCGCCTACAGAATGATCAAGAGCTCTTGTGTACAAGATGAATGGTTTTCCAGTGGCAGGGGCAGCTAACACTGGAGGTTTGGTCAGGTATGACTTGATATCTTGAAATGCGGCTTCACAGTCGGCATCCCAGACAAAGTCTACACCCTTTTTCATCAATCGAGAGAATGGACGGCATTTCCCCGAAAGATTGGAGATGAACCGTCTGATGTAGGCCAATCTCCCTTGGAGCCCTTTTAATTCTCTCAAGGTTCTTGGAGAGGGCATTTCTAGAATAGCCTTGACTTTTATGGGGTCAAGTTCTATTCTAGCTTTCCGAACAAGGAATCCGAGAAACTTACCCGACGAGACGCCGAAGAAGCATTTTAGAGGATTCATCCGCAGTTTGTGTTTGCGGAGTCAGAGGAAGACTTCCCGAAGATCTTTGAGATGGTCTTCTTTTCTTCTGCTTTTGACGGCGAGGTCATCAACGTAACATTCGACCGTCTTGTGCTTCATATCTTGGAATATTTTCATCATAGCCCTCTGATATGTGGCACCAGCATTTTTCAGACCAAATGGCATGACAGTGTAGCAATACACGCCAAATGGAGTCCGAAATGAAGTGTGCTTTTCATCTTCAGGATGCATCTTTATCTGATTGTAGCCAGAGAAGCCATCCATGAATGTCATTCGCTCGAATCCACAGGTATTGTCAATCATTACCTCTGGTATGGGGAGCGGGAATTCATCTTTAGGGTAAGCGCCATTCAAGTCTCTATAGTCAATACAGACTCTGATCTGCCCATTTTTCTTTGTCACGGGGACAATGTTGGCCAACCATTCAGGATGTTGTTCCTCACGGATGAAGCCAACGCTTTTGAGTTTTTGAACTTCTTGTTCAATTTTATCCATCACATCCGGACGGAATCTTCTTTGGCCTTGTTTGACAGGCTTGATGTCTTCTTGAAGATTGAGTTTGTGGACTGCTACTTTAGGGTCTAAACTAGGCATTTCAGCGTAAGACCAAGCAAAACAATCAACGAACTCACGAAGAAAAGAGATATACTCGGGTAACTCATCATCCTTTATATTCTTGCTTATGAATACAGGACGTGGGTTATCAGGTGTTCCCAAGTTTATCTTTTGAACAGGATCTTCTGTCGGAAGGTTCGAAGGTGGTTCCTCCACAATACTTTCGGAGGCTTCCAACTCAACGAAACCTTCTGGAGTTTCAACTGCATTACCAGACCAAGGCTCTGTTCCTTTCCTTGGATTTTCTTGATTGGTGATCTCCTCAAGGCTTGCTATGAGATAGTCCCAATCGCCTGTTGAGTCTGGTATTTCTTTTGGAGACGAGGGTTCTTCTGGGTCAGGATGCCACCCGTCTGTGTCATCGGGCGATTCCTCTTCATCATTAGAGAAATCGTACCAATTGGAGGAGCTTCCTGGATCTTTGTCAAACGACTCTTCAAAGAGATATCCAGGGAGATCGATGTCCTTATGGACTTGAGATGTTGAGGCTTGGTCGGTAAATCGACTTTTAAGCCTTTGTGTCAACTGTCTCAGGGGGGTATCAGGATCATACCCTAACCCATGTGAAGACTTTTCTACATATCCGTAGAGTCTCCAATCTTCCAGCTGGCTTTTGGTCAAGGCGGGCCCCAATGGTGTGAGAATACTGCGGCCTTCTCCCAAACCGACTGGGTTCTGAGCGTCAAAGCCCATTTTCTTCATGATAGCTTGTGCCACAGGACTATATAGAGATAGTTGAGGCATACCTTCGCTTTGGAAAGGTTCAAGCAAGGAACTTGATGAAGAAGCATCCGATCTATGAAAGAAGATCGGTCTTTGCTTTGGTGATGTTGCCGGAACAACAAAGGTAGCAGACGTAGGATCTTCTACATCAGCAGGTGTCTCCATCGGAGTGAGAGCAGGCTGAACTTGCTGAGTGTCAGCTTGGCTTGACGATGCATCGTCTTCTGGCTCTGAGTCCGAGTCTGTGTCTTGCATGATAGACACGAGAGAAACAACAAATTTGCCCCCAGACTTTTGTTTCGCCTTCTTCACTTTAGTCGTGATGACCAAAGGTTTTGAATTCTTGAGGGAGATGACGAAGGGAGATTGACTACTCTCTTCTAATTTGCCGGAGGGTTTGTTTTCTTCCGGTGATTTTTGAGGAGCCTTGGCTTTATCTTTCTGGAGATTTTTAGCAGGGGGTGTTATTTCCTCTTCTTCTTTTTCTCCTTCATACATCTGGGAGTCTGCGAAGTGGACTTCTTTACCTTTGAAGGGTTTTCTGTCCGCAAAGACACGATGTACCATGCTGTCGTCGCCGACGAACTTGATGCATTGATGTAGAGTTGAAGGGACAACACCGTTCTCGTGTATCCAAGGACGTCCGAGAAGGATGTTGTAGCATGAGGGGGTTTTTATTGCATACACAGTGACCTCAGAGATAAGATCACCGATTTGCAATTTGAACCTGATTTTGCCGATAGGCCTTTGAGTACTCCCATCGTATCCAAAGATAGATACGGATGTGTGGCAGCTTGTTGGGTGGGATGCCCAACTCTTCAAGAGCCGAAGTGGAGATAAGGTTGAGTGCAGAACCTGGGTCGATCTGAACTCTATGTATCGGCATTTCTTTGATGTACCTTGTGAAGTACAGGGGTCGGTTGTGCCTTGCTTCGCCAAGTAGGAGGTCTTCCTTAGTGAAGGCGATGGTTGCACTAGCTGCCTTTTGAACCGAGAGGCATTGGATGCATGATCCCTCGCTTTTCTCTTTTTCTCCTTTTAAGGAGGTTTCTGAGTTTTTGACCTGGTAGTCCATTTCAATTTGGAGGACTTGTGGGGCATGTTTGTCGACATCCTCATTCAATTTTTGTAATTTTGAGATGAGATTATCACGAGTGCATGGAGACATTTGCAATAAGTCTAGGATGTGAAGACGTGCAGGTATGTGTTTGAAGTGCTCAACCAAGTCATACTTGAAAGCCTCCTTGGGGCCTGCATGTTCATTGTTTTTGCCACTGGGGGCGCTTACAACATCTTTTCCCGAAGGATTTACATAAGTAAAGGAAGATTGGTTGTAATTCTTGTGGTAGTCCTGGCCAGAACGGGTGCCTCTACCAACTTCGAGAGCTTCTTGAGAATGATCTTCGTTTGGAAGATTGTCTTCAGGATCAAGAGGCTGTCGTTTTTCATCTACTGGGGATGTATCTGCAGCAGAGTTGCCATCCTCAGTGATTGTGTTGCACGGAGCATTTTCCGGGAGCAAGTCCTGAACAGCATCCAGCAGCTTTTCTTCTGTGTTGACTATTTCATCATCCCAAGCATCATTATCTGGGTTTTCTTCATGATGATCAGTCGGGAAGAATGTGTATCCCGAAGTCACAGTCTCAGGAGAAGAAACCTGAGAGGGTGTCATCTCTGTGAAAGTCACGTGAGACGAGGTAGCTCCAGAGGATACATTGCTAGGCGTCGTCGGAGTATAGGTAATCTCATCAGACGACGCTTCAGAAGAGCTATAGTCCTGATATATTACATTACAGGAAGCTCTGATAGGAGATGTTGCCTGCTCGGAGTCAGACTCATCCTCGGATGTAAGAGGATCGTCTATCCAGCAATGTTCTCCATTTTCAGGAGTTAAGGGTGGATGTACCTGATTATCTTCAGGGACTTCAGGTTCTGGGTTGCGAGGAGGCTCATTAACGCGATCTTACTCTTGTTCTAGAGTGAGACGCTGCAAGATCCTTGCATATTCTTCAAGATCAGGCATGGGAGCCAGATCCTCTTCTTCGTCTTCTCCGTGTGGCTCAACATAGTTGATTTCCACTGGAGCAATGACAGGTGCTGGGTTAACAGCATCTTCTTGTGCAGCCACTTGATCTTCTTCATCATCAGACCAGGATCATTGTGGTTGCAAAGGGTTATACCAGATTACTGGCATAAGGTGAGTTTCAGGAACCCATTCTTCATCGGAGAGATATTCTCCTGTTTCAAGGGATTCCTCCCACTCATCGGTGTAGCTGGACTCGAATCCATCATCGGTGTCACTGGATTCGTATCCCTCCATGGAGAATCCGACTACTAAATTGCAAGAGTATGATGCCCCCTGCGTGGCTTCTTCTCTGAATTGAGGTAGCATGAAATCACTGAGAGTGAGTTTTCTTACCCCCTTTGAAGTCTCTGGAAGGGACGTTTTTGTTGCCCCCTGTGAAGCGGTAGAGGAAGACTCTGCTTTTTTATGGACATCTTGTTTTGGCTGGGTCTTCTCTTGCCGTTTGAGCTTGAGGAGATGTTTCCTAGCCAGCCTTCGCTGTAGAGCGGTCGGCTTTGTTTTCACGATCTCCCAATTTTCATCTCCTAGGAGATCGGGATGCACCCATATAGGTTGTCCATCTGGTGTTGGATAGGGAACCAATTCTTGGGACGCTTGAGCCATTTTTATCACCTTGAATGAAGTAGTGATCTTCTCCTTCGGTGACTTTGAAGTTTGCCGACATGACACCATGTTGACAGAGGCGGGGCCATAGTTTTTATCAAAGCTTATGACTCCATTTTTCTACATCTCATTGATCTTCTCTCTCACAACGAAACATTGATTGAGAGGATGTGAGATCATCTGATGGTATGGACAGTATCGGCGATCATTGGTTTTGCCAACATCTCCCGGCCTTTTGGGCTCTGGCAAAATGAGTTTGCCATTTGCTAGGAGAGCCTCAAAGATTTCTTTAACGTCTTCCTCGAACGGATATTTCTTTTCTACGCGTTCTTTGAAGGCATCAGAGAGTTCAGGCCTTTTACCTGCAGTTTTGTTTTCAGGTTTCTTTGGCTGCTGAGGAGGAGCTGACTTAGTCTGCACATTGAGAACCTCCTTTTTCTTTGGTTTTGAGGTTGTAACGGCAGGCGGCTCTTTCTTTGATGATTTCTGACTGTTGAGGTCTTTGATCACCATTTCAGCTTCCATGGAGGCTTCGAGGAGTTCCCCCAGGTTCTTTGATTTGTTACCGATGATCATGGAGCGGATTTTTGCTCTCATAATGTTACGGCAGATGTCGACTAGCGACGCTTGTGGCAGCACATCTGAGCATTTGTACGTCATTGCTTTCCATTTGTGAATGAAGTCGTATGTTCACTCATTCTCTCCTTGTTTTAGGCTGCAGAGTTGTGCCATGGTAACAGGATGATCCTCACCTTTGAAGTGGGTCAGGAAGCGTGTCTCTAGCATGGCCCAGTTTTGGATGGAGTCCTCCGGAAGAGTGGAGTACCAATCGAAGGCCGTACCTTTTAGGGTACTTGCAAAGAGGCGGATCTTGAGGGCATCTTGATCTGCAATAGCTCCCGTCAGGATCTTGAAGTGGATGACGTGCTGTCTGGCTGATCCTTTCCCCGTATATGTTTGGAGAGTAGGATGTTTGAATTTTGTTAGGAATGGGACTGAGTCCATCCATAAGGGTTATGGTGGCTTGATCCCATGCCCTTTGAGTATATCCTCTTCTTTTGCTTTGGCGAGGATACTGTCTACGTCCTTTTTGGTAAGGGCGCGTGACTCATTTTCTTCATAATTTTCCTCGTTATTGCAATGATTCGGAGGAGGCTCATTGTTCACCTGATTTTGGACAACAAGGAGAAGGTTTTCCATCAGAGTTCCAATCCTCTGCTGGCCTTGTTCCAACTGCTGGATGCGTGTGAGCGCATCATCTTGAGGTGGATTCTGAGGTGGTGGCTCAGATTTGTAACCAGGACGTTCATTCCTCGGGATTCAAACGAAGAAACCGTCCTGGTGACTGAGCTGGGGCTCATTCTTTTTTATGAAGAGCTTGATGAAGGATTACTCTCCCGTCCTTGGCTTGAAGGGGCAGGAGATTCTTCGGGATGTCTTCGTGTCCTGGTGACGCTACGGGTCACCGGACGTCGGACATGGATTTTTGATGCTGACTTTTGGCGTCTTCTGGTTTTTTCAACCATATGGACGGCAGCAACTTGGTCGGGTCTTTCTTTTTCGACCCATTTGTGGGAGACTTGAAGTGTAGGAGGCTGGGTCCGTTGCTTCTCTAGTCTCTTTTGTCGATATGATGCACGGCGGCGTGCTCGACGAGTAATTTGAGCTTCAGTCAGCTCTGGCTGGGCTTTAACAATGAAGGATGTACTCCCTCGAGCGCAGCAGCCGAGCTTGTCTTCTTTGTAATTGGGCAAGGACAGGATGCGGACCCGTTCCTTTGCCTGTTGCAGTGAAGCTTTGAACCTTTCGAGTTCGGCCCCTGTAGAGATGAAGGGTCGAACTGAAGGAGTGTAGGCCTTGGCAGGTGCTTGTAGAGGCCTAGTGATGCATGATCTGATTTTGGGCTTGTGGGAGCAAGCCGGTTCATGCTGAGTTGACTTAGGAGTCAAGTTGGAGATGGGTCTCTCCTCTTTCATGTAGGCAAGAGGGTAGAACTAGTTCTCTTTTGAGTGGGGCCAGGTATGCTGGCTTGGTGGAGGTTTGAGACCTTCTTTGTTTTGGGGAAGGTCTTGGAGACCAAGTCTTAGGGTAGACCTGGTTGGTTGTTGGTTGAGGTTTCGCGGGGATGCCGTGGTTTTTAGTATTCTTGGGGTTCGCCCTTGGTGTCACAGAAGTGACACGTTGAGGGGCGATCTTCTGCTTCTCGGCAGTTGCCTTTGGTGTCACAGTAGTGACACGTTGCGAGGCGACCTTCTGCCTTTTGGCAGGAGCAGTTTCTTCTTCGGGAAATGGGAATGGTCCCAGTGTCCCGAAGACGATGGTCCGGGGAGTCGAGGTCGACCCGGAGTTCAGAGAGTTGCTGAGGGAGTTGGTGCTTCGGCAGCTAGCAGGGCGCTTGTAAGTGCACTCAGTTTGCTTCTGTTGAAGCATGAGCTGGTGCTTGTTTTCATCGAAGGTGATGATCAGTAAGCTGCCATTGTTAGTTTCAAAATTTCTGAAACAAGACCACATCCATTAGTAATCACAAGAATATGATGATCATAAATGGGGAATTCTATGATTTTGTCTTTTTAAATCGCTCAAGGGACATGACCCAAGCAATATGAAGAAGGCAAAAAGCCATAGAGGGTACAATTGTTCTGGTTGCAAGCATGGTAGGCTCGAAATGAGCGTTCCAATGACTGCTAGAAGCAATTGTATACCTAAATTCGACTTATCGAGAAGCGGAGCTTGATCGAAATAAGAAGAATATAATGTAGGAGTTACAAATGTGCCGGTCACAGATACAGTAGACCCTGAAAGGGCGTACTAGTACCGCTATGCACAAATGTTGGAGATCGCATCCATGAGATGGGATTCTCTGTTTTGAAAGGTCAGAAATGGATTCGTCAAAGAGAGCAGGTGGCATTCCGATTCAAATACGGGCTCAACGATTTCCGCGAGCGCCAGTACTCAGAAGGAAATAGACCTCAATTTCTCGAATCTGAATCCAAAAGTGACGAGTTTTTTTTTTTTTTTTTTTTTGAAATGTCAAGATTGGTTCCATCAAGGAGAGCAAATGGTATTCCAATCTGAACACGGTCTCGGCGATTTCCGCGAGCGCCAGTGCTCAGAAAAGAAGAAACCAAAATTTCTCAGATCTGAAATCAAAAGTGACGAGTTTTTGAAGATTTTTTTTTGAAATGATTTTTTTTATTTTATTATTTTTATTTTTTTATTTTTTTTAAAATATATATTTTTTAAGATTATTTATTTTTATTTTTTTGAAGATTTTTTTTTATTTTTATATATTTTTTTGAAGGTTTTTAAAGACAAGAGAGTACACATAGGCCTCCTAACCCGGTCTTATGAAACCTCAATTGATAGAATTGCCCCCAGGCAAGGGTAGGATTACTTAATGAACCCGTTTAGAGGACCCTTGCCTAGAACAGTCAAGCTGTCTCCACACTCTGGACAAGGCTTTTCTTGAGTCAATCATGATCAAAGAACGCAATTGGTTTAACCTTAGTGGTCTATGTCTTTTTTTCTAAATCCCAAATAGACTCATCGAAGAGAAACGATGGCCCAAAACCTTAGTCGAACGGGCTCAACATTTCTGCAAGCACGACGAACGATAGGATAGGATCAAAGCTTCTCAATTTTGAATCAGAACTAAGAAAACTGATTTTTTGATTTTTTATTATTTTTTTATATATATATTTTTTTAAATCTCTAATGAACTCATCGAAGAGAAACGATGGCCCAAAACCTTAGTCGAACGGGCTCAACATTTCTGCAAGCACCAAAGAACGATAGGATATGATCAAAGTTTCTCAATTTTGAATTCAAACTAAGAAAACTGATTATTTTCTTTTTGATTTTTTTTATTATTTTTTTTTTTGAAATATCTAATGAACTCATCGAAGAGAAACGATGGCCAAAAACCTTAGTCGAACGGGCTCAACATTTCTGCAAGCACCAAAGAACGATAGGATAGGATCAAAGTTTCTCAATTTTGAATT
The DNA here is from genome assembly GCA_028538565.1 of Umbellularia californica. Taxonomy (NCBI): domain Eukaryota; kingdom Viridiplantae; phylum Streptophyta; class Magnoliopsida; order Laurales; family Lauraceae; genus Umbellularia; species Umbellularia californica. The sequence continues at coordinate 60,557,566 of JAPQWN010000003.1, read as the reverse complement.
CAAACTAAGAAAACTGATTTTTTTTATTATTATTTTTTTTTTTTGAAAAGAGAAAGAGTGGAAACAAACTCAAAGAAATAGAAATTTCCAAAAAATCCCATCTCATTTTTTTTTAGGATGCAAAATCCAACATAGGCGACCAGCTAGAAAGTAGCCAAGGAATCCGGAAAAGAAGTATAAGCATAGAGCAAAAAGTATGATATGCAAATATTTCATTTCCGAGCACCATGTTCTCAAATGAACGAGTCCCACCGGGTGTGCCAACTTGATGGAACGCGCTCCTGCCGAGGGTGCTACCGGGGTCGCGGACGTGGGAGTCCGTCGGGTCCGGCCCTTTCGCGCCCGAGGGGCTGAAGCGTGCATCAACATTTCTTTGTGTGGGCGTGCCAGATTTTCTATTTTACTTGGAATTACAAGTGGTAATCCGGAGATCAACCTTCGCAAGTAAAAAGGAAATCAACTTCTTTCAAGTTTTCCATTGCACAAATATTTAAGAAAAGAGACATTTTCTTAGTTTGCCGTGAAAGGCAATTTTGTTTGGCATTTATAGCCGATTTTGGCGTTTATAGCCGATTTACAATTCTCATCAATAATGAAAGACAAGAGTTGTGATTTTTGTCTCTTTTAGAAAAATACAAACTACAATGAAAAGCAAGAAAAGGAGGATCTAACTTTTCAGGAGATTGTGGGGGACTCGTTCAGATTGACGGTCGCAAGCCATGTATGGGCTTCGCCATCATCCATGCAGATGAGAACAGAGGATGCTCTTGATTCGCTTGGCTTGGCTATAACCTCAGGTTTTTAGAGGACAAAGACCAAGAGAAGGTCCTATGTCCAATAAAAAGCTAAGTAGACGGGCTGAAAAGCCACGTCTAAGCCATTGGAGGCAGCGGGAGAAGGCAAGGACCTTGGGGGGGAGTAACCCCCAAGGGACTTTTTGTCACCTTGTAGTGGTGCTTGATGTAGAATTTCTGCAGAATTTTCTTTCTTTCTCTAGACTCTGTCTGTCTGGAATTCGGGATTCTCTGCACCTTTTGATTTTCGATCTTCGGTTTTCCGTTCGTCCTTTTCCGATCCCTTTCTTCTTGGAAAGCTCTCCTATTTATAGGCTCTTGGTAGCCATTAGGAGAGTTTATGGGCTTTAATGGCTTTAATGGGAGGAGTTACAAGATTTATTTCTTGATTTTGTAACTCCTTTTTCCTTGAATCTGATTGGCCGATGGAGATTAAGGGCTTTTAATCACCTTAATTACCATACTGGGAGGAGTTTCATGGCTTGAATGCCATGACTTAATTGATTTGTAACTCCTGGATGATTGCTTCTGATTGGGCCGTCCAAAGAAATGAATTAATGACTGCAATAAAGCTAGTCAATTAACTGCATTAAATGGTCGCCGAGCAGTTGAAGAGTCGCAGGCCGCGCCGCGTCTTTTGGGATTCTTTTGGAGATGATCACCGATGGATCTACATGCTGATCGACATCGGATGACCGTGTAATTTCAGACATTGATAGCTAGCAGCGGGCCGGTGACATCTGTCTTGTTGATTTCTCGATCGGTCGGACAGAAAGAGCACTTTTTAGGTCAACCAGTCGGCGATCTTGGAGCGATCAATGATGATTTTATGCTTTTGACGGCGGATCTGAGATGTCGTCGGATATGAGTCAATTTCAAGCACTAAAAATCACATTTTCAGGAAACCACAGGGGCCAAAGTGCGCGAAACGCGAAAAGGGACGGAAAAACGGGTCACCGGCGAAAAATCCGGTGACCCGGACTTCCATGGTCGCCGGCGACCATGAGCCAGGGTCGCCGGCGACCCTGGGCCAGGGTCGCGGGCTGCGACCTTGGGGGTTTTTCTCCCCTTTTTGGTCCGTTTTGCGGTCTTTTTTGTCGCCATTTTCTTCTGTATTTTTCCTGACATTTCTTCTCATTTATTGGCTTGATTTCCCTGTAGAAAACCTGATGAGAATCCTCGCATTTTTAGAGTGCAAAGTTTCCAATTTTCCGGGAAAGCCGAAGACTTTGTCGCGTAGAGCTGCTGATTTTCCGCCAGAAGCTGAAACTTGGTCAAACGATGTCGGAATGACCTGAAATTTGAGGTGAAGCCTCTTGAGCAATAAATAAGACCAACCGTAGGCTTTTGTTTGAGTTTTGAAGCCGTTTGGGGTCCCGTCGACAATAGACTTGATTTTGCCGCGAGGGAGATGCCGCGCGTTGATGTGCGGTCAAACGATGTCCGATTGACCTGAAATTTGACAGGGAACCTATTGGAGTCATTTTGAGATGATCCACAGGCTCTGTCTTGGAAACCATGGTCCCGAGGAGCTCCGCCGCCGGTAGGCTTGATTTTCTTTCGGAGCGTCGAAACCTGGTCAAACGTTGTCGGAATGACCTGAAATTCGACATGCAGCCTTTTGGAAGCATGTTGAAGCCACTCATGCACTTGGTTTGATGAGCGAAGGCTTCGGTGGTTCCCGCCGCCGGGAGGCTTGATTTTACTGCTCGAGCATTGATGGAGGGTCAAACGTTGTCGGTTTGACTTGAAATTTGGCATGGAGCCCTTTGGAGACCTTCTGGAGTCATCCGTAGGCTTTGATCAAAGTTTTGGTGGCTTTGATGATGTCGCCGCCGGGAGCGCTTGTTTAGCTGTCGGAGCGGTGAAGTTGGGCCAAACGATGTCGGAATGACCCGAAACCTCAGGTGTACCCCTCTCTTAGCTGTCTTGAAGGACCTCTCAGTTTCTGTCTGATTCTGACAAAATCTGATGCTTGAAGTAGCCTTGCCTATTTTTAGCAGGATGAAGCTTCAGGAGGCTTCTCGATGTTGAGGAGACATATTGACTTTTTTGGTGTGGACCTGCCGCATCCATGGCAATCCAAGAAGGGAAAAACATACAAGTCACAGTGTGTCAAAGAAGGATTTTCCCTCCTCTCAACACACACCAAGCAGTTGCTGAATGCCACCAAGTGGTTGGAAGTCGGATGTCCATCCTCAAACCTCCGATTGGCGACTGGAGAGATCCGTTCATTGATTATATCATGTTCGGAATACTACCTAAAGATCCAAAAGAGCGGGTAAGCATCCAAGCCCCAAACTTTCATTTGGATATACCTTCAAAAGCACTTTACAGAAAATCCTTCAACGGAGTACTCTTACGCTGCTTATCACAACAAGATGCTGAGGAAACTCTCAAAGAAGTACATGTTGGTCTTTGTGGAGCCCATCAGGCTGGCCCTAAGCTCTACAACTAGATAAAAAGGCTAGGTTATTATTGGCCTACCATGGTAGCTGATGCAATACAATTTGCCAAGCACTGCCAAAAATGCCAGATTCACGGAGATTATGTCCACATGCCTCCAGAATGGCTACATCCAACAACAATCTCATGCCTTTCGAAGCCTGGGGTATGGACATCATAGGTCCCATTTCTCCCCCATCAAGCAAAGGTCATCGCTTCATCTTCGCCGCTACGGATTATTTCTCCAAGTGGTCAGAAGCATTTGCGCTCAGCGAAATGAAGACTTCGTCAGTCCTTCAGTTCTTGCGCACCAACATTATTTGTCGCTTCAGCATACCTAAAAGATTCGTCCATGATAGCGGATCACAATTCCGGGATCACAGATTCTACAGGTTCTGCGACAAGTACAAAATCCAAAGTTGTCCTTCGACTCCATATAATCCAGCAGCGAATGGACTAGCAGAAGCTTTCAACAAGACGCTCTGCAAAATTCTCAAGAAAATGGTCTCTAGTCACAAAAGAGACTGGGGCGACAAACTACTAGAAGCTTTGTGGGCCTATCGAACCACCGTTCGAGGACCAACCCATAGCACACCATTCTCTTTGGTCTATGGATGCGAAGCTGTTGTCCCTTTGGAAGTACAAATTCCTTCCTTAAGGGTATCTTTGCAAAATGACATGACGCAAGAAAGCAATGTCAAATTGAGACTCCAAGAGCTGGATAATCTCGATGAAAGACGACTCGAAGCTTTACAAAGCATTGAGTTGTACCAAGCACGCATGACAGGATCTTTCGACAAAAAGGTCAGGCAACGGCCTACAAAAAGGGTGACTTGGTTCTTGCAGTAAAAAGACCTATAGTCTTTGCCCACAAATCCAAAGGCAAATTCGAACCAAAATGGGAGGGACCCTTCGTCATCGACAAAGTCTTCTCCAACAGTGCATACGCTCTTCTAAACGTGGAAGGAGACAGATGTATGCTACCCATCAACGGCAAGTTCTTGAAGCGGTACTACCCTTGAAGACTTCCTCAAACGGGTCAGAGCAATATCTACACGGCTAAAGTGTATTTCCAAGGTACTTGCTCGTCAAACCCACCCCTTTTGAAATTTTCATCTTTATGTTGAAATTTCAAAAAAAAAAAAAAAACAATCTCTCAAAACAATGCTTACTTTCATCGTTTCATTATTCACAAAAAAAATCATCAAATCCAAAAATCCAAGTTTAGGAGCCTCTTCCCATACTTGACTAAAATTTTCGATCCTTGAACCCAAAATTCATGGTTTGAAACAAAAATCGGAACTTAGGAATTTTCACCCTAGACCGCCTCGGCTTTTACAACCAAAATGATTTTAAGTCAAAATTTATGACCTTCGCGTCTTTAAACAAAATTTTGGTTTATAAAAAAAAACCGCGGGGAAGCGACATTCAATCGATACTCGCAAAACCCAAAAATCGGAAGGATGCGAACCCCATTCGATACTTCCAAAACCCAAAAATCGCAAGGAAACGAACCCCATTCGATACTTGCAATTTTCAAAAATCGTGGAGAAGCAACAGACCAGTTGATATCCACAACCCAAATTTCAAAAATCGTGGAGAAGCAACAGACCAGTTGATATCCACAACCCAAATTTCAAAAATCGTGGAGAAGCAACAAACCAGTTGATATCCACAACCCAAATTTCAAAAATCGTGGAGAAGCCACAGACCAGTTGATATCCACAACCCAAATTTCAAAAATCGTGGAGAAGCAACAGACCAGTTGATATCCACAACCCAAATTTCAAAAATCGTGGAGAAGCAACAAACCAGTTGATATCCACAACCCAAATTTCAAAAATCGTGGAGATGCAACATACCAGTTGCTATCCACAACCCAAATTTCAAATGGTTCGAGAAAACCTCAAATTTCAAAAACCGCGGAGAAACAACATCAAGTCAGTACCCGCAAAACAAAAGTGTTGGGAAAAGCAGGGAAGCGACGCTTAGTCGATATTTGCACCCCAATTCGTGAGGAAGCAACATTCCATCGATACTCGCAAAACCCAGCCCGCGAGGAAGTGACATTCCATCAATACTCGCAAAATAGAATGAGCAAGGAAGCGACATTCCATCGATACTTGCAAGACCATTCGGCGGGGAGGCGACATTTAGTCGATACCTGCATTTTGAAAACCAAAACTCGGCTATAAACGCCAAAATCCGGCTATAAATGCCAAAATTCGGCTATAAATGCCAAAAACAAAATTTTTTTCGGCTATAAACGCCAAAATCGGCTTTCATGCCAATAAAACAAAACTTGGTTTTTAAAAAACTCGGCTATAAATGCCAAAATCTGGCTATAAACGCCAAAACTCGGCTATAAATGCCAAAAACAAAATTTTTCGGCTATAAACGCCAAAATCGGCTTTCATGCCATCTCAAAATCGGCTCTCATGCCACAAACAAAATTTTTGGCTCTCATGCCATCTCAAAATTCGGCTATAAATGCCAAAACAAAACAAAAAAAAAAAAATCGGCTATAAACGCCAAAATCTGGCTATAAATGCCAAAATTCGACTATAAATGCCAAGACAAACAAAACAAAATTCGGCTTCTATGCCATTCTAAAATTCGGCTTTCACGCCATCCAAAAATTCTGGCTCCCATGCCGCAAAACAAATTTTGGCTCTTACGCCACAAAATTAGGCTTTCTCGCCATCCAAATTTTGGTTTTCAAACCATCAAAAACAAGGCTTTCCACCACAAAATTGGCTTTCATGCCCAAAACAACCCTTTGACAAAAGATTTTCACAAAATGACAACCTTTTGATCAAATCCTTAAACAAACATTCCCATCAAACTTTTGCTTAAAATTGTTTTCATCAAAAAATGATTTAAGTGAAAGGAAGGGGATACAAAATATAGTACCAAAATTGTTTATACATGGAGGTACCAAAAAAAAGAAAAAGGAAAAAGAGTTTGTTACAACTCAGGAGCTCAATCCTACATGGTCTTCAACCAAAGGTTCAACTCCTCAAGCAGACCCTTGGCCTTAACTTTCAAAGTTTTCAGGCCACGCTCCTTCAAAATGTCCCCATAAAACGCGGCCAAATGCCGTAACCCATCTGCAGCACGAGGAAGTTCTTCCCAGAGGACCTGCCACTGCTCATGCTCCCGAGTCTTCCTCCGGACATTACCTTCAGCTTCCTCAACCCTGGCGAATGAGGGTCCCCTCCTTCTCCCAAGCCTGCTGAACGGCCATATTAGAAGATCTAGCAGACCGACGATGTGCGTCAGTAACAGGACCTTTACCTTTGTTCGTTCTAGAAGAACTACCTGTAAAAGATGGAAGAGAAAAGATCAATCAACATCAAAATGACAGAATTCTGCTACAAAAATTCTAGCAAAATTTTGACATGGTTTCGGGGCAATTCCAAAGAAAAGGAAAATACTCCGAAAAAGACAGGAAGCCTGAAGGTGAGCTCAACATCGCTGCTAGCTCATAGTCAGTGGAGAATTCTCAAAGAAAGCTTGAACTCAACATCGCTGCGAAAACGAGCCAATCTCATCAAACTTCCGCAAAATCTGGAAAAGAGCTCAACATTACTGCGAGCTTCAGAATCCAAAAACTGCAAACTTCCTCAAAATCCAGCAAGACCGAGAAAGAGCTCAACATCGCTGCGAGCTCAAAACCCCGATACTTGCAAAAGATTTTCAGGGATGCATCATCATACTTCCAAATCCATTTACAAAAATCATGCATCAAAGAATATCATCATGCATTAGATGCTAGGAAAACCTTGACCAAAGTTTGACCAATTCCAACCCAATTTGGTCAAAACCAATCAAACTTTGTCGAAGTCAAAAATCATGTTGGCTTGACCTAGAGACTCTAGCCTTCTATCTTGATGCATAAAAAAAAAATGCATACATATTGAAATTGCATAGCCTCATTATCATGGTGAGCAGACAAAGGAAAGAAAAAAAACAGAGAAAAAAAAAGAGTTCACGAAAAAAAGAAGAGAAAACCGTGAAAAGAAAAAAAAAAGAGAAAAAAAAGAAAGAAAGAAAAAAAGAGAAGCACCAAAAAAAAAAACGTGCATGACAAGAAAAGAAAAGAAAAAAAAAAGAGAAGAAGAAAGAAAAGAAAAGAAAAGAAGAAAAAATGATGAAGAAGCTACTTCTACAATGGAGATTCTTGACGAGGAAGAAAACTTACTTGAAGCCATTGATGGAGAAGAAGAAGAAAAGCTTGGAGATCCTTAAAGAAGAGAAAGCACTTCTTGTCTTGGGGAGCACTCTTGAAGATTTCTTGCAAAAAGAAAGTAATGGAGCAAAAGCACCAACCCTCTTTGCTTTTATAGAAGAGAGCAAGCCAAAAGAGGAAACAAAGAGAAAGAAAGGAGGAAAGTGCTAAAATTTAGCTACTTTCCCAAAGAGAAAGATATTTTGAGAGAATCTTTCCACAAAGAGAAAACTTGAGAAATTCTCTCCAAGTAAAGATATTTTTAGATATTCTCTACACAAAAGAGATATTTTTAGATATTCTTTACAAATATGACACCATATGAGATCTAGGCCATCTCCAAAGCCTAAGGTCCCATGGGTTAGCCCATATGAGCCAGGTTTGACCACCTAGGCACTAAAATTGTCTTTTAGTCAAAATATTCCTCTTACCAAGAGCCAAAAAAAAAAAGAAAAGAGCAAAAAAAAAAAAAAGAGAGTCCCATGCCTCTTTTGAGTTGATGGGACCATTCAAAAAAAAAAGAAAAAGAGAAAAAAGGAAAGTCTCATGAGTTTCCAAAAACCAAACCATTCAACCTCATTGTAAGACCCCGACTCGAGTGACCTCGATTAGTGCTAATTACGTCGCGTGTTAGTGCTAAGCGTGTTTGATAGAATTTACTAAGTTGGATTAGTATAGTTCTTGCTATAGCTTTGGGAATTTTTAGTGCTTATGTTAGTGGAGCCCTTTGGGGGTTCCCTTTTGATAACTTTGCGTTAATTTGGGAATTTTCTCGAGACCCCGACGACTTGTATGCCTACCCCGTTTCACTCGTTCCGATAATCTCTACAACTTTCATGTTGAGCCCGAACCCGTCCGGAACCCTGAAACCCGATTTTTCTTGTATTGAGGGCAAAACAGTCTTTTTACATGAAATCTGTACCCAAAACTCGATATCCCCAAAACCCACGAAACATATACTTTTTAGAAACTAGATATTTCGACGATCACTTTTCCCTTCTTCGTCGATTTCGTCCGAGGTCTCGGGATTTGTGATTTCAGCCCAAAGAGTTTCTTAAGTGGTGGAGCCCATTCCAAAATGCTTTATATAGAGACCCATCTTCTTCTTTCACTCTTTTCCCAGCACAAGAGTTTCAACCTAGGGTTTCTTTGCTTCCTTCCATTCTTCTTCTTGCTTCTCCACCTTCAAGCACCACCCACCTTGCATCAATCAAGAAATGAATTTCACCTTTTTCTTCCTCACTACTAGAGCTATTCATTGATACCATTTTTGGAGGAATCCATTCACCTCAAGACCCTCATTGAACTAGTTTGGTGATTTTGAAGAGCTTCCTAGTAAGTCTTCCTTCCAATCTCTTTGTTTTGTGTTTCCTATCTTTAGAGGAGCTCCATTTCCTTTATGGAGAGCTCTCTCTTCTGGTTTCTTAGTTTGACCCATTTTAGGGTTTGGATTTGGGGGTTTTGTGTAGATTGCACCCTTGGCTTGGAGGAAGAGAGTAATAGCTTGATTTCTTTGTTTAGAGACTCTAAGGCAAGTGGATTGAATGGATGTTTTGGTTTTAATGATTTCCATGACATGTAGACTTGATTTATATCTCATTAATGATTTGTTTCCTTGGCATTCAATGATGTTAAATGCTTTTGAAAAGAGTTGGTAAGCCTCTTTATTGTCTTAAACATGATTTCTAGCTTTGTTTCATTTGTTGTCTTTAAATCTTGAATTGTAGCTTTCGGTTCATCTTTTGTACAATGCCTAAGCGAATCCTTGTGATGATGGTTGTCTTCCTTCTCTTGGTGATTGTATGAATGTCAAATGGAGAATGAAAGGAATTGGTTTGGGGAAGGGAAGACCTGAATCTGAACCCAGTGAAGAAATTCCCGTGACTGGCGGTCGCCCAGCGGCTAGCCGCCTGGTGACTAGCGGCTAACCGAAGCAAGTTCGGTTACATTTCCAGAGAGCTGTAACCTCACGGTCAGCTCCGCGGTCAGCTATCGGCTAACCGCCGTGTCCATCGACGGCTAACCGCCATCCAACCGCATAGTTACGGTCACTTTTCCAGAGAGCTGAAATCTCGCGGTCAGCTCCGCGGTCAGCTAGTGGCTAACCGCCGAATTCATCAGCGGCTAACCGCCAGCCAACCGAATTGTAGCGGTTACAATTCTAGAGAGCTGTAATTCCACGGTCAGCCTCACGGTCAGCCAGCGGTTAACCGCCGGATTCACTGGTGGCTAACCGCCATCTGACCGCAAGGTAACCGAAATTCCCTGAATTCTATGAATAAAAGAGGATTGAAGGGAGCCTCCACCCCATTGCTTGTGAACCTTTCTGAGAGCAATGGGCACCGCTCACCGGGGATTGTGTTCGAAGCATAGGTGAAGTGTTTGTTGGTAGTACGTTAGAGAGAGAAACCACATCATCGAGATTTACTTAAGCATTGAGGCTACTATAGTGTATAAGAAACCCGGAATGTCTCCCAAATTCAAAGAGTACCAAGTTTCCTTTATTATACAGACATACGGGATCCCTATTCACCTTGGATTAGTTTAAACCCCGATATTTTGAAAGTCTATTGCAATTGTTTATTCTAGAAATTTATGAGTTATAATTTATCGATTCCGAAAGCACTGTATTTGTACTTGCACTCTTTTATAGTCCCGAAATGCAGGCCCGACATGATGTGACCCGATATTGAAATGATGTTTGTGCCTTGAGCACCCCGTTTTGCTCGTCTATACGATTTCATCGTAAGTGTTTTATACATGCCCGATATCTTGCATATGACCTATGAGTCGGCACCACTGAGCTTGGATAACCTTGTCAGTCTGATCCACTGACTTGGAGATCCCTTCCCGTCCCGCCAGCTGCAGCATGGATCCCGATACCCGGTTTATTAACTGTGGTCCCGTCCCGATACCCGGCTCGCTCCCGTGGTTCCCGATATCCGGTTCGCTACCGTGATTCCCGACACCCGGTTTGCTACCGCGGTCCCGTCCCGTATTATTGTATATGTATATGTAAATTGGTTGTACCTCCTCACTTCGGTGACTGAGGACAACGCCCGATACTCTCGTCACTTCGGTGATAGAGGATTTAGCTTCTTGTGGATGCCATCTTGATTGTTTCCCTATTTCCTTGATTACCTTACATGTTTTGTGACTGCATACGCGTTTTAATTAAATGATTCATTTACTCCTTGAAAGACATTGTTTTAACAGGTTTGCATGTTTTTCCAATGTAAAGGTTTTTATTATCAAATGTTTATTTCTTTTCACCCACCTGCCAGACCGTTGTGTTTGATCCTTTTGCTTTGGTACTCAGGTCCCGTTGTTGGTTATTCCGAGGAGGAGTCAGAGGAGGCGGTCGGAGAACCGCAACCGCTAGTTGAGTGGCGTGCTGACGATGTTATGTAAACATCGGGTTGTTGAGATGCGAAACATTTTGGGGTGTGATTGGATTTATTTATTTTGGTGGACATTGTTTTGTCTATGTTGGCCTTTGTTGGCCTCTTTTTTTTTTGGGAGTTGTAATTAAATTATTGTTGATTAAACTTTAACATGTACTTTTGGGCTACGCTATAGGACATTGCTCATTCTGATACTTGTTCTTCAAATGTAATCAGTCTTGTCATCTTGGAAATGAAATACATACTTGATTTGCCATACGCTTCCGCAATTATACTATATGGTTACGTGTGTTGGAAAATCCTCACCGCGAACACCTGTGGGAAATCATGTGCACGGGTAATGTGTGTTCTTTTATTAACCCGTGTACACTTGGGCATCAAACATACCTCTTCGTAATTACTCTTTTAGAGTCCCGATCCCGGATTTGGTCCCCAAACCCGGTTCGGGGTCGCGACACTCATGAACCAAATTGAGCCAAAATCTTGAAATTGACATTTCACAAAACCAAATTCCGGTCCCCTAACTCGCCACATACAGCTTGTTAGGTCACAAGACCAAAACCAAAAATCAAAATCCAAACCAAACCAAACCTGACCCCCCAACCTGCCACATACAGCTTGTTGGGTCACAAGGTCTAAACCAAAATCAAATCCCGACCCCCTAACCTGCCACATACAACTTGTTAGGTCACAAGGTCAAAAACCAAAACCCAAAATCCAAATACCCCATGTCATTTTCAAAACTTTGCCTTGAGATGGTACGTGATCCCTCTCACTACCATAAAATTTCCCCGGAAACTCAGACGGCTATTCAAAAAAAAAAAAAAAAAAAAAAGCTCAAGACTCTTGGTCAAGTTGGAATCTCTCCTCCAAGTTTCTCTTCGAGGCACATCGACTCCAAAAAGCTACTCGTTGCTGTACCTCTGATGGAACGCGCTCCGAGGCGCCGTTGGGGCGGCTACCGGGGTCGGCGGAACGTGGGAGTCCATCGGGTCCGGCCCTTTCGCTCCCTGGCGGGCCTGAAGCGTGCATCAACATTTCTTTTATGTGGGTGTGCCAGATTTTCTATTTTACTTGGAATTGCAAGTGGTAATCCGGAGATCAACCTTCGCAAGTAAAAAGGAAATCAACTTCTTTCAAGTTTTCCATTGCACAAATATTTAAGAAAAGAGACATTTTCTTGGTTTGCCGTGAAAGGCGATTTTGTTTGGCATTTATAGCCGATTTTGGCGTTTATAGCCGATTTACAATTCTTATCAATAATGAAAGACAAGAGTTGTGATTTTTGTCTCTTTAGAAAAATACAAACTACAATGAAAAGCAAGAAAAGGAAGATCTAACTTTTCAGGAGATTGTGGGGGACTCGTTCAGATTGACGGTCGCAAGCCATGTATGGGCTTCGCCATCATCCATGCAGATGAGAACAGAAGATGCTCTTGATTCGCTTGGCTTGGCTATAACCTCAGATTTTTAGAGGACAAAGACCAAGAGAAGGTCCTATGTCCAATAAAAAGCTAAGTAGACGGGCTGAAAAGCCACGTCTAAGCCATTGGAGGCAGCAGGAGAAGGCAAGGACCTTGGGGGGGGTGCCCCCCAAGGGACTTTTGTCACCTTGTAGTGGTGGCCGGTGCAGAACTTCAGCAGAGTTTTTCTCTCTTTTTCTTTCTCTCAGATCTCTTTCTGATCTTTTTTTCTGATTTTCTCTGATCTCGATTTTCTCCTTTTTTTTCCGCTTCCGATTTCAATGGAATGCTCTCCTATTTATAGGCTTTTGGTAGCCATTTAGGAGGGTTTATGAGCCTTAATGGCTTTAATGGGAGGAGTTACAAGATTTATTTCTTGATTTTGTAACTCCTTTTTCCTTGAATCTGATTGGCCGATGGAGATTAAGGGCTTTTAATCACCTTAATTACCATAATGGGAGGAGTTTCATGGTTTAAATGCCATGAATCAATTGACTTGTAACTCCCAAATGCTTGCTTCTGATTGGGCCGTCCAAAGAAATGAATTAATGACCATAATAAAGTTAGTCAATTAACCACATTAATTGGTCGCCGAGCAGTCGAAGAGTCGCGGGCCGTGCCGTGTCTTCTGGAATTCTTCTGGCGATGATCATCGATGGATCTACATGCTGATCGACATCGGATGAACATGTAACTTCAGACATTGATAGCTAAGAGCGGGCCGGTGACATCTGTCTTGTCGATTTCACGATCGGTCGGACAGAAAGTGCACTTTCTTGGTCAGCCGGTTGACGATCTCGGAGCGATCAATGATGATTTTATGCTTTTGACGGCGGATCCGAGATGTCGTCGGATATGAGTCAATTTAAAGCACTAAAAATCACATTTTCAGGAAACCACAGGGGCCAAAGTGCGCGAAACGCGAAAAAAGACGGAAAAACGGGTCACCGGCGGAAAATCCGGTGACCCGGACCTCCATGGTCGCCGGCGACCATGGACCGGCGACCATGGGCCATGGTCGCAGGGGCCTGCGACCATGGGCCATGGTCGCAGGGGTCTGCGACCCTGGGGGATTTTTCCCTTTCGGAGCCCGTTTTGCGGTCGTTTTGAGGTCTTTTTCGTCGCCGTTTTCTTCTGTATTTTTCTTGACATTTCTTCTCATTTATTGGCTTGATTTCCCTGTAGAAAACTTGATGAGAATCCTTTCAGTTTTAGAGTGCAAAGTTTCCAATTTTCCGGGAAAGCCGAAGACTTTGTCGCGTAGAGCTGCTGATTTTCCGCCAGAAGCTGAAACTTGGTCAAACGATGTCGGAATGACCTGAAATTTGAGGTGAAGCCTCCTGAGCAAAAAATAAGACCAACCATAGGCTTTTGTTTGAGTTTTGAAGCCGTTTGGGGTCCCGTCGATGCTTCACTTGATTTTGCTGCGGGGAAAATGCCGAGCTTTGATATGCGGTCAAACGATGTCCGATTGACCTGAAATTTGACGGGGAGCCTATTGGAGTCATTTTGAGACGTTCCATGGGCTCCATTTTGGATGTCATGGTCCCGGGTTGCTCCGCCGCCGGTAGGCTTGATTTTCTCTCGGAGCATCAAAACCTGGTCAAACGTTGTCGGAATGACCTGAAATTTGACGTGCAGCCTTTTGGAAGCATGTTGAAGCCACTCATGCACTTGGTTTGATGAGCAAAGGCTTCGGTGGTTCCCGCCGCCGGGAGGCTTGATTTTGCTGCTCGAGCATTGATGGAGGGTCAAACGTTGTCGGTTTGACTTGAAATTTGGCATGGAGCCCTTTTGGGACATGCTGGAGTCATCTGTAGGCTCTGATCGAAGTTTTGACGTCTCCGATGATGTCGCCGCCGGGAGCACCATTTTAGCTGTCGGAGAAGCGAAGTTAGGCCAAATGATTCTGAAATGGCCCGAAACTTCATGTGTACTCTTCTCTTGGCTATCTTGAAGGATCTTGCAGTTTTTGTTTGATTCTGACAAGATTTGATTTTTTGGAGAAATTGCATTGCCTATTTATGGCAGGTTGCGACTTCATGCAGCTTTCTTGATGTTGAAGAGGCAAAGTGACATTTTTGGTGTCAACAAATGCCCCCTCGAGGTACAGCGACGAGTTGCTTGACTTTTGTAGTCGATGTGCCTCGAAGAGATTTTTGAAGGAGAGCTTGTGTCTTGACCAAGAGTCTTTGAGCAATCTTTCCTTTGGTATAGTAGCCTTTGAGCTTCCAGGGGAATTTTATGGTAGTGAAAGGAATCACACACCATCTCGAGGCAAAGTTTTGAAGATGACATCAGGGATGTGGATTTGGGTTTCTGTTTTTTGATCTTGTGACCTAACCAGCTATATATGGCAGGTTAGGGGATCGGGTTTTGGTTTTGACCTTGTGACCCAACAAGCTGTATGCGGCAAGTTGGGGGATCATGATTTGGTTTTTGGTTTTGGTCTTGTGACCTAACAAGCTGTATGTGGCAAGTTGGGGGACCAGGATTTGGTTTTTGGTCACTCTTTGGGACTGTGTGGGTCCATTGGAGTGGTTTGGATTTTTTTGTGGAATGTCAATTTCAAGATTTTGGCTCAATTTGGTTTATGAGGCTGGATGGTTTGATTTTTGGAAGCTCATGGGGCTTGGAATTTTTTGTATGGTTCAATCAACTCAAAAGAGGCATGGAACCATTTTTGTATGCTCTTGGTAAGAGGGATTTTTTCTGACTAAAAGCCCATTTTCTTTTTTTTTTTTTTTAGTGCCTAGGTGGTCAAACCTGGCTCATATGGGCTAACCCATGGGACCTTAAGCTTTTTAGGATGGCTTAGATCTCATGTGGGGTCATTTTTGTAAAGAATATCTAAAGATATCTCATTTGGATAGAGAATATCTAAAAATATCTTTATGGGAGAGAATCTCTCATATTCCCTTAATTTGGGAGAGAATATCTCAAGGTATCTTTCTTTTTGGGAAAGAATCTCCAATATCCTTTTTGTTGGAGAGAATCTCTCATTTGATTGATTTTGGGAGGAAATCTCTTAAACACATCTTTCTTTTTGGGAAAGAATCTTTCTAATTCCTTCTCTTTTGGTAAGGTTACTAATTAGTAACACTTACCTTTCTTCTTTGTTTCCTTCTTTGATTTGCTCTCTCCTATAAAAGCAAAGGAAGGTAGGATCTCTTGCTCTTATTGCTTTCTTTTGCAACAATCTCAAGAGAGCTCCAAGACCAAGAGTTTTTCTTCTTCAAGGATCTTCAAGCTTTTTCCTTCTTCTTCTCCATCGATGGCTTCAAGTAAGTTTTCTCTCTTTTTCTTTCAAGAAAACTCCATGTAGAGAATAGGATGGAAAAAAAGTGTCTTCTCTCTTTTTTTTTCTTTCTTCTTTTTTTTTCTTTTTTTTTCTTTCTATTCTTCTTCTCTTTTTTTTTTTTCCATGTGATTTCTGTTTTTTTTTTTTTTTTTTTTTTTTTTTTTTTCACGTGTCTCTTTTCTCTTTTTTTTTTTTTTTTTGTGGGAAAGTTTCTTTTTTTTTGTTCTTTTCTTTCTCCCCGTTTTTTTTTTTTGAGAAAGTTTCTTTTTTTTGTTTTTCTTTTCTTTCTCCCTCTCTTTTTTTTTGAGAAAGTTTCTTTTTTTTTTTTTTTCTTTCTCCCTCTTTTTTTTTGAGAAAGTTTCTTTTTTTTTTTCTTTTTTTTTTTGCTCATCATGATAATGCGTTTTTATGCAAATCTAGATGTTCATGCATGTACTTTTGTTAAATTGAATTTGAGAGCATGATAACATACCTGAAAATCTTTGCAAATTTGGGAATTTGGAGCTTGCAGTGATGTTGAGCCCTTCCTGATTTTGCGGAGATTTTGAGGTTTCGAAAGTTTGGAGTTTCGGAGCCCGCAGCAATGTTGAGCCCATCTTCAAACTTTCTATTTCTTTCGGGGTATTTCCCTTTTCTTCGGAATTGCCCCGGAACCATGCCAAAATTTCGCCAGATTTTTGGTGGGACAAAGTGATCCTTTTTTCTTTTTAGCGAAATCCTGTCATTTTGATGATGATCTTTTTTTTTCTTTTCCAACCTTTGCAGGTGGATCCTCCAGAACGAACAAGGGTAAAGAGCCTGCTACAAGCGTACCTCGTCAATCCGCGAGATCTTCTAATGTGGCCGTTCAGCAGGCCTGGGAGAAGGTATGATTCTTCCTTTTTCTTTTTCTACTTCTTTCATGGGGCTTTCCATGTTCTGATTTGTTTTCTCACCCTGCTGCTGCTTTTTTTTTCTTTTTTTTTTTCTTAGCAGAGGATGAAGACTTGGCGATGCCTGAGGTTCCGACCGATGAGGTGGTGATGGAGCCGGTTATGGCATCTGAAAAAGGGCCGAGGGACTCTGGAATGATTCCAGAATCTCCAATTGGTATAACTTCTTTCGCTTTCTCTTTTTTTTTTTTTTTTGCCTGCGACTTGATTTGCTAAGATTTCTCTTGTCAGCTGACTTGCCACAGGATTCCGATGACTTTGAACTATCAATGGACGCAAATGTTGATGATGCTTCCGATGAGTTCGTGGAGGAAGAGAGTGTTCCGCCAGTCGTCGAAGAAGGTACTTTGTAGTGATGACCCTGATGATTTTTTTTTAAACAGGATCATATTCATACCTTTTTGTGTTTCATTTGCAGGTTTTGAAGTGACAGAAGAGAGTCCATCGCTTTCTTCAGAACCAAAGCAAGGGATGTCAGAGGTCGATCCGGAGGTAGAGACTCCTACAACCAGTTCTGACGCGATAGAGGAGATACCTCGTGTTGAGATTCCCTCTCCAGTGGCTCCAAGTGAAAAGAGTTCTTTTGTTACTCTTCCAATGGGACATGACATGAGCAGCCGATCAGCGGAGAAGGTTGAATCTTCATCCAGTTCGTCTCTTCAATTTGCGAAGAAGGTGCTGGCTCGGGTTTTGAGTTCTTGGGTCAAGACTCTCCTTTCTGGACACTTGGAGGCAGGATTTGGCATGATCCCACATGTACAGGAGATTCTGACCGACACCGAAGAGGTTGGTCTGGATGTCACAGGTGCCAGGGCGATCGTTGATAGGATCATTGCACTGGGTGACAAGTGGTTTGAGACCATGGGTTTCCCTGACGACCAATTCTTCAAGGAGATGTTCTTGGACCCTGCTGATAAGGCTAAGTCTGACCTGAATGAGGCTACACAAAGCAAGAAGCAGCTAGTTCGGGAGAAGAACAAGGAAGAGCTAGCCATCATCGGATTGAGGCATGACCTTAACGTCCTTGATAGGGAAGTTGAGGAGGCCAGGAAACGTCTTGAGCATTTGAAGGCACAAGTCGATGCGAAGTGGGCTGCTATAACAGAGGCTCGTGACAGGGAGAGTACTCTGATTCGCAGGGTTGCAGATGCCGGTCAAGTTCTCGAGAGGAGGACTCTAAAAAACGAACGATGGCAAACTGCTGGGGAAGAGCTTCCCGGTGTAAAAGAAGGGTTACGGCATTCGCCAGCATCTCATGGCAAGTTCCTGAAGAAGCGTGCCTTGGAAACTCTGACGGCTGAGGCCAAAAGTTTGCTTGAGGAGCTGAAGCTTTGGCTGGAGACCATTTTTGGCTAAGCTCCTGATTTTTTTGTAGCAGAAACTATTCTTCTTTTTTTTTTGGTACCGCATGTATTTTTTGGTACTCTTTTTTTTTGTAGTGCTTGTGAACACTTTCTTTTTTTTTTGGTACCACATGTATTTTTTTGGTACTTTTCTTTCTTTTTTTTTGTAGTGCTTGTGAACACTTTCTATATATATTTTTTTTTTTTTTATTTGCTTTGGTACCACATGTATTTTTTGGTACCCTTTTTTTTTTTGTTCCCTACGCTCACTCAAATCTTTTTGTGATGAAAGCAATTGCTAAATGAGATTTGATCAAAAGCTTTGTCATTTTGTGAAAATCTTTTGTCAAATGGTTGTTTTGGTAGGGGAAACGAATTTGGCATGAAAGCCGGATTTTTGTGGCATTTACAGCCAGTTTGGTGGCATTGATAGCCAATTGGTGGCATTTATAGCCGGTTTTGACATGAGAGTCAGGTTTTTTTTTGTGTGGCATTTGTAGCCGAGTTTTTTTGAAAACCAATTTTTGTTTTATTGGCATGAAAGCCGGTTTTGGCGTTTATAGCCGGAAATTTTTGTTTTGGCATTTATAGCCGGATTTTGGCATTTATAGCCGAGTTTTGGTTTTCAAAATGCAGGTATCGACTAAATGTCGCCTCCCCGCTGAATGGTCTTGCAAGTATCGATGGAATGTCGCTTCCTTGCTCATTCGGTTTTGCGAGTATTGATGGAATGTCACTTCCTCGCGGGTTAGGTTTTGCAAGTATCGATGGAATGTCGCTTCCTCGCGAATTGGGGTGCAAATATCGACTAAGCATCGCTTCCCTGCTTTTCCCAAGACTTTTGGTTTTGCGGGTACTGACTTGATGTCGTTTCTCCGCGATTTTTGAAATTTGAGGTTTTCTCGAACCATTTGTAATTTTGGTTGTGGATAGCAACTGGTATGTTGTATCTCCACGATTTTTGAAATTGGGTTGTGGATATCAACCGGTTTGTTGTTTCTCCACGATTTTTGAAATTTGGTTTGTGGATATCAACTGAAATGTTGCTTCTCCATGATTTTAGGTTTTCTCGAACCTTTGAAATTTGGGTTGTGGACATCAACTGGTTTGTTGCTTCTCCACGATTTTTGAAATTGGGTTGTGGATATCAACTGATTTGTTGCTTCTCCACGGTTTTTGGATTTTGCAAGTATCGACGAAATGTCGCTTCCCTGCGATTTTGGGTGCAAGTATCGATGGAATATCGCATCCTTGCTTTTTTTTTTTCAAAATTTTTATTTTGCGGGTACTGACTTTGATGTCGTTTCCCCACGATTTTTGAAAAACCATTTTTTTTTTTTTTGTTTAAAGACACGAGGGTCGTAAATTTTGACCTGGAACCATTTGGCGGTAAAAGGTAAGGTGGACTAGGGTAGAAATCCCTGAATCCGGATTTTTGTTTCAAACCATGAATTTTGGTTCAAGGATCGAAAGTTTTGGTCAAGTCAGGGAGAGGCTCCTAAACTTGGATTTTTTTTGTTTTTGAACAATGAAACAATGAAAGTAAGCATTGTTTTTGAATATCTAGAAATTTTGACATTTGATATGAAAATTCTAAAGAGAGTGGGTTTGACGAGCGAGTACCTGAGAACAGGTTTTGGCCATACAGGCATTGCTCTTACCCAGTTGGGTAAGTCTTCAAGGGTAGTACCGCTTCAAGAACTTGCCGTTGATAGGCAGCATACATCTGTCGCCTTCCATGTTTAGGAGGGCATATGCGCCGTTGGAGAAGACTTTGTCGATGACGTAGGGTCCCTCCCATTTTGGTTCAAATTTGCCTTTGGATTTGTGTGCGAAGACCATTGGTCTTTTTACCGCAAGAACCAAGTCAAACTTTTTGTAGGCGCGTTGCCGGACCCTTTTGTCAAAAGATCCTGCCATGCGTGCTTGGTAAAGTTCAATGCTTTGTCGAGCTTCGAGCCGTCTCTCGTCGAGATTGTCCAGCTCATGGAGTCGCAATTTGACATTGCTTTCTTGAGTCATGTCATTTTGTAGAGATACCCTCAGAGAAGGAATTTGTACCTCTAGGGGCACGACAGCTTCGCATCCATAGACCAAGGAGAATGGTGTGCTATGGGTTGGTCCTCGAACAGTGGTTCGATTGGCCCACAAAGCTGTAGAATCGATGATCCCGGAATTGTGGTCCGTTATCATGGACGAATCTCTTGGGTATGCCGAAACGACAAATGATGTTGGTGCGTAGGAATTGAAGAACTGATGAGGTCTTCATTTCGTTGAACGCAAATGCTTCTGACCACTTGGAGAAATAATCCGTTGCGGCGAAGATGAAGCGATGACCTTTGCTTGAAGGGGGAGAGATAGGACCTATGATGTCCATGCCCCATGCTTCGAAAGGCCATGAGATTGCTGTAGGATGCAGCCATTCCGGAGGCATGTGAATGTAATCTCCGTGAACTTGGCATAGCTGGCAGCGTTTGGCAAATTGCATTGCATCAGCAACCATGGTAGGCCAATAGTAACCTAACCTTTTTATCTGATCATAGAGCTTAGGACCTGCCTGATGGGCTCCACAAAGACCAGCATGAACTTCTTTGAGTGTTTCTTTGGCCTCTTGTTGTGACAAGCAGCGTAGAAGTACTCCGTTGAAGGATTTCCTGTAGAGGATTTTTGAAGGAATATCCAAATGAAAGTTTGGGGCTCGCCTTTGTATGCTTACCCGTTCTTTTGGATCTTCAGGTAGGATTCCGAACATAGTGTAATCAATGAACGGATCCCTCCAGTCGCCGATTGAAGTTTGAAGGATAGAGATCCGACTTCCAACCACTCGGTGGCATTCAGCAACTGCTTGGTGTGTGTTAAGAGGATGGAGGATCCTTCTCTTGCACACTGTAATTTGCATGTTTTCCCCTTCCTGGATCGCCATTGATGCGGCAAGTCCGGCCAGGGCATCTGCACGGATGTTTTCACCTCTACGAATGTGGGTGATGTTGCAGATGTCAAACTTTTGCAGAAGCGATTGTGCCTTGTTGTAATAAGGCAGCAGATCAGGCTTCCTGACTTCATATTTCTGATTCATCTGGTTGACGATCAGTTGAGAGTCTCCAAAGACTTCCAGCATGGTGATACCAGATTCGATGGCGAGTTCCAATCCTAGGATCAGAGCTTGGTATTCAGCTGCATTGTTTGTGCATGGTTCCAGTAGCGAGAAAGCGTGTGGAATCATGCATTTGTCGGGGCTAACAAAGAGGATGCCAACTCCCGAGATCAGCTTTCTGTTTTCATTTGTCCTGGTTGCACCGTCAAAGTACATGTCCCAGGAGGCATTTGGTGAGGAAGTCTCCACGTTGTAGACAGGTTCGTCTGGGAGATCATCTCTGAGTGGTGAATCTTTAGGCAATGGATGCTCTGCGAGGAAATGTGCTAGAGCTTGGCCTTTGATTGCTTTTTGTGGCATATACCTAATATCAAATTGTGACAAGAGGATGGACCATTTTGCCAGTCGGGCATTGAGAGAACCGGCCTTCGTGACAAGGACCTTCAAGAGGTTGATCCTCGAGACCAGGTAGACTGTGTTGGAAAGCAAGTAGTGACGTAGCTTTTGTACGGCGAACATCACTGCAAGGCATTCTTTTTCGACTGGAGAGTAGCGATGCTCTGCACCTACTAGCATGCGGCTGAGGTAGTATAGAGCAGCTTCTTTTCCCTCACCATTCTCTTGTGCAAGCAGAGCGCCTACAGAATGATCAAGAGCTCTTGTGTACAAGATGAATGGTTTTCCAGTGGCAGGGGCAGCTAACACTGGAGGTTTGGTCAGGTATGACTTGATATCTTGAAATGCGGCTTCGCAGTCGGCATCCCAGACAAAGTCTACACCTTTTTTCATTAATCGAGAGAATGGACGGCATTTCCCCGAAAGATTGGAGATGAACCGTCTGATGTAGGCCAATCTCCCTTGGAGCCCTTTTAATTCTCTCAAGGTTCTTGGAGAGGGCATTTCTAGAATAGCCTTGACTTTTATGGGGTCAAGTTCTATTCCAGCTTTCCGAACAAGGAATCCAAGAAACTTACCCGACGAGACGCCGAAGAAGCATTTTAGAGGATTCATCCGCAGTTTGTGTTTGCGGAGTCGGAGGAAGACTTCCCGAAGATCTTTGAGATGGTCTTCTTTTCTTCTGCTTTTGACGGCGAGGTCATCAACGTAACATTCGACCGTCTTGTGCTGCATATCTTGGAATATTTTCATCATAGCCCTCTGATATGTGGCACCAGCATTTTTCAGACCAAATGGCATGACAGTGTAGCAATACACGCCAAATGGAGTCCGAAATGAAGTGTGTTTTTCATCCTCGGGATGCATCTTTATTTGATTGTAACCAGAGAAGCCGTCCATGAATGTCATTCGCTCGAATCCGCAGGTATTGTCAATCATCACCTCCGGTATGGGGAGCGGGAATTCATCTTTAGGGCAAGCGCTATTCAAGTCTCTATAGTCAATACAGACTCTGATCTGCCCATTTTTCTTTGTCACGGGGACAATATTGGCCAACCACTTTGGATGTTGTTCCTCACGGATGAAGCCAACGCTTTTGAGTTTTTGAACTTCTTGTTCAATTTTATCCATCACATCTGGACAGAATCTTCTTTGGCCTTGTTTGACAGGCTTGATGTCTTCTTGAAGATTGAGTTTGTGGACTGCTACTTTGGGGTCTAAACCAGGCATTTCAGCATAGGACCATGCAAAGCAATCAACGAACTCACGAAGAAAAGCGATATACTCGGGTAACTCATCATCCTTTATATTCTTACTTATGAATACAGGACGTGGGTTATCAGGTGTTCCCAAGTTTATCTTTTGAACAGGATCTTCTGTCGGAAGGTTCGAAGGTGGTTCCTCCACAATATTTTCGGAGGCTTCCAACTCAACGAAACCTTCTGGAGTTTCAACTGCATTACCAGACCAAGGCTCTGTTCCTTTCCATGGATTTTCTTGATTGGTGATCTCCTCAAGGCTTGCTATGAGATAGTCCCAATCGCCTGTTGAGTCTGGTATTTCTTTTGGAGACGAGGGTTCTTCTGGGTCAGAATAGCACAAGTCTGTATTATCGGACGATTCCTCTTTATCATCAGAGAAATCTTACCAATTGGATGAGCTTCCTGGATCTTTGTCAGGTAACTCTTTAAAGAGATATCCAGGGAGATCGATGTCTTCATGGACTTGAGATGTTGAGGCTTGGTCAGTAAAACGACTTTTAAGCCTTTGTGTCAACTGTCTCAGAGGAGTGTCGGGATCATACCCTAACCCATATGAAGACTTTTCTACATGACCGTAGAGTCTCCAATCTTCCAGCTGGCTTTTGGTCAAGGCGGGCTCCAATGGCGTGAGAATACCGCGTCTTCCTCCCAAACCGACTGGGTTTTGAGCGTCATAGCCCATTTTCTTCATAATTGCTTGTGCCACAGGACTATATAGAGATAGCTGAGGCATACCTTCATTTTGGAAAGGTTCCAGCATGGAGTTTGATGACCGATCTATGGAAGAAGATCGGCCTTTGCTTTGGTGATGTTGCCGGAACAACAAAGGTAGCAGACGTAGGATCTTCTACATCAGCAGGTGTCTCAATCGGAGTGAGAGCAGGCTGAACTTGCTGAGTGTCAGCTTGGCTTGACGATGCATCGTCTTCTGGCTCTGAGTCCGAGTCTGTGTCTTGCATGATAGACACGAGAGAGACAACAAATTTGCCCCCAGGCTTTTGTTTCGCCTTCTTCACTTTAGTCGTGATGACCAAAGGTTTTGAATTCTTGAGGGAGATAACGAAGGGAGATTGACTACTCTCTTCTAATTTGCCGGAGGGTTTGTTTTCTTCCGGTGATTTTTGAGGAGCCTTGCCTTTATCTTTCTGGAGATTTTCAGCAGGGGGTGCTATTTCCTCTTCTTCTTCTTTTTCGCCTTCATACATTTGGGAGTCTGCGAAGTGGACTTCTTTACCTTTGAAGGGTTTCCTGTCCGCAAAGACCCGATGTACCATGCCGTCGTCGCCGACAAACTTGATGCATTGATGTAGAGTTGAAGGGACAACACCGTTCTCGTGTATCCAAGGATGTTGTAGCATGAGGGGGTTTTTATTGCATACACAGTGACCTCAGAGATAAGATCACCGATTTGCAATTTGAACCTGATTTTGCCGATAGGCCTTTGAGTGCTCCCATCGTATCCAAAGATAGATACAGATGTGTGGCTTAGTTTGCTGGGTGGGATGCCCAACTCTTCAAGAGCCGAAGTGGAGATAAGGTTGAGTGCAGAACCTGGGTCGATCTGAACTCTATGTATCGGCATTTCTTTGATGTACCCTGTGAAGTACAGGGGTCGGTTGTGCCTTGCTTCGCCAAGTAGGAGGTCTCCCTTAGTGAAGGCGATGGTTGCACTGGCTGCCTTTTGAACCGAGGGGCATTGGATGCATGATCCCTCAGTTTTCTTTTCTCCCTTTGAGGAAGTTTCAGAGTTTTTGACCCGGTAGTCCATTTCAATTTGGAGGACTTGCGGGGCATGTTTGTCGACATCCTCATTCAGTTTTTGTAATTCTGAGATGAGATTATCACGAGTGCGTGGAGACATTCGTAATAAATCCAGGATGTGAAGACGTGCAGGTATGTGTTTGAAGTGCTCAACCAAGTCATACTTGAAAGCCTCCTTAGGGCCTGCATGTTCATCATTGTTGCCACTGGGGGCGCTTACAACATCTTTTCCCGAAGGATTTACATAAGTAAAGGAAGATTGGTTGTAATTTTTGTGGTAGTCCCGGCCCGAACGGGTGCCTCTACCAACTTCGAGAGCTTCTTGAGAAGGATCTTCGTTTGGAAGATTGTCTTCAGGATCAAGAGGCTGTCATTTTTCATCTACTGGGGATGTATCTGCAGCAGAGTTGCCATCCTCAGTGATTGTGTTGCACGGAGCATTTTCCGGGAGCAAGTCCTGAACAACATCCAGCAGCTTTTCTTCTTCGTTGACCCATCCATCACCCCAAGTTGGGTTTTCTTCATGATGATGAGTCGGGAAGAATGTGTATCCTGAAGTCACAGTCTCAGGAGAAGAAACCTGAGAGGGTGCCATCTCTGTGAAAGTCACGTGAGACGAGGTAGCTCCAGAGGATACATTGCTAGGCGTTGTCGGAGTGTAGGTAATCTCATCAGACGACGCTTCAGAAGAGCTATAGTCCTGATATATTACATTACAGGAAGCTCTGATAGGAGATGTTGCCTGCTCGGAGTCAGACTCATCCTCGGATGTAAGAGGATCATCTATCCAGCAATGTTCTCCATTTTCAGGAGTTGAGGGAGGAGGTACCTGATGGGCTTCAGGGACTTCCGGCTCTGGATTGTGAGGAATCTCGTTGACGCGGTCTTGCTCTTGTTCTAGAGCGAGACGCTGCAAGATCCTTGCATATTCTTCAAGATCAGGCATGGGAGCCAGATCTTCTTCTTCGTCTTCTCCGTGTGGCTCAACATAGTTGATTTCCACTGGAGCAATGACAGGTGCTGGGTTAACAGCATCTTCTTGTGCAGCCTCTTGGTCTTCTTCATCATCAGACCAGGATCCTTGTGGTTGCAAGGGGTTATACCAGATTACTGGCATAAGGTGAGTTTCAGGAACCCATTCTTCATCGGAGAGATATTCTCCTGTTTCAAGAGATTCCTCCCACTCATCGGTGTAGTTGGGCTCGAATCCATCGTCGGTGTCGCTGGACTCGTATCCATCAATGGAGAATCCAACTACCGAGTTGCAAGAGTATGATGCCCCCTGCATGGCTTCTTTTTTGAATTGAGGTGGCATGAAATCACTGAGAGTGAAGTTTCTTACCGCCTTTGAAGTCTCTGGAAGGGACGTTTTTGCTGCCCCGAGTGAAGTGGTAGAGGAGGCCTCTGCCTTTTCATGGACTTCTTGTTTTGGCTGGGTCTTCTCTTGCCGTTTGAGCTTGAGGAGATGTTTCTTGGCTTGCCTTCGCTGCTGAGCGGTCGGCTTTGTTTTGACGATCTCCCAATTTTCATCTTCCAGGAGATCGGGATGTACCCATATGGGTTGTCCGTCTGGTGTCGGGCAAGGAACCAACACTTCGGACGTTTGAATTCTATTTATCACCTTGAAGGAAGTAGTGATTTTCTTCTTCGGTGATTTTGGTGTTTGTCCACGTGACACCATGTTGACGGAGGCGGGGCCATAATTTTTGTCAAAGGTGATGACTTCGTTTTTCCACATCTCGTTTATCTTCTCTCTCACAACAAAGCATTGATTGAGAGGATGCGAGACCATCTGGTGGTATGGACAGTACCGAGGATCATTGGTTTTGCCAACGTCTCCAGGTCTTTTGGGCTCTGGCAAAATGAGTTTGCCATTTGCTAGGAGAGCCTCAAAGATTTCTTCGACGTCTTCATCGAACGGATATTTCTTTTCTACTCGCTCTTTGAAGGCATCAGAGAGTTCAGGTCTCTTACCTGCAGCTCTATTTTCAGCTTTCTTTGGTTGCTGAGGAGCTGACTTGGTTTGCACATTAAGGACCTCTTTCTTCTTTGGTTTAGAGGTTGCAATGGCGGTTGGCTCTTTTCTTGATGACTTCTGACTGTTGAGGTCTTTAATCACCGTTTCAGCTTCCATAGAAGCTTCCAGGAGTTCTCCCAGGTTTTTTGATTTGTTGCCGATGATCATGGAGCGTATTTTTGCTCTCATATTGTTACGGCAGATGTCGACTAGCGACGCTTGTGGCAGTACATCTGAGCATTTGTACGCCATTGCTTTCCACTTGTGAATGAAGTCATAAGTTGACTCATTCTCTCCCTGTTTTAGGCTGCAGAGCTGAGCCATAGTAACAGGATGATCCTCCTTGGAAGTGGGTCAGGAAGCGTGTCTCCAGCATAGCCCAGTTCTGAATGGAGTTCTCCGGCAGAGTGGAGTACCAATCGAAGGCCGTACCTTTTAGGGTACTTGCAAAGAGGCGAATCTTGAGTGCATCTTGATCCGCGATAGCTCCCGTCAAGATCTTGAAGTGGATGACGTGCTGTCTGGCCGATCCTTTCCCCGTATATGTTTGGAGAGTAGGATGTTTGAATTTTGTGGGGAACGGGACCGAGTCCATCCATAAAGGATATGGTGGCTTGATCCCATGCTCTTTGAGTATATCCTCTTCTTTTGCTTTGGCGAGGATACTGTCTACGTCCTTTTTGGTAAGGGCGCGTGACTCATTTTCTTCTCCATTTCCCTCGTTATTGCTATGATTCGGAGGAGGCTCATTGTTCACCTGATTTTGGACGACAAGGAGAAGGTTTTCCATCAGAGTTTCAATCCTCTGCTGGCCTTGTTCCAACTGCTGGATGCGTGTGAGCGCATCATCTCGAGGTGGATTCTGAGGTGGCGGCTCAGAACTTGTAGCCAAGACGTTCATCCCTCGGGATTCGAACGAAGAAATCGTCCTGGTGACCGAGTTGGGGCTCATTCTTTTTTATGAAGAGCTTGATGAAGGATTACTCTCCCGTCCTTGGCTGGAAGGGGCAGGAGATTCTTCGGGATGTCTTTGTGTCCTGGTGACGCTACGGGTCACCGGACGTCGGACATGGATTTTTGATGCTGACCTTTGGCGTCTTCTGGTTTTTCCAACCATATGGACGGCAGCAACTTGGTCGGGTCTTTCTTTTTCGACCCATTTGCGGGAGACTTGAAGTGTAGGAGGCTGGGTCCTTTGCTTCTCTAGTCTCTTTTGTCGATATGACGCACGGCGGCGTGCTCAAAGAGCGATTTGAGCTTTGGTCAGCTCTGGCTGGGCTCTGACGATGAAGGATGTGCTCCCTCGGGCGCAGCAGCCGAGCCTGTCTTCTTTGTAGCTAGGCAAGGACAGGATCCGGACCCGGTCCTTTGCCTGTTGCAGCGAAGCTTTGAATTTTTCAAGTTCGGCCCCTGTAGAGATAAAGGGTCGAACCGAAGGAGTGTAGGCCTTAGCAGGTGCTTGTAGAGGCCTGGTGATGCGTGATCTGATTCTGGGCTTGTGGGAGCAAGCCGGTTCATGCTGGGTCGACTTGGGAGTCAGGTTGGAGATGGGTCTCTCCTCTTTCATGTAGGCAAGAGGGTAGAACTGGTTCTCCTTGAGTGGGGCCAGGTATGCTGGCTTGGTGGAGGTTTGAGACCTCCTTTGTTTTGGGGAAGGTCTTGGAGACCAAGTCTTGGGATAGACCTGGTTGTTTGTGGGTCGAGGCTTCGCGGGGGTGTCGCGGGCTTCGGGCCTTTGGGCGCTCGCCTTTGGTGTCACGGGAGTGACACGTTGAGAGGCGATCTTCTGCTTTTTGGCAGGCGCAGCTTGTTCTTCGGGAAGTGGGAATGGTCCCAGTGTCCCGAAGACGATGGTCCGGGGAGTCGAGGTCGACCCTGAGTTCAGAGAGTTGCCGAGGGAGTTGACGCTTCGGCAGCTGGCAGGGCGCTTGTAAGTGCGCTCGGTTTGCTTCTGTTGAAGCATGAGTTGGTGCTTGTTCTCATCGAAGATAATGGTTAAGGCTGCCATTGTTAGTTTCGAAAAAGTTCTGAAACAAGACCACATCCATTAGTAATCACAAGAATATAATGATCATAAATGGGAATTTCTATGGTTGTCTTTTCAAATCGCTCAAGGGATATGACCCAAGCGACATGAAGAAGGCAAAAAGCCATAGATGGTACAATTGTTCTGACAGCGAGCATGGTAGGCTCGAAATGAGCATTCCAATGACTGCTAGAAGCAATTGTATACCTAAATTCGACTTATCGAAAAGCGGAGCTTGCTCGAGATAAGAAGAATATAAGGTAGGAGTTACAAATGTGCCGGTCACAGATACAGTAGACCCTGAAAGGGCGTACCAGTACTGCTATGCACAAATGTTGGAGATCGCATCCATGAGATGGGATTCTTTGTTTTGAAAGGTCAGAAATGGATTCGTCAAAGAGAGCAGGTGGCATTCCGATTCAAATACGGGCTCAACGATTTCCGCAAGCGCCAGTACTCAGAAGGGAAGAGACCACAATTTCTCGAATCTGAATCCAAAAGTGACGAGTTTTTGGAGAATTTTTTTTTTGAAATGATTTTTTTTATTTTATTATTTTTATTTTATTATTTTTATTTTTTTATTATATTTTTTTATAAAAAAATATTTTTTTATTTATTTTTTTATTTTATTTTTTTTTGAAAATTTTTGTTTTTTTTTTTTAAGATTTTTTTTTTTGAAAATCTTTTTTTTATTTTTTTTTAATTTTTTAAGATTTAAAGACGAGAGAGTACACATAGGCCTCCTAACCCGGTCTTATGAAACCTCAATTGATAGAATTGCCCCCAGGTAAGGGTAGGATTACTTAATGAACCCGTTTGGAGGACCCTTGCCTAGAACAGTCAAGCTGTCTCCACACTCTGGACAAGGCTTTTCTTGAATCAATCGTGATCAAAGAACGCAATTGGTTTAACCTTAGTGGTCTATGTCCTTTTTTTTTTATAAAAATCCCAAATAGACTCATCGAAGAGAAACGATGGCCCAAAACCTTAGTCGAACGGGCTCAACATTTCTGCAAGCACCAAAGAACGATAGGATAGGATCAAAGTTTCTCAATTTTGAATCCAAACTAAGAAAACTGATTATTTTTTATTTATTTATTTATTTATTTTTTTGAAATCTCTAATGAACTCATCGAAGAGAAACGATGGTCCAAAACCTTAGTCGAACGGGCTCAACATTTCTGCAAGCACCAAAGAACGATAGGATAGGATCAAGGTTTCTCAATTTTGAATCCAAACTAAGAAAACTGATTTTTTTTATTTATTTTTTTTTGAAATCTCTAATGAACTCATCGAAGAGAAACGATGGCCCAAAACCTTAGTCGAACGGGCTCAACATTTCTGCAAGCACCAAAGAACGATAGGATAGGATCAAAGTTTCTCAATTTTGAATTCAAACTAAGAAAACTGATTATTTTTTTTTGATTTTTTTTTTTGCAAAGAGAAAGAGTGGAAACAAACTTAAAGAAGTAGAAATTTCCAAAAAATCCCATCTCATTTTTTTTTAGAATGCAAAATCCAACATAGGCCACCAGCTAGAAAGTAGCCAAGGAATCTGGAGAAGAAGTATAAGCATAGAGCAAAAATATGGTATGCAAATATTTCATTTCCAAGCATCGTGTTCTCAAATGAACGAGTCCCACCGGGTGTGCCAGCTTGATGGAACGAGCTCCGAGGCGCCGTTGGGGAAGCTACCGGGGTCGGCGGAACGTGGGAGTCCGTCGGGTCCGGCCCTTTCGCGCCCTGGCGGGCCTGAAGCGTGCATCAACATTTCTTTTATGTGGGTGTGCCAGATTTTCTATTTTACTTGGAATTGCAAGTGGTAATCCGGAGATCAACCTTCGCAAGTAAAAAGGAAATCAACTTCTTTCAAGTTTTCCATTGCACAAATATTTAAGAAAAGAGACATTTTCTTGGTTTGCCGTGAAAGGCGATTTTGTTTGGCATTTATAGCCGATTTTGGCGTTTATAGCCGATTTACAATTCTTATCAATAATGAAAGACAAGAGTTGTGATTTTTGTCTCTTTAGAAAAATACAAACTACAATGAAAAGCAAGAAAAGGAAGATCTAACTTTTCAGGAGATTGTGGGGGACTCGTTCAGATTGACGGTCGCAAGCCATGTATGGGCTTCGCCATCATCCATGCAGATGAGAACAGAAGATGCTCTTGATTCGCTTGGCTTGGCTATAACCTCAGATTTTTAGAGGACAAAGACCAAGAGAAGGTCCTATGTCCAATAAAAAGCTAAGTAGACGGGCTGAAAAGCCACGTCTAAGCCATTGGAGGCAGCAGGAGAAGGCAAGGACCTTGGGGGGGGTGCCTCCCAAGGGACTTTTGTCACCTTGTAGTGGTGGCCGGTGCAGAACTTCAGCAGAGTTTTTCTCTCTTTTTCTTTCTCTCAGATCTCTTTCTGATCTTTTTTTCTGATTTTCTCTGATCTCGATTTTCTCCTTTTTTTTCCGCTTCCGATTTCAATGGAATGCTCTCCTATTTATAGGCTTTTGGTAGCCATTTAGGAGGGTTTATGAGCCTTAATGGCTTTAATGGGAGGAGTTACAAGATTTATTTCTTGATTTTGTAACTCCTTTTTCCTTGAATCTGATTGGCCGATGGAGATTAAGGGCTTTTAATCACCTTAATTACCATAATGGGAGGAGTTTCATGGTTTAAATGCCATGAATCAATTGACTTGTAACTCCCAAATGCTTGCTTCTGATTGGGCCGTCCAAAGAAATGAATTAATGACCATAATGAAGTTAGTCAATTAACCACATTAATTGGTCGCCGAGCAGTCGAAGAGTCGCGGGCCGTGCCGTGTCTTCTGGAATTCTTCTGGCGATGATCATCGATGGATCTACATGCTGATCGACATCGGATGAACATGTAACTTCAGACATTGATAGCTAAGAGCGGGCCGGTGACATCTGTCTTGTCGATTTCACGATCGGTCGGACAGAAAGTGCACTTTCTTGGTCAGCCGGTTGACGATCTCGGAGCGATCAATGATGATTTTATGCTTTTGACGGCGGATCCGAGATGTCGTCGGATATGAGTCAATTTAAAGCACTAAAAATCACATTTTCAGGAAACCACAGGGGCCAAAGTGCGCGAAACACGAAAAAAGACGGAAAAACGGGTCACCGGCGGAAAATCAGGTGACCCGGACCTCCATGGTCGCCGGCGACCATGGACCGGCGACCATGGGCCATGGTCGCAGGGGCCTGCGACCATGGGCCATGGTCGCAGGGGTCTGCGACCCTGGGGGATTTTTCCCCTTCGGAGCCCGTTTTGCGGTCGTTTTGAGGTCTTTTTCGTCGCCGTTTTCTTCTGTATTTTTCTTGACATTTCTTCTCATTTATTGGCTTGATTTCACTGTAGAAAACTTGATGAGAATCCTTTCATTTTTAGAGTGCAAAGTTTCCAATTTTCCCGGAAAGCCGAAGACTTTGTCGCGTAGAGCTGCTGATTTTCCGCCAGAAGCTGAAACTTGGTCAAACGATGTCGGAATGACCTGAAATTTGAGGTGAAGCCTCCTGAGCAATAAATAAGACCAACCATAGGCTTTTGTTTGAGTTTTGAAGCCGTTTGGGGTCCCGTCGATGCTTCACTTGATTTTGCTGCGGGGAAAATGCCGAGCTTTGATATGTGGTCAAACGATGTCCGATTGACCTGAAATTTGACGGGGAGCCTATTGGAGTCATTTTGAGACGTTCCATGGGCTCCGTTTTGGATGTCATGGTCCCGGGTTGCTCCGCCGCCGGTAGGCTTGATTTTCTCTCGGAGCATCAAAACCTGGTCAAACGTTGTCGGAATGACCTGAAATTTGGCGTGTAGCCTTTTGGAAGCATGTTGAAGCCACTCATGCACTTGGTTTGATGAGCGAAGGCTTCGGTGGTTCCCGCCGCCGGGAGGCTTGATTTTGCTGCTCGAGCATTGATGGAGGGTCAAACGTTGTCGGTTTGACTTGAAATTTGGCATGGAGCCCTTTTGGGACATGCTGGAGTCATCTGTAGGCTCTGATCGAAGTTTTGACGTCTCCGATGATGTCGCCGCCGGGAGCACCATTTTAGCTGTCGGAGAAGCGAAGTTAGGCCAAATGATTCTGAAATGGCCCGAAACTTCATGTGTACTCTTCTCTTGGCTATCTTGAAGGATCTTGCAGTGTTTGTTTGATTCTGACAAGATTTGAGTTTTTGGAGAAATTGCATTGCCTATTTATGGCAGGTTGCGACTTCATGCAGCTTTCTTGATGTTGAAGAGGCAAAGTGACATTTTTGGTGTCAACAACCTCGAGGGGGCATTTGTTGACACCAAAAAAGTCAATATGTCTCCTCAACATCAAGAAGCCTCCTAAAGCTGCATCCTGCTAAAAATAGGCAAGGCTACTTCAAGCATTAGATTTTGTCAGAATCAGACAGAAACTGAGAGATCCTACAAGACAGCTAAAAGAGGGGTACACCTGAGGTTTCGGGTCATTCCGACAATGTTTGGCCCAACTTCACCGCTCCGACAGCTAAACAGGCGCTCCCGGCGGCAACATCATCAAAGACACCAAAACTTTGATCAAAGCCTACGGATGACTCTAGAATGTCTCCAAAGGGTTCCATGCCAAATTTCAAGTCAAACCGACAACGTTTGACCCTCCATCAATGCTCGAGTAGTAAAATCAAGCCTCCCGGCGGCGGCAACCACCGAAGCTATCACTCATCAAACAAAATACATGAGTGGCTTCAACATGCTTCCAAAAGGCTGCACATCAAATTTCAGGTCATTCCGACAACGTTTGACAGGTTTCGATGCTCCGAGAGAAAATCAAGCCTACCGGCGGCAGGGCAACCCGGGACCATGACATCCAAAATAGAGCCCATGGAACGTCTCAAAATGACTCCAATAGGCTCCCCGTCAAATTTCAGGTCAGTTGGACATCGTTTGACCACATATCAAAGCTCGGCATTTTCCCTGCAGCAAAATCAAGTGAAGCATCGATGGGACCCCAAACGGCTTCAAAACTCAAATAAAAGCCCATGGTTGGTCCTATCCACTGCTCAAGAAGCTTCACCTCAATTTTCAGGTTATTCCGACATCGTTTGACCTAGTTTCGACGCTTGACGGAAAATCGGCTACAAAGTCTTCGGCTTTCCCGAAAATAGGAAACTTTGTGCTCCGACTTCGCGAGGGTTCTCGTCAAGATTTCTCCAAGAAAATCAAGTCAATAATTGAGGAAAAATGTCAAGAAAAATACAGAAGAAAAAAGGAACGAAAAAGACGAAAAAACGGCCGAAAACGACGCTCGGCGACCAAACGGGCCGAAGCCCTATGGTCGCCGGCGACCCTGGGTGCATGGTCGCCCGGCGACCCTGGAAATCCGGGTCGCCGGATTTTGCGCCAAATCGTCCGTTTTCCAATTCTTTTCGCGTTTCGGGTGTTCTGGCCTCTGTGATTTTCTGAAAATCCAATGTTTGGTGCTTCAAAACCACTGATCTTCGTCGACATCTCGGATCCGCCGTCAAAAGCATGAAATCATCACCGATCGCCTCAAGATCGCCAACCGGCTGACCAAGAAAGTGTACTTTCTGTCCGACCGATCGTGAAATCGACAAGACAGATGTCACCGGCCCACCAACGTCAAACAATGTCTGAAATTGCATCGCAATCCGACATCAAATAATGCGTGGATCCACCCGTGATGATCGCAAGAAGAATCTCAAAAGGCGCAGCACGGCCCGCAACTCTTCACATGCCTTGGCAACCACTTAATGTCGTTAATTGACCCATTAAAGCAGTCATTAACTCATTATTTTGGACGGCCCAAGCAGAACCAAGCATTTGGGAGTTACAAATCCAAGCAATCATGGCATTAAACCCATGAAACTCC
This sequence comes from Umbellularia californica, assembly GCA_028538565.1. Lineage (NCBI taxonomy): Eukaryota > Viridiplantae > Streptophyta > Magnoliopsida > Laurales > Lauraceae > Umbellularia > Umbellularia californica. The sequence goes on along the minus strand of JAPQWN010000003.1, from coordinate 60,523,219 downwards.
CATCATCATGAAGCATAAAGGTGATTAAATGCCCACTACCTTCATCGGCCAATCACAAGCCTTGAAAAAGGAGTTACAAAATCAACTTGTTACTCCTCATCAATTCTTTCATCATGGCCATCAATGCCAATAAACACCTCATGGCTACCAAAAGCCTAAAAAAGGAGGTCCATTCCAAGAAGAAAGCATGATGAAAAGAGATCCCAAGTGCAAGCTCTGAAAAATCAGAAAATCCAAGAGAGAGACGAAGTCCTGCTACTTTGCTCCCGGAAGCACCACATGGTGATCAACGTCCCTTGGGGGGCCACCCCCCCCAAGGTCACCTCCTTCTCCAACATGGCCTAAACGCGGCTTTTTAGCCCATTTACTTGGTTTTTCATTGGATATAGGACCTTCTCTTGGTCCTTGTCCTTTAAAAAACTGAGGTTAGGAGCCAAGTCAAGGAATCAAAGCATCACATGTTCTCATTTGAAGGACGATGGCGAAGCCCATACATGACTTGCGACCGTCGATCTCAACTTGTCCCCACAATCTCTTGAGAAGTTAGATCCCTTTTCTTACTTTTCTATTGTAGTTTGTATTTCTTAAAGAGACAAAAAGAAATCACAATTCTTGTCTTTCATATTTGATGAGTTTTGTAAAAACGCCTTTCAAGGCAAACAAACAAAAACGTGTTAGACCCCGACCCAGACCAACTCGATTAGTGCTAATTAAGTGAACGTTTAGTCTTAAGTGAGTCTTAGTACTAGTTGGGTTAGAATGTGATTAGACTTAGTCTGGATTATAATTTTGGGGATTTTGAGGACGTTTAGTATGAGTCAGACACTCTCAGGGACGCCCTGAGTACACGTGTAAGGATGGGTTTTCGTTCTAGATATTTTGTGTGATTGTGATTTTTAGCTCTCTTGAATGGTTTGATTAATTATGGAAACTTTCGTTTTTAAGCTGCATGCATTTGAGGCCCAGAAACCCAAGTTTTGGCCCAATAAGGGTAAATCTATCTTTGCATGTTAAATCTGGGCACACCTTTCGAAGTAATGAAACTATGTCAAAATTATACTTTTCCGAAACTAGATTTTTCGACGATCATTTTGTTCTTCTTCGTCGATTCCATCCGGGGTCCACAAGATCATGTTTTAAGCGTTCCAAGTTTCACTGCTTAGGAGACCCACTTCCAGACACTAAATAAACCATTCCTCTCCTTCCTTTCTCTTTTTCCAATCTCTGAAATTTTCTTGACCTAGAGCAAGTGAGTGGAGAGTTTTCCTCTTTGGTCTTCTCCCTTGGGAATGATCTAGCTATAGTGTTCCAAATCAAGATCCAAGACCACCATCCTCTTCCTCTCTTCTCAAGCTACAGCTGGAGTGTTTTTGGAGCCAAGCCATTGCACTATTCATCATCTTCTACCTTTTCTTCTTGTTTGGCTAGCTCAAGGTTGGTGTCTTCCTTTATTCTTTCCATTTGATGTTCTTTAGCTCATTTAGAGCTTGTCTCTCATGGTTTCAAACCCATTTTCGAAATGGGGATTTGTAATGGCCAAAATGTTGATTTTTGTATGCTCCATTTTGGGGGTTTCGTGTAGATTTCGTGGAGCACCTCTTCTTGTTGATTTTGTGAAGCTTTCATTGACTTTGGTTTGAGGCAAGTAAACCTTTTAGTTCTTCCTAGTACATTTCAAGTTTTGGGCCTTCTACTTTTGGAAATGTCATTCATCATCAAGCTTATCTTTCTTGCATGCTATTAATCTCTTTTAGCTTGTTTTAATCTTGATAAGCAAGAGTACTAATTTCTCTATCTAATCTAGAGGTTTTATCTTCAATGGAAGCATGTTTTCAATGGGATGCTTTGCAAGTTATTAGATACATGATTTGAATGTAAATGGATTCGTGATTTTTGAAGTTTTGATTGAAATGGGAGTGGATTTCTATGTGAAAATTATCCCTTGGAAAGCATGTAGGCTTAGGGAGTGCAGGTGGTGAAATGTGGAAGTGAAGAAGGGAGTGAAGTGTGAGAAAAATTGAATTTCCGAAGTCCTACCGGTAGAGGTGTTTCAACCGGAAGTTCTACCGGTAGAAATGGCTCAAATTTTGACAGAGAGTTGAGGAAATGGAAAACCCCAAGTTCTACCGGAAGTTCTACCGGTAGAAATAGCTCAAAGTTCGGCAGAGAGTGAAAAAAATTGAGAAACCTGAGTTCTACCGGAAGTTCTACCGGTAGAAGTACTCCAACCGGAAGTTGTACCGGTAGAAGTGGTTCTACCGGTAGTACTACCGGTAGAGACGCTTCAACCGGAATTTCTACCGGTAGAGAGGCATCAACCACATCAAAAGGTACTGTTTTGAAGGATTTTTCGGGAATGAAAACTAGACTTGGTCTTAGACCCTTTTTATTGACTTTGTGCACTTGAAATTTCCAAAATGTAATATACCTTCGGGGACACCAAGTCTTATTAAATTTCGACATTTAGCTTTCAATTCCACAAGGGTCAAAGATGTGGTCTTTGCCTATGCTAGATAAATTTATGTTTGAACTCTTGTTTATGATGCTTTATGCGCCATCGTGTTCTCGTTTGATTTCCAAGTGCAAGTCGTTTTCAAGATGTGTTTTAAGAATAAAAAGGGAATCATTTCTTAAGTTTGTTAAGCATTTATATTATGCTATTTTGCTAGTCTTGTCGTGTTATGCTTGGTAAATGATTTCCCTCTTGTTTTGTCGTGTTCTCGAACGTGTATCGCCGTGTTTTGTGCATTCATGATATATGTGAATACCACTGAGCTTGGACTGCCCTTCTAGCTTGATCCACTACCTGGGGGTCCTTAAACATGTAGACTGTCTGCAGACTAGTCGTGTATTTTATTACACATCGTGCGTGTTCGTGGTCCGGTTCTGCGGCCGGATACCCCGTCTACCTTATGTGACGTGGGATCGTGTTTTCGTGTCGTGCTTGTCGTGCGCGCTTGCTCTTGTCATCATGTATGACAGAGAAAGGATGAGCTCTATGTGGATTTATCTTTTTATGATATTATAAGTATTCATGCTAGTTTCGTAAAATTGACACGTGTATCTAACTCTTGAACTGTTTTAGCATTATTTCTTATATTCAAGCTAAATTGTTTATTTACCAAACCGTCGTGTTTGATGCTTGTGTTTTGGTGTCCAGGTGCCGGCGGTTTCACGCGTGACGAGGAGTGCCCGGAGGAGGCTGTTGTGCCATCCCCAGCACTCGAGTGGCAGCCCAACGACGTCATCTAGACGCCGGTCGGGATCTTGATTCTCGTTTCACCTAGCTTGGGTTATGTTGGGTTGTTCTTTTGGGGTTTCAGTTGTTGTATTGGCCTTTGTTGGCCTCTTTGGGTTTTGTAACTTGAATTAATATACTTTTGTTAAACATTGAAACGTTAATCATGTTAGGAATACTGATGACATTCTCTTTTGATATCATGTCTCGATTTTATAGTGTCCCTTGTATTTACTTGGTTAAGATTTATGTGACACGTTTTGTTACGCGCTTCCGCATACCCATTCGTGTGAGCTCGACCCATGTCTTGGGATCCTCACCGCGGAAACCTGTGGGAAAATAAAAATAAAACAGCGGCGGTGTGTTTTCTGTGTTGGTTAATCATGCCGCCGCGCAGTCGCGGGCCCGGGTCCCGGTCCGGGGTCGCGACAGGACTGGTATCAGAGCGGGACTTGTTTCAGGCACTTAAAAGAAACTAGAAAATCTTAGGAACGTGGCGTGGATTCGTGTGTTCGTTAGAACGTTTTTGTCTAGACCAAGTTCACCTACCCAATTATGCTTATATATGTGCTAACAGATTGTCTTACAGCATCATGCCTCCGAGAAGAGCTCCCAACCATCATGCTTCGGGTAGTAATCAGAATGACACAGAACCGTCTGAAAATCCTACTGCTACTCAGTTCCAACAACTAATGCAGGCCATGTTAGAGAAACAGAGGCAAGCAAACGAAACTCAAGCCAAATTTCAAGAGCAAATGGCTAAGAAAGATGAAGAGATGGCTCAAGTCCAGAGGCAACTTCTGGAGGTCCTTCAAAACAGACCTCAACATCAAGCTCCACCAAATGTGGTGTACCAGAATAGGGTTGATGACCCTAATGCTCTCCTCGAGAGATTCAGGAAGAGGGGACCTAAGGAATTCTCGGGCCAAGAGGACCCTTTGACTGCTGATGATTGGCTCGCGAACACGGCAAAGATTTTTGACGTTTTTGTTTGCACGGGCAGGGAGAAGGTGAACCTCACAGCTTCTCTATTTTATGGGCTTGCAGACGATTGGTGGCAAACAGTCAAAGAGCCATACCAGATCATGGCAGATGAGGTTGCTTGGACAACCTTCAAGACACATTTCACAGACAAGTACATCCCCTCCCATGTTAAGAGACAGAAGGCAATTGAATTCCAACAGTTGAAGCAAGGAAGTATGTCCGTTTTGGAGTATGCTACGAAGTTTGAGAGGCTTGCTCGCTATGCTACCGAGCTGATAGATACGGAGCATAAAAAGATCGTCAAGTTTTTGGAAGGGCTGAATCCCATTCTCAAGAGGGATGTCTTGGGAGTAATTCCACCGGTTACCTTTGATGAGGCAGTTAGTCGGGCATATAAGTTTGAAGAGTTCAACAACGAGATCATCCAGGATAGAAAACAGCACTACCACCAACAGAACCAAAGACAACAAAGTGGCAAGAAGCCAAGGCAAGAACAGACTCAAGTTAGACAGTCTGGTTGCAATCATTGTGGCAAGAACCACCCTACCCACGAATGCAGTAAGGCAACGGGTGCTTGCTTCAAGTGTGGAGGAATGGACCATGCAATCAAGGATTGCCCACACCTTCAGAGTCAAGCCAACAGATACCAGCAGCCAAGGCAGATGGCACCACAGAATCAAGCAGTATCAGAGCGGGACATGTTTCAGACACTATATAAACCCTTCCTCTCCTTCCTTTCTCTTTTTCCAATCTCTGAAATTTTCTTGACCTAGAGCAAGTGAGTGGAGAGTTTTCCTCTTTGGTCTTCTCCCTTGGGAATGATCTAGCTATAGTGTTCCAAATCAAGATCCAAGACCACCATCCTCTTCCTCTCTTCTCAAGCTACAGCTGGAGTGTTTTTGGAGCAAAGCCATTGCACTATTCATCATCTTCTACCTTTTTCTTCTTGTTTGGCTAGCTCAAGGTTGGTGTCTTCCTTTATTCTTTCCATTTGATGTTTTTTAGCTCATTTAGAGCTTGTCTCTCATGGTTTCAAACCCATTTTCGAAATGGGGATTTGTAATGGCCAAAATGTTGATTTTTGTATGCTCCATTTTGGGGGTTTCGTGTAGATTTCGTGGAGCACCTCTTCTTGTTGATTTTGTGAAGCTTTCATTGACTTTGGTTTGAGGCAAGTAAACCTTTTAGTTCTTCCTAGTACATTTCAAGTTTTGGGCCTTCTACTTTTGGAAATGTCATTCATCATCAAGCTTATCTTTCTTGCATGCTATTAATCTATTTTAGCTTGTTTTAATCTTGATAAGCAAGAGTACTAATTTCTCTATCTAATCTAGAGGTTTTATCTTCAATGGAAGCATGTTTTCAATGGGATGCTTTGCAAGTTATTAGATACATGATTTGAATGTAAATGGGTTTGTGATTTTTGAAGTTTTGATTGAAATGGGAGTGGATTTCTATGTGAAAATTATCCCTTGGAAATCATGTAGGCTTGGGGAGTGCAGGTGGTGAAATGTGGAAGTGAAGAAGGGAGTGAAGTGTGAGAAAAATTGAATTTCCGAAGTCCTACCGGTAGAGGTGTTTCAACAGGAAGTTCTACCGGTAGAAATGGCTCAAAGTTTGACAGAGAGTTGAGGAAATGGAAAACCCCAAGTTCTACCGGAAGTTCTACCGGTAGAAATAGCTCAAAGCTCGGCAGAGAGTGAAAAAAATTGAGAAACCTGAGTTCTACAGGAAGTTCTACCGGTAGAAGTACTCCAACCGGAAGTTGTACCGGTAGAAGTGGTTCTACCGGTAGTACTACCGGTAGAGACGCTTCAACCGGAATTTCTACCGGTAGAGAGGCGTCAACCACATCAAAAGGTACTGTTTTGAAGGATTTTTTGGGAATGAAAACTAGACTTGGTCTTAGACCCTTTTTATTGACCTTGTGCACTTGAAATTTCCAAAATGTAATATACCTTCGGGGACACCATGTCTTATTAAATTTCGACATTTAGCTTTTAATTCCACAAGGGTCAAAGATGTGGTCTTAGATGTTTGAACTCTTGTTTATGATGCTTTATGCGCCATCGTGTTCTCGTTTGATTTCCAAGTGCAAGTCGTTTTCAAGATGTGTTTTAAGAATAAAAAGGGAATCATTTCTTAAGTTTGTTAAGCATTTATATTATGCTATTTTGCTAGTCTTGCCGTGTTATGCTTGGTAAATGATTTCCCTCTTGTTTTGTCGTGTTCTCGAACGTGTATCGCCGTGTTTTGTGCATTCATGATATAAGTGAATACCACTGAGCTTGGACTGCCCTTTTAGCTTGATCCACTACCTGGGGGTCCTTAAACATGTGGACTGTCTGCAGACTAGTCGTGTATTTTATTACACATCGTGCGTGTTCGTGGTCCGGTTCCGCGGCCGGATACCCCGTCTACCTTGTGTGACGTGGGATCGTGTTTTCGTGTCGTGCTTGTCGTACATGCTTGCTCTTGTCATCATGTATGACAGAGAAAGGATGAGCTCTATGTGGATTTATCTTTTCATGATATTATAAGTATTCATGCTAGTTTCGTAAACTTGACACGTGTATCTAACTCTTGAACTGTTTTAGCATTATTTCTTATATTCAAGCTAAATTGTTTATTTGCCAAACCGTCGTGTTTGATGCTTGTGTTTTGGTGTCCAGGTGCCGGCGGTTTCACGCGTGACGAGGAGTACCCGGAGGAGGCTGTTGAGCCACTCCCAGCACTCGAGTGGCAGCCCAACGACGTCATCTAGACGCCGGTCGGGATCTTGATTCTCGTTTCACCTAGCTTGGGTTATGTTGGGTTGTTCTTTTGGGGTTTCATTTGTTGTATTGGCCTTTGTTGGCCTCTTTGGATTTTGTAACTTGAATTAATATACTTTTGTTAAACATTGAAACGTTAATCATGTTAGGAATACTGATGACATTCTTTTTTGATATCATGTCTCGATTTTATAGTGTCCCTTGTATCTACTTGGTTAAGATTTATGTGACACGTTTTGCTACGCGCTTCCGCATCCCCATTCGTGTGAGCTCGACCCGTGTCTTGGGATCCTCACCGCGGAAACGTGTGGGAATTTCCGGATGTTTTTCCAGAAGAAATCCCGGGTTTACCACCAGTTAGAGAAGTTGAGTTTACTATTGAACTCCTTCCAGGGACTGCACCAATCTCAATTGCACCTTATAGGATGGCTTCTACAGAGTTAGGTGAATTGAAACTTCAGTTGCAAGAATTGTTGAGTAAGGGCTTCATTAGGCCAAGTGTTTCACCGTGGGGAGCGCCAGTTCTTTTTGTGAAGAAGAAGGATGGAAGTCTTAGAATGTGCATCGACTATAGAAGATTGAACCATGTGACCGTCAAGAATAAATACCCCTTGCCAAGGATAGATGAATTGTTTGATCAATTATAAGGAGCATCACACTTTTCCAAGATAGACTTGAGGTCAGGGTATCATCAGTTGCGGGTTAGAGAGTCTGATGTGGCGAAGACAGCTTTCCGAACGAGATATGGGCATTATGAGTTCTTAGTGATGCCCTTTGGCTTGACAAATGCACCCGCAGTCTTCATGGCTCTCATGAACAAGGTCTTTGCAGAGTTCCTAGATCACTCTACAGTGGTGTTCATTGATGATGTCCTCGTGTATTCTAAGAGTAAGGAGGAGCATGAAGAGCACTTGAGGACATCGTTGCAGCTTTTGAGAGACCACTAACTCTATGCTAAGTTGAACAAGTGTGAATTCTGGCTAGAGCAAGTTTCCTTTTTGGGTCACATCATTTCGAGAGAAGGATTAGCAATAGATCCAGCCAAGATAGAAGCAGTCATTGAATGGAAGAGGCCTAGCAGTGTGACAGAAATTAGAAGCTTTTTGGGGTTAGCAGGATATTATCGGAGATTTGTCCAAGGTTTTTCGTCCATTGCAGCTCCTTTGACGAAGTTGACCCGGAAAAATGTACCTTTTGTTTGGACTGATCAGTGTGAAGGCAGTTTTCAGGAGTTGAAGAAGAGGTTAACCACAGCCCCAATCCTCACATTACCATCGGGCAGCGGTGGATTTGTTGTTTTTACGGATGCGTCCAACATGGGATTAGGCTGTGTTTTGATGCAAGATGGCAAAGTGATTGCCTATGGCTCGAGACAGTTGAAGAATCATGAGGTAAATTATGCAACTCATGACTTGGAGTTAGCGGCAGTAGTTTTTGCTTTGAAGATGTGGAGGCACTACCTTTATGGAGCGAAGTTCGAAGTTCATTCCGACCACAGAAGTTTGCAATATTTGTTTTCACAGAAGGAATTGAATATGAGACAGAGACGGTGGATGGAGTATATAAAAGATTATGACTTCCCAATCAAGTATCATCCGGGCAAAGTGAATGTGGTAGCAGATGCTTTGAGCAGAAAGTCAGCAGTTATGGCTAGTTTGAGAGGAGTTAGTGTTCTCCAACAGTTCGAAGAACTTGGTGTGGAGGTACAACACTTGAGGAGAGGTGTCTTATTAGCAAATATGACCGTGTCTGAGCCTACCTTCATCCAGAGAATCAAAGATAGTTAGTTGCAAGACCCAGAATTGGCCAAGATTGTAGATCAGATTGCAGAACGTCCAGATTTCAGGATTTCTGATGGAGTGTTGTATTTTCGTGACCGGTTATATGTACCGAATGTTGATGATTTGAAGAATGAAATTATGATTGAAGCTCACCATACTAGATACTTTATACATCTGGGTAGCACGAAGATGTACCATAACTTGAAGAAAAGGTTTTGGTGGAATAATATGAAGAGAGAGATTGCAGCTTTTGTGTCTCGTTGCTTGACTTGTCAGATGATCAAGGCAGAACATCAGAAGCCTCCCGGTTTGTTACAGCCTTTGGAGATTCCGGAGTGGAAATAGGAGCACATCACTATGGATTTTGTCTCCGGTTTGCCTAATACCAAGAGAGGGAACAATGCAATTTGGGTTATAGTTGATCGCCTTACGAAGTCTGCGCACTTCCTTCCGATGAAGACTGGGAATATGATGCATATGGCACCACTTGCAAGACTATTCATAGATGAGATCGTTAGTAAGCATGGCCAGCCCGTCTCCATCACTTCCGACAGAGATAGCAGATTTGTTTCGAGATTTTGGAAATCTCTTCTTGAATCCATGGGTTCCAAACTTCAGTTCAGCACAGCGTATCATCCTCAGACAGATGGTCAGTCAGAGCGGACGATACAGACTCTTGAAGATATGCTGCGTGCTTGTGTATTGGATTTCAAGGTTCAGTGGGATGAAAACCTACCTCTTTGTGAGTTTGCGTACAACAATAGCTACCATTCTAGCATTGGAATGGCACTTTTCGAGGCACTCTATGGTAGGAGGTGCAGAACTCCAGTATGTTGGGAAGAAGTTGGCGTACGTAGTTTTCATGGGCCGACGATAGTTGGAGAGACAAGCGACAAGGTTAAACAGATTCAGGACCGATTGAAGATCGCTCGAAGCAGACAGAAAAGTTATGATGACACTCGCCGGAGAGAATTGCAATTTGAAGTGGGTGACAAGGTGTTCCTGAAAGTCTCCCCGGTCAGAGGCACTTTAAGATTTGGGAAGAAAGGAAAATTGTCTAGCAGATACATTGGCCCATATGAGATTTTGAGTAAGATTGGAAGTGTTGCCTATAGACTTGCGTTACCGCCAGAACTCTCCGGGGTACATAATGTTTTTCATGTCTCCATGCTCAAGAAATATGTTCACAGTCCTTCTCACATTATTCCACACGAGCCTTTAGAGATTCGAGAAGATGCGTCATATGTGGAGAAACCGGTTAGAATCATCGACACCAAAGAGCATGAATTGAGGAATCGGACTGTCCATTGGGTCAAGGTACTTTGGGAGAACCACGAGCCAGAAGAAGCCACAGGGGAATTGAGAGATCAAGTCCAAAAGAAGTATCCACAGCTATTACTAGAGGTAAGATTATTTATATTTGGCGGACCAAATATCCTAAGGGGTGGAGGATGTTAGACCCCGACCCAGACCAACTCGATTAGTGCTAATTAAGTGAACGTTTAGTCTTAAGTGAGTCTTAGTACTAGTTGGGTTAGAATGTGATTAGACTTAGTCTGGATTATAATTTTGGGGATTTTGAGGACGTTTAGTATGAGTCAGACACGCTCAGGGACGCCCTGAGTACACGTGTAAGGATGGGTTTTCGTTCTAGATATTTTGTGTGATTGTGATTTTTAGCTCTCTTGAATGGTTTGATTAATTATGGCAACTTTCGTTTTTAAGCTGCATGCATTTGAGGCCCAGAAACCCAAGTTTTGGCCCAATAAGGGTAAATCTGTCTTTGCATATTAAATCTGGGTACACCTTTCGAAGTAATGAAACTATGTCAAAATTATACTTTTCCGAAACTAGATTTTTCGACGATCGTTTTGTTCTTCTTCGTCGATTCCATCCGGGGTCCACAAGATCATGTTTTAAGCGTTCCAAGTTTCACTGCTTAGGGGACCCACTTCCAGACACTATATAAACCCTTCCTCTCCTTCCTTTCTCTTTTTCCAATCTCTGAAATTTTCTTGACCTAGAGCAAGTGAGTGGAGAGTTTTCCTCTTTGGTCTTCTCCCTTGGGAATGATCTAGCTATAGTGTTCCAAATCAAGATCCAAGACCACCATCCTCTTCCTCTCTTCTCAAGCTACAGCTGGAGTGTTTTTGGAGCCAAATCATTGCACTATTCATCATCTTCTACATTTTCTTCTTGTTTGGCTAGCTCAAGGTTGGTGTCTTCCTTTATTATTTCCATTTGATGTTCTTTAGCTCATTTAGAGCTTGTCTCTCATGGTTTCAAACCCATTTTCGAAATGGGGATTTGTAATGGCCAAAATGTTGATTTTTGTATGCTCCATTTTGGGGGTTTCGTGTAGATTTCGTGGAGCACCTCTTCTTGTTGATTTTGTGAAGCTTTCATTGACTTTGGTTTGAGGCAAGTAAACCTTTTAGTTCTTCCTAGTACATTTCAAGTTTTGGGCCTTCTACTTTTGGAAATGTCATTCATCATCAAGCTTATCTTTCTTGCATGCTATTAATCTCTTTTAGCTTGTTTAAATCTTGATAAGCAAGAGTACTAATTTCTCTATCTAATCTAGAGGTTTTATCTTCAATGGAAGCATGTTTTCAATGGGATGCTTTGCAAGTTATTAGATACATGATTTGAATGTAAATGGGTTTGTGATTTTTGAAGTTTTGATTGAAATGGGAGTGGATTTCTATGTGAAAATCATCCCTTGGAAAGCATATAGGCTTGGGGAGTGCAGGTGGTGAAATGTGGAAGTGAAGAAGGGAGTGAAGTGTGAGAAAAATTGAATTTCCGAAGTCCTACCGGTAGAGGTGTTTCAACCGGAAGTTCTACCGGTAGAAATGGCTCAAATTTTGACAGAGAGTTGAGGAAATGGAAAACCCCAAGTTCTACCGGAAGTTCTACCGGTAGAAATAGCTCAAAGTTCGGCAGAGAGTGAAAAAAATTGAGAAACCTGAGTTCTACAGGAAGTTCTACCGGTAGAAGTACTCCAACCGGAAGTTCTACCGGTAGAAGTGGTTCTACCAGTAGTACTACCGGTAGAGACGCTTCAACCGGAATTTCTACCGGTAGAGAGGCGTCAACCACATCAAAAGGTACTGTTTTGAAGGATTTTTCGGGAATGAAAACTAGACTTGGTCTTAGACCCTTTTTATTGACCTTGTGCACTTGAAATTTCCAAAATGTAATATACCTTCGGGGACACCAAGTCTTATTAAATTTCGACATTTAGCTTTCAATTCCACAAGGGTCAAAGATGTGGTCTTAGCCTATGCTTGATAAATTTATGTTTGAACTCTTGTTTATGATGCTTTATGCGCCATCGTGTTCTCGTTTGATTTCCAAGTGCAAGTCGTTTTCAAGATGTGTTTTAAGAATAAAAAGGGAATCATTTCTTAAGTTTGTTAAGCATTTATATTATGCTATTTTGCTAGTCTTGCCGTGTTATGCTTGGTAAATGATTTCCCTCTTGTTTTGTCGTGTTCTCGAACGTGTATCGCCGTGTTTTGTGCATTCATGATATAAGTGAATACCACTGAGCTTGGACTGCCCTTTTAGCTCGATCCACTACCTGGGGGTCCTTAAACATGTGGACTATCTGCAGACTAGTCGTGTATTTTATTACACATCGTGCGTGTTCGTGGTCCGGTTCCGCGGCCGGATACCCCGTCTACCTTGTGTGACGTGGGATCGTATTTTCGTGTCTTGCTTGTCGTGCGTGCTTGCTCTTGTCATCATGTATGACAGAGAAAGGATGAGCTTTATGTGGATTTATCTTTTCATGATATTATAAGTATTCATGCTAGTTTCATAAACTTGACACGTGTATCTAACTCTTGAACTGTTTTAGCTTTATTTCTTATATTCAAGCTAAATTGTTTATTTGCCAAACCGTCGTGTTTGATGCTTGTGTTTTGGTGTCCAGGTGCCGGCGGTTTCACGCGTGACGAGGAGTGCCTGGAGGAGGCTGTTGAGCCACCCCCAGCACTCGAGTGGCAGCCCAACGACGTCATCTAGACGCCGGTCGGGATCTTGATTCTCGTTTCACCTAGCTTGGGTTATGTTGGGTTGTTCTTTTGGGGTTTCATTTGTTGTATTGGCCTTTGTTGGCCTCTTTGGGTTTTGTAACTTGAATTAATATACTTTTGTTAAACATTGAAACGTTAATTATGTTAGGAATACTGATGACATTCTCTTTTGATATCATGTCTCGATTTTATAGTGTCCCTTGTATCTACTTGGTTAAGATTTATGTGACACGTTTTGCTATGCGCTTCCGCATACCCATTCGTGTGAGCTCAACCCGTGTCTTGGGATCCTCACCGCGGAAACCTGTGGGAAAATAAAAATAAAACAGCGGCAGTGTGTTTTCTTTGTTGGTTAATCATGCCGCCGCGCAGTCGCGGGCCTGGGTCCCGGTCCGGGGTCGCGACAAAACGCCTCTTACGGCATTCTAAAAACTTGTCTCTTTTCTTAATATTTATGCAATTTGAAAAGTTAGAAAAAATGATTGATTTCCTTTCCACTTGTGAAGGTGAATCTCTGGATTATCACTATTCCAAATTCCAAGTAGAAAGTAAATCTGACATACCCGTACAAAAATGTTGATGCCCGAGATTTTCCCTCCTCCGCCGAGACCCAGGTCAACCCCCGGGGTGTGGAAGGAGTGGACGGAAGATTTCTTTCGGGTTCATCAACGCGTGACGAGGAGTGCTCGGAGGAGGCGTTGAGCCACCCCCAGCACACGAGTGGCAGCCCAACGACGTCATCTAGACGCCGGTCGGGATCGTGATGTCTCGTTCACTTAGTTGGGATATTCTTTTGGGATCTATTGTTGTATTGGCCTTTGTTGGCCTCTTTTGGTTTTGTAACTTGAATTAATATACTTTTGTTAAACATTGAAACGTCAATCATGCTAGGAATGCTTTGATGACATTCTCTTTTTATACCTTGTCTCGATATTATATAATTCTCTTGTATCTTCTTGTTTAAGATTTATGCGACACGTTTTGCTACACGCTTCCGCATATCTAATTATGTGAGTTCGACCCGTGTCTTGGGATCCTCACCGCGGAAACCTGTGGGAAAAATATAAGCGGTGGAGTGTTTTGTGTTGGTTAATCTTGCCGCCGTAGCGTCGCGGGCCCGGATCTCGGTCCGGGGTCGCGACAATCACAGTGATTAATTGGGGCTCAAGGATAATAAGATGTAGAACTAAGATTGGAAGAGACATATTTATTCCAATTGATCTATGGATATTGATAGATGAGCCTACTTGTGGTAATTGAGAAGTTTAGGATCTTCATTGTAATTAATTTTTAAGACTGGAGTGCAATTGTATTTATATAGTGGTGTTATTTGTAATTAACTGTGGGCCCGGATTGCACATGAGATGTGGGGTCGCGGTGTCCCAGTTGGAGCCAGCTTTCTATGGAATCCCTAGTGGTCCCCAGGCTAGCCCAAGTTATTAGAAATATACTAATCCTACTTGAACTCTAAAAGGAAGGAATTAGAAAGTTACTATTTCTATTTGGGGTTGGACTTCTAATAGTGGTAATAGTACACTTACTAATTGTTGTGGAAGTGAAACTTCTATTTCAATTAGGAAAAGAGGATGCTTGCAAGTTTATAAAAGGGGATTTAACCCTCTTGGACGTCCATCCTTTTTGGAGTTGAAAACGTGTAGTCTCCTTTTGTGCAATAGTTGCACTTCTTCCTCTTCTAATTCCTTGGAGTTTCGAGTTGGGTTTTCTCTTAGAGATTCCACCAGTCTTCTTGAGAAAAGAGATCTAATTCGGGTCATAGCATGGAAGGCTAAGAGGTGTTGGAGATTCTGATTTTGTAGAAGAGTTCTACATCAATGAAAGTCATCGACTTCTCCATTAGAGCACAACCGAGCTCCAAAGGTATAATCTACTTCCTTGCATGTTGTAGATTCTTATGGATGCTTGTTTCTATCTTTTAGATAGATTTATTTACTGTACATGATCATGAGATTGAGGGTTATGTATCCTGAATATGGTTTATGGCCTTATGGGTAATTGATCCCAAAGTCAAGTGGGTCAAAAGGTTTTTAAAATCTGTCCACGAGGCCCACCTATTTCCAACAGCATAGGGATTGGGAAGTTGTGGGTTGTTTGGGTTTGTTGTTGTTTGGGCTAGTGGATGGGATGTGAAAGATATGGTTTGGTATTTGATATTTGGGGATTGGGAAACAAGTGAACACCAATATTCACAAAGAAATAAAGATAATCATAACATACTTTGGATTCGTACCAAGTGGCTTCTCACCAGACACCCATTCACAGGAGAAATTTCAAAAGCAATGCTAGTTTCCATTAATTAGGTCTAAAGCTAGAAAGAGGCATTACAATGCTTGAATAAGAGAAAACTAACCCTAGGTTTAATTTCAACCATAAAAGCAAGCATCGTCCAAGATTAAAACAAAACACTAAAGTGAATATTCTCAAATTAAAAAATAATCCAAAACATGAAAATAAAAACAAATGCAACTAAAGTGGGTGTAGTCTGGACATCCCATCAAGTTGGGACCAATGGGCCCAACTGGTTCCTACTAGCAACCCATTTGCATCTTCCCAGGGTGGGGCCTTCCTAATATTATGCTCTAATCATCCCAGTGCAGGGTTTTAAACTAATATCGGGGATTTTGGCCTGACATGTTTTTATTGTTGATACACGATGGGAACATGATCCAACAGTAGATCTCCTCTGAACTTGTAATCCAGTCATGGATCTCCTCTAAAATTATGATCTAATGGTTTATCCTCTCTGAAATAATGATTTGGGCCCAAATAGTTATCATCCAACCATAAAGATATATAGATAGGGGCCCTCTTCTTCCTTCTTTGGTATGCCTTCCATTTTGATGCTCTGACGTCCTCATCACTCATGCTTCAATTTGTGCAAGCACTTACATTAGGTATGGGTTATAAGATGCATTAAAACAATAACATCATCGCCGTTATCGTCATCATCATCAAAGCCTTGTCCCCTATAACATGAATTTTGTTTCTCCATTCCGATCTATTCCGAGCCAAATCCTTGGATAGGTTGCACTTCTTAAGATCCAACCTTGCTACTTCCATCCACGTTCTCTTCGTATTGCCCCTTCTCCTTGGCGAGCCATCAACTTACATAGAAAAACTTTTCATCATCGGTGCCATTACTGGACACCTTTGGACATGTCCAAACCATCTCAAATGGATTTTTCTTATTGTATCATCTATTGATGCTACATCTAAATGCTCCTAAAGATGCTCATTTTTTATTCTACCCTTCCTAGTTTTACCCAAGGATTAAAAAAGCGGAATCGGGACTCGATCCGGCCGAGTCGCACTGGACTTAGCCGACTCTGGTGAAGCTCCATCTTGTGCTCAGGAAAAAAAAATAGAAAAAGAGACCCAGCCAAGTGATAAAGAAGAGAAGGGGAAGGATAAATGAAGAAGAAGAAGATAGGTGATTTTGGAGTGGATGGAAAAGAGGGAGAGAGGGGGGTTGGCTGGACAAAGGAAAGAAAAAGAAAAAAAAGAGGAGGTCGTACCTGGCACCTAAGTTAGCCAACAGCAAATGTCACGCCCCCAGAAGTGAAACCGAGGTTATGCGTGAGATTAGGGCCAATTAAAAATTTTTCAACAATAATAATAAGGATACTTGGCCCCAATCATGTCCCAAATGGATCGAAGACCGCTGTGAGGTATAAATGTTTCCTCGAATACATAAATCAATAGCGGAAGCTTCATACAAACAAGTGGTATCTCAAGATGTATAGTTAAGAGCAATACGGAAATATATTATCTAAGTTCAAGTTTGAAACAGTTAAACAAAAGTATTAATTACATGAATTGTCATGCTAAAACTTAGGCCTAACCAAAATAATAATCAAAATAAACCAAAAGATAAATCTATCCAAAATAAGCATGAGGCACTCGAGTACGGGGTCGGTACGGCTATACAACGCCGTCCGTACTATAGTCTAGGAGGTCATCAGACTGATCCGCCTGAATCTCCTCCGTCGTCTCCTCCTCGAGGTATAAGGGCTCGGTACCTATGCACCAAGAGTAGCATCATCAGACACGACGGTCGGCAGGCAGATATAAATATAAAACATCAATAGATATGCAGAACGAATCAGAATAGACGATAGACAAGATCATATAACATGCATAGCATCCTGATCGTAAGAAGTGCATAGCATACGAATCATGAACAAACTAACATAAACATCTAGCGAGATAGGCGGTCCACATATGCTAATTACCACGGGATAGTGTCATTCCCTCCATACTCTCATTGAGTTGTGGTGGAGATATCAAGGCACAGGATATACCTGGCAACAAGGCACAGGATTAAAGCCTGGCAACAAGGCACGAGTAGTAACTCGGCAACAAGGCACGGTAATGACCCGGCAAACAAGCAAAATACATCAACAAGTAAAAGGTCGTACTGCGCAGACGTTTATCAAGGTCCTCACACAGATGGTGCCCCATCTGTGTTGGGCGATATACAGCTGAGTGGTGCCTGACACAAAGATTCCTAGACAAGCAATAGTGAGGGGCTAGGCTTTCTTGCGTGAACAAGATTCATCAACAAAAGAGACTATTTTCCATTATCAAGTTAAGATCAATCAAGCAAGCTTCTTCAAACTTAAATACCATAAGTAGTCATCATCAAGCTTTTACAATCAAAGCCACTTAGCCTCAACACTTCCATCAATCATCAAACAAGAGGAACATCAAAAGGGATCCTAAGTTCATCATCTAAGTTCATCAAGTGATCCCCAAGCAAAACAAAGCAAACGAAGCTAAGGAACATGAACATAGCATGTAGACAAGTACCAGACGGTACAATCCGGAATCAGAAGCGATAAACAATCAAATCCTAGGTACAATGTTAAACCCGAGGCATCGTACAACCATACTCAGTCAACGAAGGGAAGTAGGGTTCGCGATACCCAGACAAACAATCTTCGTGCATAGATATAAAGGGGGGTATCCCGATATCCCGTACCGTTCAAGATTGAGATATGTTGTAACTCGATACAACCGGATTAACCGTGAAAGACGTCAGCTCAAAACATCTTCACATATAGTCAAATGAGTCCAAACAGGGTAATCGAAGTTCCACCTAAGTCCATCTAAAATAGGGTTAAAAAGGCCCTTTCAAAAAGGTAACCGTGGTTCACCCGGTCAACCCAGACCTTGGTCGGTCGACATCCCACACAGAGTACCCGATTGACCCGACCCAGTCCGGTCAATCGAAAGTTGTAAACAATGGAGTGCACAATGTTTTTCATCAGGCTCCAAGGAGCCTAATTGTGTGTGGCCGATCGACCCGGTCCCCTTGGCCAGTCAACCGTATACACTGTAGTTACAGAACCTCAATTCTCTAACAGAAGTGAAATTGGTGGAAACCCCTTTTCAAAATCCCATAACATATAACCAGTCAACATGAAGGATCTAGACCTTCCATTCTAATCCTGCAAACAAAGAAAATAGGGCCTTGCCCTCTCCACATACAACCATACCCCCTCTCATCAAGTCCATCTAATCAACATCCATCCCAATCCAACCATTCAATTTATATTATCATGTTTCAAGCATTTAAAGTATCAATGAGCAATGGTCATCTAAATCATCATCAATCATCAAATCAAATGAAAGACAAACATATCCAAGAATATATATAAATATCTACTTGCCTCTGGTGGAAAAAAATGCCCAAATCCAAAATCCTAGCTCAATGTCCAACAAACCAAACCTAAGGAAGCATTAGCAAAAATAAAACTAAATTAAAATATAAAACTAAAAGAATGGAAAGCTCTAAGTTAGCTTAACACAACTCTACACCCAAAGTATATAAACCAAACCTAGGGAAGGGAATCTTACCAATTAGATGGGTGGATGGAGTTGTGGCTTGCAAATTGGAAATGAGAAGCTCGCGGGGTCCACGCGGAGATGATGGTGGTGATCGGAGGTGGGGCTGCCTTTGTAGTCCGTTTCTATTAAGGTGGGAGAGAGAGAGAGATTGAGAAAGAGAGAAAAAGAATTAAAATTGAGATGGGGAGGTTGTGGGGCCCACTTGATTGGTGGCCCACTAGATTAGTGGCCCATTGACATAGAAATACAAAAGACAGAATGCAAGAAGAAATAAAGAAATAAAGAAAGAATGAATGAAGTGGTGAGGTGAGGAAAGTCAACGTTGGCAATGGAGTAAGGTGAGAGAAATGAGATGAGATGAGGTGAGATGAGAAAATGAGATGAGAAAATGAGAAAGAAAGAAATGGGTATGGGTTGCTTTCGTTGGCAGGGAGGTGAGTGAAGAGAGAAAAGAAAGAAAACAGAGAAGAAAGAGAGTGGAAAATGGAGACAATGTGTGATTCACGCTGGCAGCAAGGAGGGGAAAAAAAAAACAGGGAAAGGAAGAGAAATGGAAAAAGGGAAAATGGGGAAAGAAATAGAGAGAAAAAGAAAAAGATGAAGTGAGATGGAGAAGAGAGATGGCTTGTGGTGGTGGTGGTGGTGGTGCAGCGGCGTCGCCCGGCGGCTGGGAGGCAGCAAGCCGTGAGAGAGAGAAGAAGAGAACGAGAGAGTGATGGGAGGAAGAGAGGGAGGGTTGCTGTGTTGTGAAAGGGGAAAAAGAAGAGATGGAATGAGAAGAGGGAGATGGGTTTTGACCTAAGTGGGAAAAGGGATATGGGGCTTGCACGTGAGACAAAAGAGGGTGGGCCATCAGGTGAGTGAGATGATGGGAGTGAGGTGGGGTCCATATGGGATTAGATTAGGTGAGGTGGGGTTTGATTTTGGGAAATTAATAAAATAAGTTAGGTGGGTTTGGGTCAGGTTAAGTATTGGGTCAGGTTCGGAGGTTCGGATCGGGATCCAACAGAAGGATAAAGTTCGGGAAATTAGGTAATCTACCCAATGGTGCCAAAATCTCGAAAAGTGGAAAATACTAAAAAGCCCTCCAAACTTCCCGGAAATAGCAACACACACCCCTACTGTACCCAAACGCACTCCGAATCGTGCGAGACTTCGCACGCGAGATCCATACGTCAAACCCGACTCGCTAAGACTCTAAACACACTTACTAACTAATCAAGCAATTAATTATAATTAATATGGGTTATGGGTCGGGATGTTACAGCAAAGGTATTCAGCAGTAGCCAAGAAACAGCAGTCAACAGCAAGACAAGAGTGTCAACAGCAAGCAGCAAAAGAAGTCTGCAGCTGCAGCAGACAGTAGGCAGTAGCTGTTGCAGGCTAGTAGCAACATCAGTCAGCAGTCATGTGGAGAGCCCAGGTTGGTATACCTTTGCCCTTTTTTTTAAACGATTATCTCTCTCTCTCTCTCTGTGGTCTCTGTCATCTAGCTGTTCACCTTTTCCATTTCTTCCTTTCTTTTGTCCTTTTCCTCCTGTACTCCCCATTTCTTTCCTTCTTTCTTCTTTCCCTTCCAATGCTGCAGGCGAGTCGAGTCCCATCAACTGATCAACATGAGACTTGACTCGGACAGGACCGAGTCTAAGTCGACTCGGACTTGGCTGATTTTTTAAATCATGGTTTACCACACTTCCACTTCAAAATTCTCTTTGCTACGCTCATTTTATGCATGTGTTTCTTCTTGATTGGCCAGCATTATGCTTCATTGGTCATAACTGGTCTAATTGTTATTTTGTAAAAATTTTCCTTCAATCTTATTGTCATGCGCCGGTCACAAAGCACTTCAGAAGCAAGTCTCCACTTCAATCATCCTACTTTTGTCTGATGCTTTACATCTCCCTTAATCTCTCCATCCTTACTCATCATTGAGCAAAGGTACCAAAAAGAGTATCTTTGTGGCATCTCTTGAGCTACAATTTTCACAGTAGCTTCAGCTCTTTGTACATGTCCACTCAAGTTGCAATCCATATATTCTGTTTTTATATGACTTATTTTAAAGCCCTTGGATTCTAAAGCCTCCCACAATCTCTCAAGTTTTGTATTTACACCATGTCTTGATTCATCTACCAATACTAATTGTATCATCTAAAAACAATATACACCAAGATACCTCCTCATGAATGTGAGCAATTAACTCATCTATAATTAGTGTAAAGAGATAAGGGCCTACGGATAACCCTTGATGCAAACTTGTGGTCATTGGGAACTCACATATTTCTCCACGGCTATTTCTTATGCTCATTACTGCTCCCTTGTACATGTCTTTAATGATTTCAATATAACCTCTTGGATCACTCTTTTTTATCTAAAAACCACTGTATCTCTAGGTACCTTGTCATAAACTTTCTCTAGATCAATGAAGACAATATGTGTTTAGGTTGTAACTATATTTTATGCTGCCTGTCAACCTACCTAACACAATTGTCCTCATTTATCTAGTCTTTTAGGACTGGTAGTAAAAAGTGGAAAATCACCTATTATTTCAACAACTAGTTCTTGATTATTATTTCTTGGAAGTCACTTTATTTGGATGTTCAAGATGCTTATTTAAGGATCTCTCATCTGTATTATTAAAGAGTATCATTGATAACATTTATACTTTATCCTTTCTTTAAGATACTATTAATTTCCAGCCCTAAAGGCCTAGAAGTATTTGAGCTAAGCTTGGCTTGGACGTGCCTACGATGTGGTGGATTCTTCTCATAGTTCAAAATCGCGGTCATAGTTGCCATTGCCATCAATCCTGAAAAATGAAATGACACAGTGTCGTGTTGTGGTTCACAGAGTAATTTTTTTTACCCCCCAAAAATGAGGAAATATCCAAAACATTCAGGATATTGTAAAATGCGGGAAAAGAATATTTTTTTCATAAGTAAACACCATAAAGCAAAATTTCAGCACCTAAGTCATAACATACTATGTCACTATTTTATTTGAAACTATGTAAAGTTTGTTCAGAATTAAATAGATTTACATGTATATACTAAAATAAGTTAAAATGTTACAAATTTGATAGAATTCAGCCATAATTATGAGTTATCTATTACTATTTAACTCAAGAAACTAGTACTCAATCATCACTTAAGTTCGGAGTTGCTTGGTTTTACTGCAAAGAAATCTGTCAAAATATTGTGATTCGATTGAGTTTTTGTGGAAGGAGTAGTCGGGGAGGCTCAAGCAGCCCTTCACCTTGTTGTGGTTGTGTTTGGAAAGGAGGAAACGAAAGAGAAGAGGGAGAAATAGGGTTTTAACTGAAAGCGATTTGTCGACTGCTATATTGGTCCAAGCGATATTTTGAAAATATTACCTGAAAATGAGCAATATTTTGTATTTTACGATCTCGGTACCGATATTTGCCAAATCTCATTGCGAGAGGGACCAATAGTTATATCGGCCAATATTTATTATTAACGGCCAATATTTTGATCCATCGTCTTTCTACACCAATTCGCTGCATCAGAGGCCCTCTTTTCACTCCTCTTATATTTACAATGTGGTGCACCTTTGATAAATCCAAATTATTCTAAACTACTGAATTTGAATGAAATTCGTTAACAAATGTTAAATCTAATTACTACCTCAACTACTAACTTGTGGTTTCAAGTCGTGTTACCTTACCCTCCAAAAATAGAACTGCTATTAGATTTAATCTCAAAGGAAAGAGCAGTTGCAAAATTGAATAATCTGAGTGCATAAAATCCAGAGTTAGAATTGTCTGATTGGAGTGATATTTGACCTACAGTCCTACTCACTATTTTCAACGCACTATCTTCAACTCCGTTACACCTTTACCTCTGTGAATTGGATCCATCCTAGATCGGCCACATGGTTGGGGTGGGGTGCACTTTTGAGAAACGCTTAGTTTTTTTTTTTTTAAGCAAAAGAGGCTAGCCTGGCCCATCTGGATGTTGGGGTTTGGGTTGCCCGCGGGGTGGGGGTTTTAGACAGGTCTTGCTGTGGTCACACGAAAATGGAAGATCACTCTAATCTTTGATTTATGATCCTTAAATGACAATTGCTAACTCTTAGATTTAAATTCAATCAAATGGTGGCACTCAGGTATGTGCCAGTCCAACACTTCTAGCATGTATGTAGACAGGTTGGATTCATCACAAGTCGGCTCCATGCCCAAGTAATCTCAGCTTAAAAGAGCTCTGGCTTCTTTGTACAATTTTTTCAGTGTATTTAATGTCCGATGAGTGGTCATAATATGATGGTCCAGGAACACTCTTAAGTTTGGAGCCCCACATGCTGCAACATAAGAAATTCTTCTGTGCTCGGCCAACTTTTCTGCTGGCAGTGTATAAATCCGTTCTCCTATTCTATGATATGTAATTCTGTCTTGTACATCTGTTCCATCCGTGATTTTAATGTTTGTGCTTGTGCTCCTAGAGAGAATGGGCATGGCCAGTCAGTCAAGGATAATGACTTGCGCATATGGCCCTTACGAATATTTTTATGCTTCATTCATTGCATGCTTCACTATGCACTTAGATTACAATTCAGTTTGTTATAGTGACTGCCCCTGCCCAGTCTTAAATTTCATTCCGTGTATCTGTATTCTCTCTGTCGGTTGCTGCTGATTAATGCTTTATGCTGATTGGTTGATGACCACTTTTTTTGTTTGGATTGTCAATGGATAATGACTTGCGCATATGGCCCTTATGAGTGCTTTTATGCTTCATTCAGTGCATGCTTCAATATGCACATAGATTAGAATTCAGTTTGTTCTAGTGACTGCCCCTGCCCAGTCTTAAATTTCATTCCGTGTATCTGAAATCTCTCTGTCAGTTGTTGGTGATTAATGCTTTATGCTAATTGGTTGATGACCTCTTTTGTGTGGATTGTCAATGGACAAATTGCTTCTCTGTTTTTCATCGTGCATTTTTTTTTTTCCCAATCCATTTCAGATATGCACATTTACTTCCTCGAGATGATGAGGCATTTGAGCATTATAATGCGTTTTCAGCAAAGCGGTTTGAAGAGGTGTTTCATTTTTAATTAAACTAGAAGCATTATTGATTTTCTAAAGGTACATGTTTACTGAATGAAAAGATAAGAGGCCTATACTATTGGGGTGCTCTACAGAATCATGCGATCTTTATCTTCATCTGCATTTGAAATAGCCAATGTATATAGATGTATGTATTATTTGCTACTAGTTTACATCTAAGTTTGTAATTGGAAGATAACTGATGCACATCAATATGGTTACATCTGAAAGTACTTGTATTGTTAGTTTTGCCAATGGTTCTTTTGCTTTTCAGGCTAACAAAATTGGCAAAATAAATCTAGCTGCCACGGGAAAGGATCTAATGGATGATGAGAAACAAGGAGATGTGACAATCGATCTTTTTGCTGCTTTGGACATTGAGTCTGAAGCTGTTGCAGAGCGTTCTCCTGAGCTTGATAGCAACGAGAGTTTGGGTTTGCTAATGTGATCTCTCTCTGTAGATGACTGGTAAGTCAGGCCAGTGCTGATTCTAATTATGTTTGTAGTTGTACATATTTGTTTCGATAGCTACTTCTTGGATTTCTAATGCAAATAGACCTTAGGCCACATGTGTAGGGCCTAATTTAATTTAGGAGTTTTATTTCAATAATTATCTGACATTATTTTTTTTAATTTTATTTAAAGAGCTGTAATTAGGATTATGTTTCCAATTTTATTAGGATTCTTATTTTATTTTCTAAGTTCGATTATTAGGTTCCTTAGCCACCAAGTTTCCTCTTCTTATTCATACCTCATTATAGAGTGAAATTTCAGAGAGAGTTGATTAATAGAATTTGGATTTTATCCCCTAGGTGCATCGTCGTTAGTGTCTCTACGGAGACTTATTGAAGTGTTTGGGGAAACGTGCTTTGGCACTTTCATGCAAGTCTAACCCTAGGGCCCGTTTCAATTGTTATCAGAGACAAATGATCCTCGTTGATCGATCGGCGCATTCCATTCCATTCCATCGATCATTATCCCTGCACCCACTTGTGACCAACCCATCTAGCTCGAATCCCAACACACCACTGCCGAACTCTCTAGTAAAAGTCAAATAAAATCTCCATTTTTTCAGATGAGATGTCACATCAAAATCACTTTAATTCAAAACTCCCTCCATCTTTTTCATAAAAAGTCAAAAAGCTTACCTTTATCCACTAAAATACAAAAAGTCTTACTTTCTCATACAAAAAGTCAAAAAAATTTCATAACAAACAATTAAAAAAAAAATTTCATCTTAACCAACTTATATTTTATTTTTTCTTCAAAATCAATTTTACTTCACTTGACTCTATTATAGGAGCTGCCAAAATGGCCCTAACCTAAATCCTATCCATCGAAACACAAATTTCCATAATCCCAATCCGAAACCCTTCAGCCAAACCGTGACCTAATCACAAGCAATCCTCTAAAACCTCAACACTCTTTCCAACCTTACCGACCGAAGCAATCCTTTCTCAGACTCCTAAAATCCCTCCAAAACTCATCGCTGAAATTATCTTGACAAATCCCATTCATCCAACAACTCCGCCCAACCACAACCCTTTGTCCATCCCTGCCCAAAAATAAAATAAAATTAAATTAAAAAAAAAATCCCAAGAAACCTAAACCATAAACCCAAGATTCCGAGAATCCTGCCCCTCCCATCCACTTCACAACTGTTCTCGCATAACCCCACCCAGCCGAACATCTCCACCCCTATCTCCTTTACTGGGAAAAAAAAACTACATCAGAATCCCTAACCCATCCGGCGAAACCCATACCTTTCCTCCCACCCAAAATCCCCACTATCCAAAACTCTAGAGCCCAGGAAAAAAGAAACAAAGAAGAGAACAACAGAAAGAAGAAGAGAGGACTGAGAGAGAAGACGAAGCTGAGAAGAGAGTTCGAGCAGCATACCTAGTCTCCCTTTGTGAAGCAGTTCGACGCCCGTGGATTCGTCACCAGCAACCTTGCGGATCTCCTCCCTTGATCAAGCTTCGCAATCGGCAGCCCTTGTCCGTCATCTTGTTAGCTGTCGCCATCTTCTGTAGCCATTCATGCAACATCGTCTTTGCAAGTGACCATCAGAAGAGACCATCCTCAACTGCCATGGCCCATCAACAACATCACCTCACACCAGTTCTCTTCGTTGTAGTCAGAAGGTTGATAATCCTTCCCCCTCTTTTTATTCTTCTACAGTGATCTACACGAAGCACGAGACAGAAGCAAAGAGGGCCTCAAGTGTGTCTTCGCGCATGCCGATATTTGGGCTGGATTTGGTTTAGGTCGGGCCAGGTCAAGTCTGGTTCAGATCTGATCTGTTCTAAAAGCAAGATTCAACAGTGACATCATCATTGTTGACGTCATTAGAAGAGGTCAAACAGCAGGTTGGCCAAGATCAAGGGCAGAAACTTCTTTTGGAGATATCAGAACCATCTGAAGTCAGGATTTCAAATCCATTTTCTCCAGTGTATTCGTGGAGAGTGGATCTTTGACATTAGATCAGTCAAATCTTAAATTGCAGAGTCTACATTTGTAAGTGCTTAAATCATTACGTACTTAGTTTAAGTGATGAAGGGGATTAGGAAAATCCTGTTCAGCTGGTCGGAGAAGTCACCGACGGCCTGAATCCTGAAAAAAGGGGAAGAAAGAACAGTCAGGGCCCGAGGCTGCTGTCAACCAAAGGCATTCCGACGCCTGAGTTAGTGCAGTCACTGAACTAGGGTGAAGTGAGGAGGAAGATAAGGGTGAAATAAACAGGATGTAGACTGTATATTGCTTACCTCTTATGGGGCTCCCATGCAGGTATATGTAGGAGAGAATAGAAGGTTCCATAGTGGAGGTAGGTGAGGATACTTGTCCCATCAGCCCACTCCTAGGATGGTAGGTGAGGATACTTGTCCCATCGGACGTCCCCTCAAACCCCTTACATAAATGTGGACGTGATAGGGAAGGTCCCTTATCAGTACTTGGCGGCCACCTTCTGTCAGGGAGGCTCTGCCATGTGGCCGTCCTATCTCATAATGGAGATCAAGACGGACAACGTCCATCCCGGTCAAATAGACCGAGATGGGAATTACCGAGATCAGGGGATGCAGGAGGTCGGGCATTGGTACCGAGGCGCTCGGGGCAGAGCCCGTAATGAACGAGGCCGGTAAGCAGACCGAATCCAACTCCAACTTGGTTACAGATGGCACTTTTGCCGAACTGGAATAAATCGGGCCGGAGTAAGCCCTAATTGGTATTTCAGTGCCGAGGCAGGAGATTACCTCGGTATTTCGTAAGCACTTCACACAATTGCCCCCCAGCTGCCGAACTCGTCAGCTGGACTGAGGTCGGGAGCTGGAGACGTGGAAACTTATATGAATACCGAGCTAGCACACTTTTTATAACCGGCTGCGGATGTTACGGTCTTCATTATGACTTCATTTAAGAGTTCCATCAATCCGTCGCCAGCCTGTCCGCTGGGAAGCGCCAAAATCGTTGGGCCTGCCCGAGACAATTAATTACTCTGACGGCGTTTACTGCGGAAATCGCCCTGATCTTGACACGTGGCGCTATCTGGTTTATAGTACCGTATACTAAAGCGACGTGTGCGCCTTTTGAGGCGGTGTAATGAGGGCGTGCCTTTGGTTTTTCAAGGAGACGTCTTGCTGCCCTATAAAAGCAGCATTCGTTCTTCCCTCGTCCACCTTTCTGCTCTGAATCTGGGGGAGACTCTGCTTGCGTGATTCTCAAACCATCTCTGTATCTTCCCCACCTTTCTGTCCCTCTGCGTCTAGTTTACTGTAAGTCTTCTTCTCCCTGATCTTTCCTTTGAGCACCTCTCTTCCAGTTTCTTTCTTCAGTTAGGGCTTTTCGTTCGTCACCCATCTTAGTCTTCAAAACATGGGAAAAGGGGTTTATCGTTGTCTAGCCGATACCCCCGATGCTTTGTTTAGGTTTAGGGCGACCTACGACATTCCGGACGACGTCTGGATTAGGCTGGACGACCCAGAGAATCTCTGGGACAGTGATGTCTACCGAGATGGGGCGATGCCCTTCCCATTGGTCTCGGTAGTGGAAGGGGGAGTGAGGTTCCCCGTCCACCCGTTGCTCAGGCGATGTCTGGCAGCATGGCATCTTGCCCCTTGCCAATTAATGCCGAACAGCTACAAGATCATAATGGGGACGGTAGCATTGAATAGGATTTTAGGCATCCAGCTCGGTGTCCACAACATCGAGGAAGCTTATGACATTAGCAAGTCCACCGGGGTGGTCGACGACCGTTATACCTCCGGAGTAAGCCGAAGATGGTCTCGTTCGTTAATGCCTTGGAGGACTCAATGCGCCACGCCGGGACCGATAGGTTGTTCGTTACCGGCAACTGGGAGATTGGTGCGAACGAAACCGAGGCAGAGAAGAGGTACCGGGTACCTCGTCACTTTGGGCGCCTCCCAAGTAAAGCACCGAGCTCAAATAGCTTAACTTTTCATCCTGTTATCTTTCTGCCGAACTGACACATGCTGATCCGTTCTTTGTGCAGGCCTTGCTGAGAGGAGACAAGCGGCTATTCGTGACGGCTGGAGAAGAACGGAGGTTGGTTCGAGAAAGTCCAACGCTTCCAGGGGCATAAAGGCAGGGCTGCCTGGTGTCTCATAGGCTACCTGCCGAGATACAAACATTATAACAAAAGGCAGGGGTCAGAGATCCTTGAGGTCGGGCCTAGCTACGCGCCAGAGGCGGTTGGGCAAGAGCGGCCGATCTCACCCCTTACCGATCCGGAGGAAGTCTCTGAGGAGAATCGGCCCGGCACCGAGATGGGTCAAGATCCTCCTCTCACCAACCTCCGGGAGAAGCTCCTGGGAAAGCGGCCATCTTCGTCGTCGAGGTCGGCTCATTCTTCTTCCAGGGACGCCCATCCGGCTCCCCCATCCGGCTCCTCCCGGGATGATTCAACTGCGGCTAGGGAGGAGAGGCAGACAAAGAAGGCGAAGGGCGAGGAGCCGCGCCAGACCAGGCCCCGAAAGGAGAAGGCTAGTCGGAAAAGTCCGACGGAAGAGGTGGAGGAAGAGCCGCGAGCGGAGGAACAACCTCTGGTCCGCCGAGGGAGGCAGGAGGAGAGGATGCCGGTGATGCCCGGAAGAGAGGGCCCATCCTGGCAAGACCCTGTCCAGCCCTCGGCGCCTCGCGCCCCTTTGGATGAGCCATGGAGGCCATCCTTCCTCCTGGCGCCACGGATGCCGCTGACCTCGGGACACCATTTACAAGGCTGTCCGGCAGTGGCGGCCGTGCTGGCTGGGGCGTGTGCGCTTCCCTTGGATGTGGAGCGCTTTAGGAGAATGGAGGAGGCTACGCTGCATCAGGCCAACCTTTCATCGGCACTGATGGTGAGCATTACTTTTTATATATATATAGATTTGGAGACATGTTGCGTGTTGCTTCTAACTTCTGTTCCCGCTGTCCAGGTTGTGTAGAGATCTGTAGTGGCTTTGGAAAAATGCCACCAGAGCCGCGCCGAGATCCAATCTTTGCAGGCTGACAGACAGAAACTCGCTGTAGCCCTGGAAGGGAGTTCGGAGGAGCTGAGGCGGTCTGAGGAAACGTGTGCCAAGCTGAACGCGGAGAACGAGGCTGCCATGGAGGCGATTACCAAGAAAAGCGCCGAAAACTATGGGCTCCAGGTAGCCGCGTATGAGATGGAGAAGAGGGCCAAAGAGACGGAGGCCGAAATGGAGCCCTGAAGAAGGAGAAAGCCAGGGCCGAAGCTCTGCTGAAAGCTGAGCAGGAAGCCTCAGCCAAACTGAAGGCTGACCTCGAGGCTTCTCGGGAAGCAGAGCTCGAGGCCTCCTACCAGAAGGGGGTGGCGCAGGCGACAAAGAATTATGAAGAGCAACTCGTTCCGCTGGGAGAGGAGCTTTTCGAAATGGGATGTCTGGCCGTGCTGAAAGGAATGGGGGTCCCCGAGGATCACCCCATCCGTCAAGACCTGCCCAAGCTCCCCCGTGCCGACCCCGAGTCGCCAGCCCCTCCGGTCTCCGAGGCCCCTCTAGACCACGTAGATGATGAGCCACAGGCCTCAGAAACTCTCCAAGCTCCAGCCACCGAGACCACCACTGCCGATCTCGGGCCTGTTGTCACCGAGGCCCCTCTCGCTCCGACTGGTGATGGTGAAGTCGAAGATATGTCCATTATTGACATAGATCGGCTGCCATGATATTTCTATCTTCTTTTCTTGTGCTCATTTGGGGAGATTTATGTAATTCTTTTGATGATAATGAAACCTTGGTTTGTACATGATATTTCAGTGAAATTCTGATTATGCTCCAATCTTTATTCAATGTGATGAATGTTTCCTCCTCTCCCTTTTTTCTGCTCTTTTTATGCGGTTGGCTCCGTAATCAAAGTAAATAACAGGATGCGAGAGAGTAAGACCGGTAAATGAGCTCGGCCCCTCTTTCGGACTTAACGTTTTAAGTTTGTAGTCCGTCTACTGTAATCGCAAATTAAAGCTGTTCGGTTCTCCCACCGAAGCGGAGTCCGGCTTTGTAGTCAGAATTCGATTGGTCTATGGACCGGGCCGAACCAGCCGACCTTGGTGCCCAAGATGCAAGCTGGTCCAGCAACCAAGCTGCGAACCAGTACCGAGTTCCATAACTTGGCTATTTTCAAGAGTGGGAGATAGTATCAGGAAGTAAAAACATATCCTATAAAAAGAATCAGTTTATTGACTTCCATAACCAGATTATATCTTTAAAAATAAAATTTCTTGAGGTGCATAGCATTCCATGGACGTGGCATCTCTCTACCTTCCATGTCCTCAAGCATGTATGCAAACCGCCCAGCTACCGAAGTCACCTTGAATGGCCCATGCCAGTTCGGTGCAAGTTTTCCTTCGGTAGGGTCTTTATCTGCTGGAAGTGTCTTTTTCAAGACCAATTCTCCAGGGGAGAACTTTCGCTCCTTGACCCTTTGATTGTACCCTCTAGCCAACTGTCGTTGGTAGGAAGCGAGGCGGATGGCTGCGGCATCCCTTCGTTCCTCAGCCAAGTCGAGCTCTGTGGCGAGGTTTGTGTCATTTTGGCCTTGGTCGAACAGTTCCGACCTGAGGGTGGGGAGACCGACCTCAAGTGGAATTACAGCTTCCATTCCGTAGGCTAGGGAGAAGGGAGTTGCCGAGGTCGAGCGCCTCGGGGTAGTCCTGTACGCCCAGAGGACACTTGGAAGTTCCTCTACCCATCTGCCTTTGGCTCAATCTAGTCTCTTTTTGAGTCCGTCAAGCATCACTTTGTTCGAAATTTCAGCCTGCCCATTACTCTAGGGGTATGCTGGGGTAGAATAGTAGTTCCTGATGCCAAGGTCTTGACAGAAGCTTTTGAAGAAGTTGGAGTCGAACTGGGTCCCGTTATCCGTGACCAAGGCTCGAGGCACTCCGAATCTGGTTACGATGTTTCTCCACACGAAGTTTTTGGTGTCCTTCTCAGTGATGGAGGACAACGCTTCAGCTTCTATCCACTTGGTAAATATAGTCAGTAGCTACCACCAACCATCTTTTGTTTCCTGGAGCTGGGTGGAGTGGTCCCACGAGGTCCAGTCCCCATTGGGCAAAGGGCCAGGGGTTGGAAAGAGGACTTAGGTCATGTGCTGGCTGATGGAGAGAGTGGGAGAACTTCTGGTACTTCTCACATTTCCTGGCATAGACTTGTGCGTCCTTCTGCATATAGGGCCACCAGTACCCCTAACTGATAGCTTGGTAAGCCAATGACCGACCTCCGATGTGGCTGCCGCAGATCCCTTCGTGGATTTCATAAAGGAAGTCCTCGACTTTGCTCGGGTGTACGCACTGGAGGTAAGGACCATTGTAAGACTTTTTGTAGAGTTTGCCATCCGGAGAGAGCCAGAATCGGGCTGCCTTTAGCCTGGTTTTGTGGGCTGGTTCTTGTCCTCGGGCAGCTGGTCATTCTTGAGATAGGAGATGAGTTCATCCATCCAGCTCGGGCCGAGATCAATACACATGAGCTGCCGAGGTGGTTGAAGTTGTATACTCGGTCTGTCTAGTGCTTCCACTTCGACAGTTCTTTTTCTTCCTGCCTCGACAGCAGAGGCTAGGTTTGCAAGGGCATCGGCGTGAGAGTTGGAGTCTCTGCCTATCTGCCTGACTTCAGCCTTTTGGAACTGAGATAGGAGTTGCTTGGTGTGGGTTAGGTAGGCTGCCATCCTGTCATCATGGGCCTGGAAATCCCCATTGAGTTGGCTTGTGACCAGCTGTGAGTCGCTGAAGATCACCAGTTGTTGTGCCCCCAGGATTTTTGCGCTGCCCAGCCCTGCAATTAGTGCTTCATACTCAGCTTCATTGTTAGATGCTTTGAAGTCAAGAGTCAGGGCTTGCTCAATGACGAGGCCCTCTGGAGATTGAAGGACTATGCCAGCGCCAGCCCTTTTGGAGGTGGAGGACCCATCGACGAAGACTTTCCAAGATGAGTCGAGGAACTGTTTCCAGGACCGCTCCTGTTCGGTCTCGGCCGAAGTCCTCGCCTCCTTGCCCCCCAGTTCGGTGTCGAGATGGCTCGGTGCCGAACTAGGAGAGGTGAATTCCACAATGAAGTCTGCCAGTACTTGGGCTTTGATGGCCGTCCTGGGCTGATAGTTGATATCATATTGCCCGAGTTCGACAGCCCATTTAGACACTCTGCCTGAGAAGTCTGCTCTCCTAAAGAGGGACTTGAGCGGGTGTTCTGTCACAACCGCTATGGAATATGTCAGGAAGTAGTGGGAGAGCTTGCGGGACGCACTGACGAGTGCAAATGCGAGCTTCTCCAATGGCAGGTATCTCGTTTCGGCATCCAGCAGGATTTTGCTTGTGTAATAGATGGGCTTTTGCTGCCTGTCATCTTCTCTCACGAGTACAGAGCTTACTGCATGGTCCGAAACCGCCAGATATAGGTATAAGACCTCACCCCGTACCGGGGTGGAAAGCAGGGGAGGGGAAGAAAGGTATACTTTGAGTTCCTGGAGAGCACTTTCGCACTCCGGGGTCCATTGGAACCCGAAGCTCTTTTTCAAGAGCTGGAAGAAGGGATGGCATTTATCTGAGGCTCGACTGATGAAGCGGTTCAGTGCTGCCGCCATCCCGGTAAGTCTTTGAACCTGTTTTGTCGAGGTCGGACTCTGTAGGGCTCTGATCGCCGAGATCTGATCGGGGTTGGCCTCGATTCCTCGCCTAGTAACCAGGCTGCCCAGGAACTTGCCTGAACCGACGCCAAATGCACATTTGGAGGCGTTTAGCTTGAGCTTGTACTGTTTGAGGATGGAGAAGGTTTCATGTAGGTCAGCCAAGTGGTCCTGTGACCGTTTTGACTTAACGACCATGTCGTCGATATATACCTCGACCGTCCTGCCGAGCTGGTCCTGAAACATCTTGGTTACCAGCCTCTGGTAAGTTGCACCTACGTTTTTTAACCCGAAGGGCATTACTTTGTAACAGTAGGTGCCCCTGGGTGTTATGAACGCGGTTTTTTCCTGATCAGGCTCATGCATTGGAATTTGATGGTAACCTCGGTAGGCATCGAGGAAACTCATTCTTTCATGCCCGGCAGTGGCGTCGATCAGCTCGTCTATCTTTGGTAGAGGAAAGCTGTCTTTAGGACAGGCTTTATTGAGATCGGTGAAGTCGACGCAGACCCTCCAGCTCCCATCCTTCTTTTTCACCACAACCGTGTTGGCTAACCACACAGGGTAGTGGACTTCTCTGATAGCTTCAGCTTCCAATAATTTGTTGACCTCCTTGGTCACAGCCTCTGCCTGTTGGGTACCCGACCTTCGAATCTTTTGGGCAACAGGTTTATGCTGGGGGTCTACATTCAGCTTGTGGCTTATGACCTCCTGGCTGATGCCAGGCATTTCAAATGGGGTCCAAGCGAAGACCTCTCTATTTTGCAACAGGAAGTCGAGCATCCTGGTCCTTTCCTTGTCAGCAAGTTGACTACCGAGCAGGAAGAACCTCTCTGGATCGCTGGGGTCGATCCCGACCTAGGTGAGGTCCTCAACGCTCTTCTGCTCGGGAGTTCGGCCCACAGCGTCGAGCTCAGCTTCGAGCTCGGTCACGAGGACTCGCTGTGGCTCTGTCTCTCAGGGGACCACGGCCATGAGACATTCTTTGGCCATGTCTTGGTCGCCGCGGACTATGATAACTTCGAAGCTCCTGTCCTCGTTCTGTAACGGGAATTTGAGCTTCTGGTGGAGGGTCGAAGGTACAGCCTCCATGTTATGAAGCCAGGTTCTTCCTATGATGGTATTGTATGGAGATTGTGCATCCACCACCAGGAAGTCTGTCGTCATGGGGGCTCCTCCGACCTCGACTTTGAGGGAGATCTTCCCTTTGGGATATACCGTCTTGGAGCTGAATCCCACTAATGGGGTGCGAGCTTCCAGCAGATCCTCTTCCTTCAGACCCATTCTTTTGAAGCAGTCGAAATAGAGGATTTCTGAGGAGCTCCCGGGGTCCACTAGGATCCTTTTGACGTTGAAGTTTTGTAACCTCATAGTCAAAAGAAGGGGATCATTGTGGGGTAGCTGGACCCCGGCCAAATCCTTGTCTGAGAACCAAATCTTTGGTCTCTCTATGCGGGCCTTCTTTGCAGAGGGACCGAGCTCGGCCGACATCACATGTTTGCCGTGCTGGGCTCTCCTGGCCTCAGCACGCGCTTGATCACTGCCTCTGGGAGCGGGGGCCAGGTGAATGACATCGATGGTCCTTATTGGCCCGTCGCTATCCCTGTCGTCGAGGTGGTGCTGCTGGGCTTGGTATACTCTACCCTCCTCTTTGATATGATCTCTGAGGTGCCCATCCTTTACAAGCCTTTCAAGGTGATTCTTGAAGGCGTAGCAATCCTCGGTTCTGTGTCCTCTATCTTTGTGGTAGGCACAGAACTTGCTCTGATCTCGTGAGGCAGCGTCACCTTTCATAGGCTGGGGCCATTTGAAGAAGGGCTGGGCTTGGATTTTGCCGAGGAGTTTGTAAATGGGCTCCTTGAAGATGGTGTTCACGGCTTTGTGAGGGGCGCCACTTGGCTTCGGCTTTGCGCTGCCTCCCGAAGTGGGAGCAGAACGCGCCGCCGAATTGGATGGTTCTCTATTTCGGTCCGCCTCCCTCTTAGCAAGCCTCTTTTCCCTCCTTGAAGGTCGGCCTTCGGAAGGTCGGCCCTCTAAAGGTTGGCCCTTAAGGAGTGGGGGCCAAAGATTATGGCTCTCCCAAGCCCGGAGCTCATCTTCTTCTTGGTCAACATACTGGTTCACCCGGGCCATGAGTGCCTTCACTGAAACCGCAGGGTGACGCACCAATTTCTTCCGAAGCTCATTGCCTGGTAGCAAAGCTTGTTGGAAGGCCGTGACGGCTACCTCGTCATTGGAGTTCTCGATTACGCTGTAGATGGTCCAGAATCTTTTGGCGAATCGAGTGATATTCTCGGTCGGCCTCATCTTGATAGAGATTAGGTCGGCGTTAGTCTTCGGGATGACCCGGTGTGCTCGAAACTTCTCGACGAAGGAGTTTCGGAGCTGTCGCCAGCTCGAAATCGATCCCTCGGAGAGTACACAGAACCACCGGAGCGGGAAGTCGCCTAAGCTGGAGGAGAAAACCTTGCAATCGAGGTTGCCGTCGCCGCTGAATACCGAAATCTTCTGGGTGAAGTGTCGGAGATGAGCTTCGGGGTCTGACGTTCCGTCATAAAGATTGAAGCGTGGGACGCTGAATTTATCAGGGAGAGGATGGTCTGTGATTTCCCGAGTAAATGGGGAGGTGCCGTGGATGTCACTGTATCTGGCAGCCAACCGACCTCGAGCGAGGCCGGCATGCTCCAGATTCTGCTGCACGGCCAGCTTAATTTGCTGATCAATATAAGCAGCCATGTCAGGGTCGGCCCCGGTCTCGCGCTTTTGCCTCCGGCGCTGGCGTGAGTGTTACTCGAGCCCTCTTCCCGAGCTCGGGCACGTCTCTCATTTAGTTGCTCCCTTAGGTCTGGCTGACCCTCAGGGCACCGCCGAGCTTTCCGCTGAGGTGGAGGCGTGTGAGAGGCTTCGGGCAGGGTTCCGTCCTTTACCTCCAGCTGTCGCTGGAGCTGGAGGATCTGCGCCTTTTGTTCCTCGATGACGAGGTTCTGAGCCTTGATTGCTTCAGCTTGGGCTTCAACATCTTCCTCTAGGGCCGTGTCGTCGTCACTTTCGTCACCGAGGTGGATATGGTCCTCTTCCATGTCTTCGTGATGAGACCGAAGAGGTTGGGACTGCTCAGGAGTTCTACCTCGCTGGGACTGTTCCTGAGGAGGAACGTCCTTGCGGGGTGCTTGGGTGAAAACAACCTCCAGACGTGGACGCTCCGCCTGGGAGGACGTTATCCGGGCCCGTATTGCTACGGGACCGCTCCGAGGAGACGCTGGTACACCTCTTGACGATGAGTGTGTTACCGTGACGGGCGACCCTACGCTTCGAATACCAGGATCCCCCTCCGCTCTTTTCGACTGAGGGTTGGGTGGTGTTTGCCTGGCATCTCTTTGCTGGCTTGTCACTAATGCCCCTGCCTGGTTTGTCACCAGTGGAGGCGGCATGAGAGGCAAGAATATCTCCGGCTGGCTGGACCTGGACGGTCCAACAACGCTCTTTCCCTTCTTAGCCTTAGGAGGCATGGCTGTTAGGACTGAAAGTATGGAATTTTCAGATCTTCCCCACAGACGGCGCCAATTGTAAGTGCCTAAATTATTACGAACTTAGTTTAAGTGATGAAGGGGATTAGGAAAATCATGTTCAGCTGGTCGGAGAAGTCACCGACGGCCTGAATCCTGAAAAAAGGGGAAGAAAGAACAGTCAGGGCCCGAGGCTGCTGTCAGCCAAAGGCACTCCGACGCCTGAGTTAGTGCAGTCACTGAACTAGGGTGAAGTGAGGAGGAAGATAAGGGTGAAATAAATAGGATGTAGACTGTATATTGCTTACCTCTTATGGGGCTCCCATGCAGGTATATGTAGGAGAGAATAGAAGGTTCCATAGTGGAGGTAGGTGAGGATACTTGTCCCATCAGCCCACTCCTAGGATGGTAGGTGAGGATACTTGTCCCATCGGACGTCCCCTCAAACCCCTTACATAAATGTGGACGTGATAGGGAAGGTCCCTTATCAGTACTTGGCGGCCACCTTCTGTCAGGGAGGCTCTGCCATGTGGCCGTCCTATCTCATAATGGAGATCAAGACGAACAACGTCCATCTCGGTCAAGTAGACCGAGATGAGAATTACCGAGATCAGGGGATGTAGGAGGTCGGGCATTGGTATCGAGACGCTCGGGGCAGAGCCCGTAATGAACGAGGCCGGTAAGCAGACCGAATCCAACTCTAACTTGGTGACAGATGGCACTTTTGCCGAACTAGAATAAATCGGGCCGGAGTAACCCCTAATTGGTATTTCAGTGCCGAGCAAGGAGATTACCTCGGTATTTCGTAAGCACTCCACACAACATTCATGGAGGAATTTCTTGCAACCGTTGCGAAATTGACTAATGCCATTGCTCAGTTATGCACTCTGGCCAATCAACTCCAACCAACACTCAACACTTGCAATGATGGCAATCAGACCTATCAAACTAGAAAATGATCACTATGAGGATAATTATTGAGGTGACAGTAAAAAAATAGAAAAGTTCAAGGTAAAATTCGATGGAACCGCCTTTAAACAAGAGGACAATGTCGATGAAAAGATGGAAGATGTAAAGGGAGTAGAAGGAAATGTGGACATTGAAGACATGGGTCTAACAACTGGACCAGTGCTTTCACAAGAAAATCCATCTGTTGTCATTCCTCATATTGACTTCATCTTTCTAGACGAACGGCAGCTGGTCAGAGATTGTTCATTACTTGAGAAAGAGGTCTTTACAATGCTTTTATAAAGAAAACCTAATTCTAAAATAGGTCTCAACCATCTAACTCTTCGGAGATCATAACATCCAACTGAAAATTTTAAAACATCACTTAAACCAATGAATCCATAATTAAATAAAAGTAAACTAATTAAATAAGTAAACTTGGGTAGGCTATATGGCCTTGTGACCGTACAATCACTTGGCCGAGGGCCTCACTTGATCTTTAATTCTCTTCTTTGCTGGTCCCTCCCATGTGGCACATCCCAATATGGGGTCTTCCTAATTTTGCCACACCCGGTCTTCATCATTTTGATCAAGTTTTAGATGGACAAGATCCGACCGTTAATCTTACTAAGAATTAAGTTCCAATGGTGGATCCTTGATGGAATTGTGACCCAATGGTGGGTCTTTGCCAAAATTAAAACCCAATGATGGATCTTTGCCAAAATCTCAATCTAACGCATGGTAGTGAGCATCTAGTGCAATGATGCATGTGTGTGTGTCGTCTTCTTCCTTCTCTTGCAGAATTTGAGTGGAGGAAGTACAATGTCCGCATCAATGGGGCTCCAATTGATGGATTTTTAAGGCATGGTTGTTGATTCGGACGGTGAGGATTGGTTGGTTGGAGTGGGGATTGAGATACGGAGAATGGGTATGATGGTTGCCTTGAGAATTGAGGTGGATCCATAATTGCTCGGTTTTCACAATGGAAGTAGTGATAAATATGACCTAAAATCCTAAAACTAGGGTCCTATTAGAGTAACATCATATAGGAATATATATTTGCTTTGATTTCTTTTATGGATCCCACTAATGGATCAATTGATAGAAGGGATTCTTAATTTTTTTTAAAAGGTCTAATATATAGAGATAAGTTAGGGAGATAAAGTTTATTATGGTCTAAAGGGTACTTTCTTTCTTAACTTTTTAGGAAAAGTTTAATATTTGCAGACAATTTAGAAAGATAGTTACAAATCTTAAAATGCTAATGAGATCGATTGGATTCTTCCTAACTTGTAAGGGAAAGTTGAAGATGAGGATATAGTTTGGAAATATGACAGTTCAAGTCTTAAGAGAAAGTTTAAATCTCAATTATGAGCATGGTTCAAAATACTGGCCACTACACTGCATTTATACATTGCAGCGGTTGAGGTCGCTATGCTCTTTTGAAAATAGCAGCACTATGGTTTAAAACCTAGTAGAGCCAAGTAATTTTAATTAAAATGTTATTTTTCCTATTTATTCTCCTCTATAGCCTTTCTTAAAGTTGTCTCTACTATTATATGGTTCCAAATCACTAAAAAAAAAAAAAAAAAAAAAGATTGGCTGTAGCATAAGATTCGATTTTTTTTTACTACTTAAAAAACTCATACCGTT
Source organism: Umbellularia californica (assembly GCA_028538565.1). Taxonomy (NCBI): domain Eukaryota; kingdom Viridiplantae; phylum Streptophyta; class Magnoliopsida; order Laurales; family Lauraceae; genus Umbellularia; species Umbellularia californica. The sequence continues at coordinate 60,484,236 of JAPQWN010000003.1, read as the reverse complement.
ACGTATCACCCGCTACGTACCATCCCGTAATTGCTATGTATCACCCGATACATAGTGTTTTGGCCGCAGGGTGTTACGCCTGCCACAACTACTATTTTTATCCTTGATTATGAGAGTTGAAGAGAATAAAAATTAAGAAAGTGTAGATCGAGAGGTGAAAATTGCATTTGGAATGGTCAAAGTTGCAGTCGCGATGGTCAAGATCAATCACAATAATATATAAAAATTGTATTTATGTATAAAAAACTAATACATCATCAATTTGTCATCACCATCATCTTCATTATCAAAGCATTGTCCCAACTATGTTAGAGGTCAGTTATTGAAAATTAATACATAAGAGGGGGTTTGTCAATTACATATGCAAATGACTCATGTGAACCATTTACTTGTGCAAATGATACACGTGAAATAGATTCCCATGTTTGTCAAAATCTCCATTTTAAAATGTGAATATGAGAACATCCAAATGATTCTCTGTGTATTTTCATTTTTCAGATTTTTTTCACAAATTTCTCAAAATCCATGATGAATCAAGAAATGGAACTTGACTCCATAGCTATTTTTAGCCTCTAGAGAAGATGAATGGTTTAGATCGTGGTTTTATGGTGGGCAGAAGTTTATAAAAGCTCTAATGGTTTGGAATTTTTCACAAATATCTCAAGATCCATGATGGATTTAGACATGAAATTTGACACCCAAGTTGTTTTTGACCATCTAAAGACGGTGAATTGTACGGATCGTGGTTTAGGGGCCCGTAGGAATAAAAGATTTGAAAAGGCCAAACCGGGTCCTGGATGTGAAAATCATGTCAATTACGTTGATTATATCCAACGGTTCACCATTTTTCACACATATCTATCTTTGATGAATCATAATATAAAATGTGACCCCTTAGCTGTATTTAGCCTTATAAAGAAGATGAATGGTTCGAATCATGCTTTAGGGCCCATAGAAGTCCAAAATGGCAAATCTAATGGTCTAGACTTTTTTCTCAAATATCTCAAAATACATGGTGGATTTAGACATGAAATTTGACCCCGAGCTATTATGCGCAGCCCCGGATTCCCACATTGACTATAGAGAGGAAAGTGAAAGGGATTATAAGTAGAGCTTACACATTTACCTTGCATGAGACCTTTTGATGGGTTGAGGCCCATCAGAAGCAAAATCTTGAGGCCTGTGGGCCAAAACGGACAATATCATGCATGCGTGTAGGGTAGGGTGTTACAAATGGTCTAAGAGCCGACTCTCGACTAGTTCGAGTGTGGGTCCCCTGCCGTGGCTTGGTGCAAGTGGGCGGGTCTCCATGTAGGTGGGGCCAAGAGGGCTGGCAAGCTACAGGGACTGGCAGGCTACTGCAGAGGGACATGCAGCCCTAAAGGGGATGAAATGTGACGCCACGAATTCCCACATCTCCTATAAAGAGGAAAGTGAATAGGATTATATGTAGAGCTTGCACTCTTACCTTGCATGAGGCCTTTTGATGGGTTGAGGCCCATCAGAAGCAAAACCGTGAGACCCGTGGGCCAAAGCGGACAACATCATATATGCATGTAGGGCGGGGCGTTACATGTTATATGCTTTAAAAGAAGATGATCGGTTCGGATTGTGAATTAGGGTCCACAGGATTAAAGAAAAAGTGATGTTTCTTTGAGCCCCACGAGATGACATATTTAGCTTCATTCAGTTTCTGTAGCTCTGCCTTTTTATGGAGGTCTGAATTAGTTTCACACCTCACGTGGTAAATGAATTCACATTGTTTTGGCGTACTTCATACTCGTGTAACATTTTCAGTCCAAACAAATGCCCCTTAAGTGTAATAATGTGTTTAAACTAGCACCTACATGTTTAACAATGTGATAATCTTAACATTTTCTTCGCATTCTATGTAACTTTTATGCATATACATTTTGTTTGTGCTCATTTACACATCACATATGCAAATGAGGTGGAATTTATTTCTATCAATTCCTTTGGCAGGGCCCTGATGTCATGAAGAAATTACACCTGGTTGTTTAGGTGACTACTTGTTCCTCTAAAGAATTTGGTGGTCTCGGGTTAAGACCATTATGCACCATGAATCTAGCTTTATTGGGCAAATGGCTTTGGAGAATTTGAGAGGATACATATAGCCTTTGGAGAAACATTCTTTAGGCCAAGTTCAATGTTAGGAGGTATTGCTGGGATATTGCTCCTTCCCCTAGATTCTCTTGCTTCTGGAGAGGGATTTTCTTTGTCAAGGATAACTTTACAAACTCGATCAAATTTGAAGCTGGCAATGGTGACCTGTACAATTGTCCCATAAATCGTAATGCCAAAGTCGGTGATTATCTTAATAGAAGCTCTAATCTCATTCTTTGGTTCTCGATTTTCAGAAGGAATCTAATGTAGACGGAAGGATGCCATCTCATTGTTCTTTTGGAGGTGTTATAAGTGATATATATTCTAGAGGAGGGCCGCCGCCGTAGGATTTGGATTCCTTCTTGTGACGGAGCCTACTTAGTCTTAGTGTCTTCCTCCTTATCCGCATTATCTAATACATCGGTTCTCTCTAGACAGTGGATCTCTCTTTGGAAAATTAAGACTCCATTGAGAGTTTTGGCTTTCTCTCGGCTAGCTATCCGCGGAAGAATCCTCACTATAGACAACCTCCACCGGTGCAACATGATTGTCGTCAATGCGTGCCCTCTTTGCCTTTCCATTTAGGAATCAGCAAATCACTTTCTCCTCAATTGTAAGATGGTAAACACCTGTTGGAACTCAGTTCTTAGAGAGTTCGAATGTGAGTGGGTGCTCCCCAAGTCCTTAGGTGATCTGTTTGATGCGTGGGTCTACCCATTGTTTCCTCCAAAGGCAAGATTATGTGGCTCTTTGGACAATTTGGAGAGAGAAACAATAGATGTTTTGAAGATTGTGACTACTCTCTTTCTCTCTGTGGGTTGGGTTGTTGTCCCATTTATGTATAGCTTTATGCTTTCCTTTGGGCGGTGGCTGTCTTTTTTGGGGTTGTTGCCGTTGCCGCATCTCGTTCTAGTTCTAATTCTTTTATATTATGAAGCTTTTTTGTTTACTACGAGTTACCATTTCCAAAAAAGGAGAAAAAAAAAGAGAAAAAGGTGTCTAAATGAGGCCATTTTCATATGAAAATCTTCACACTTGAGAAGGTGTGAAACTATTACACATTCTAGTTGTTAAGATGGTGCCAGTATAGTGTTCCCTTTGGACATGTCATGGTATAAAGTATCTTCACTCTCTTTTATTTTTCTGAACTCCTGTGGGACCCAAATTTTTACTCCAGACCGCTCAGTTTTTTTTATTGACCAATTGACTCCTAAATGTTTAGTTTCATGTCTTAAACATTCATAAACTTTGACATATACGTAGATTTTACAAGTGTAATGCGAACCGTTACTTATGTGAAAATGGTGGTTCCAAAAAAACATGGTATTCTATTTCACATGTTTAAATTTTACATATTTAAGGGTAGCATATGCAAATTTTACATATGCAAATCCCATTTTCATGTCCCATGCGTAAAAGAAAATGACCTCTTAAGCAATTTGGGCAATCATAATATAACCCCTCTTGCTTCTCAGCCTTTCTTGATGGGATGAGCGCATCCCACTCTTAATGCCATTATTAATTGGGTGGCCAGCATAAGACTTTCTTTTTCTGTTTAGTGAGCCTTTGCTTAGTGCATCATTGCTCTCAAATAATCATGGTATATCTTGTTTCTACCCATGGTCACTTGTTTTTGTATTTTAGGAAATTTTAATTGCTGAAGGTTAGCAACTTATTTTTTAGGTTCTGCCGTTGGTCCGTTAATTTAGAAAAACAGAAGTGCTAAATTTGAATTATAGCTTGTTAACTTGGGAGGTAGTTTGGTTAATTAAGGGTTTCCACTTGGACTTTAAGATGTATTATTATTGGATTTCCAAAAAAATTTGAAGTTTGCTTTGGTCTTGGTGTCTTAGAAAGTTCCAGTTTGCTAATAAAATAGCATAAGTTTTAGTTTGAAGGAGGTACATTGTAATAAATATATTTTAAATTATTACTTGAATGCTTCAGTTTTGTATTTTTGAATGGAAAGCTACTTTTTCAAGAGTCATTATTATTATGTCTGTAAAAATAGTTATTGTGAGAACCCGACCCCTAATTTCTTGGTTTAGTGTGGTTTTAATCGTGATTTGGTTTTCTCGATGGGTTTAGTGGTTGTTGGTTGAGTTTTTGAGTTAGAATGACTTTTCATTAGCTTTGGGAAGTTTTGAGAGCCAGTAAACCTAGACAGTGACCGTAGGGTCCCATTTGTTTTGCGTGGTCAGCGTGGGGAGATTCTTGGTGATTCCCAAAAAATTCTCATTTCAGCTTCGTTAGACTAATCTCGCTATTCCCTACAACCTTCGTGTTCACTCCGTGCCCATTCGAAGCTCCTAAAATCAGTTTTTCTAGAAATCCCAAATTTTCCATTCTTTAACCCCTTTGACCAAACAGTTGACTTTTTATGTGGACCCCGGAAGTATGTCAATATTAAACTTGTTGGAAAGATAATTTTATTCCGGACACTTTTCATGTTTTAAGTTTCTTGATCCGAGGTCTAGAAAGCCCCCTAATCTCCATTACAAGTTATACTTAGTGTGGACCCCACACCACCCATTATAAAAAGGCTATCTTCCTCTCTTTCTCCCTCATTCCCATTTCCATCGGCTGCAACCTCCATGCTACAGTACCAGCAGCCCCTCTTCTTCTTTTTCTTCCATTTCTCTTGCTCAAATGAAGCCTCCAAGCCACCAATCCGACGGGGAAACTCCGGCAACTTCTTCCCCTCCATCTCCTCTCTCTTTTGACACCATTTTCATGGGAAACCAAGGTGGGCAGCCCCTATTTCAAGCTCCTTCTTGTTGATTAATGACTCTAGAGGTAAGGATCTCCTTCCATCTTCTACTATTGAGCAATGGCTTTCCCCTAGGTCCTATTTCTTAGCTTGTTTGAACCCCTTTCCTTCTTTTTGATGATTTACCTTTTTAGGGTCCTAAGATGGGTTTATTTTGGGGGTTTTGTGTAGATTTGGTGGTTATAGCTTGGAGAAGTGATTGGTGGTTGATTTGATTAGCATTGGACCCAAGGCAAGTGGATGATTTGATATTTACATGTTTTACGGAAAATGTGATTTCCTACTTCATACATTGATGTTTCACATTATCACTATTCATGTTTTCCTTATGATTCACATTGATTTGGAAATGCATAATGTTAGTCTATTTCTCTCTTGTGCATATTGAAAATGTCATAGCTCATTTGATTGAAATTGTAATTCATGATGGAATGGAAGCAGTTGATGGAAGAATGGATGAGGTGGAATGTGGATGGAAAGGAGGTGATTGGGGTGCTTATATTGGTAGATTTCATGAAGTTTTAATGAGGTTTTGAGACCTCTAAAGTTGGGTGAAAATGATGCTTAAATGTATAGAAAGATTGGATGGGAGAAAGGAAGGAAAAATGTAAAAATCTGACTTGAAACGGACTGGCCGTAAAGGGTCGGTTCACTGTCGGTCAGCTGTCGGCCGACCGACATCCCCTGTAGGTCGACCGACACCCGACCGACAACTTGTCGGCTTCAATTCCAGAGAGCTGCATTTTCTACAACTTCTGATGCAGAAGTGTCGGTCAACCGACGCCTAACCGACACCCAGCCGACATGTGAACTGATAGCCTCTCGGTTCCAATTCCAGAGAGCAGATTTCCATCAGGAAATCTGTCGGTCAGCTGTCGGCTGACCGAACTCCCTAGTTCGGTCGACCGAGAGCCAACCGACAGATCTTTCGGTTCATTTTCCAGAGAGCAACAAACTTCCTGATGTGTGTGGAGCTGACAGTCAGCGTCGGTCAGCCGTCGGCTAGCCGACATCCAAGTTCGGCTGACCGACAGCCAACCGAGGAGCTGACCGACAGCAATCGTATTGTTGTCTTCTTGAAGAACCCCAGGGAACTGTATTGGAGAAGAGTGAGGAACTGTACCGAAGGAGAAATCCCATTGTCATGACCTTGTTGTTTAGGTCTTGTAAATTTGTTAATGTATATAAGGCCCCGGAATGTTTTCAATTCTTAAAGAGTACCAAATGTATGTCAAACGTAACATACGGGACCCTAGTACATTGATTCAATCTTGGACTTTCAACACTTGGTCCGGAGAATATGAGAAATCCATTCATGCTTTATTTTGACCGAATTTCACTTGTACACTTTAAATCTCGTATTTTATGACAAGACTTACCCGACAGTATTGAAATTCATGTTTTAGCATTGTTTCTAGCCCGTACATGCCTGACCGATACAGATATGCTTTTGTGCTTATGAGCACCCCGTCCCGTCATATGTATTTATTGGATTTGATTTCTTGTATATGACCCATGAGAGTAAAACCTTGAGGCAATAGGGGGCTAGAGCTTTGTAGTGCGAGCCCATGAGCCAAAAAGAGAACATGCATACATGTATTTGTTTGGTTTACTTGCATATAACCTATGAGTCGGCACCACTAAGCTTGGATGACCTTGTCGGTCTGATCTACCGACTTGGAGATCCCTTCTTGTCCCGCCAGCTGCAGCTTGGATCCCGCTACCCGGTTTATTAACCGTGGTCTTGTCCCGATACCGCAGATTGCTACTGTGGTTCCCGATGCCCGGCTCGCTACCGTGGTCATGTCCCGTATATAGTATATGTATATGTAAATTTCGTTGTTCCTCCTCACTTCGGTGACAGAGGTCAACGTCTTGATATGCTTGCTCTAACACTTCGGTGATAGAGGATTTAGCTTTGTGTGGTTGCCATCTTGATAGTTCCCGATCCTTGATACCCGTACTGTTTTATATTAATCATGTCTTTTCTTAATAAAGGATGCATTATTTATAAATGCTTATTGTTTTTACATGTTTTAAATGAGTCCCCGATTTGGGAAATGTTTATTGTTTATACATGTTTTAAATGAGTCCCCGATTTGTGAAATGTTTATTGATTATACATGTTTTAAATGAGTTCCAGATTTGTGAAATGTTATTGTTTATACCCGCTTTAAATGAGTTTCCGAATTGTAAAATGTTCATGTTTTATACATGCTTTAAAGGAATACATGTTTTGTCAAATATTTATGTTTCATACCCGTTTGATACGAATACAGGATTTTGTCAGATATTCATGATTTCCGATACATTTTTATTATGTACAATTTTGATCAGACAGTATGATTTATTACATGTTATATTGTTCAGTATATTGTTTATATCTTTTCACCCGCCTGCCAGACCGTCGTGTCTGACCCACTAATTTGGTACTCAGGTTCAGATTTCTTCACCTGAGATGAGTGCACGTATTGGCTGTGGAGCCATGAGCTTACAGGTGTTTGTTGGCTATGTCATGTCGACATTGAGCTTGACATCGGGATTACGTCACACATGGGGTAGTGATCTTTAGCTCGTTTTTGTATGGCTTCTATTAGCCTTTCTCTTGGGATTGTAATTAATATACATTGTTAATTGTAACTTGAACATATATGGGAATGCAATACCTTGTTACTGTCAGCTCTGTACTTTTATTATGATGGTTTATTCCAGTCTGAGATGGATCAATGATAAGATGATTATATGCTTGGGTTGAGTGCGGTGCGGAATCCAATGGCCACGGACTCCGAGTCGCAACATCACGAAAGCTTCCGCTAAATATTCAGAGTGTGTTGGAATGAATTTGTAATCCTCACACACGCGGATCTTGGGAGAAACATAACTCTCAATTCACGGACCCCGGGTTTGGGGTCGTGACAGTTATCTTCTAATTTTAGCTTGTGAACATTAAAAATTCAGCTGTTGTTGAAACCTGTGATGGATGTTTTCATTCCTACTAGTCAAGTAATTGTTTTTTTTTTTTTTGTTACATCTCTCTCTCTCTCTCTCTCTCTCACACACACACACAGAGCTGAGCTACAACCAACGATTTATCAAATATTTGTTCGTGCTTTGTATTTGATATAATTGATTTCTGTGCTTCAAGGATGCACTTTGTCTTTATTTCTGTGGTTTTGAGTGTCGATCTGAGTAATTGGTCATTTATCAGGTTAACTTGTCTTGATTTTCAAGTATCATGCACAAATATTATTTGATCATCTGTCGCCACTTAATCCCGTTGCACATATTCAGATTTGTAAGGGATTATTTAGGTATTTCCACAATAATTATTTCTTGCGTTTGTATTGGAAGTTTTTTACATGATGTTCTTAGGTAGCGTTTGGTTTGCTGGAATGGTTTTAGGCAGGAATGGAATGGAGAGTGGAATGAGTTTGGAATGGAATGAGACAGGAATAGTCATTTCCATTCCAGCGTTTGGTATGCTAAGGAATCAACCCAGTAATAGAATTATGGATTCCTGTTCTTACGTTTGGTACGCTGGAATGATGCCCAGAATGGAATCAAATTTACATAAATTTGACCAAAATACCCTTGGTACCACCAACCATCCCTCCCAACATTCCAAACTAGATCTAGCAAACCCTGGAAGATCCAGTGTGCATATTTCATGAACACATCTTCCAAAAAACCAAAACTTCACAGAACTAATGCATCCAAACATAAATCAAAGTCAAAATAAAACATTCATAGGAAAACTTCACTTTCTAGCTTCATTTTCCCAGCAACCACAAGAGGTCTGGTTCTTCAAAAAAAAAAAAAAAAAAAAAAAACCATCTTTCAGCATACCCAATTCCCCTAGAAACATCTCATTCAAACCCAATTCAGAAAACAAATGGGCAAGTTTGATTCTCCAAAAAAAAAAAAAAAAAAGCACCCATCTTCCACAAAACCCAATTTCCCCAAAACAACTCATTCAAACCCAATTCTAAGATCACCCTGGACATAAAAAAAAAAAAAAAAAAAGACACTCAAAATCACCTACACTTGTTCCACAAATACGGATTCATCATCAGGCTCTTCCCATCCGCCCCAACCCTAAACTACCCCACCTCCTCTGCCGCCCCATACGCCATCGATGAGCAACCCGGCCCTCCATTCAACCACAGCACAAGGGGTTTTCCTTCCACTGTTGACTCAACCAACCAATAGAACATAAACCCCATTTATGTTGCAATGACCTCCATCACCCCCTGCCCAAAACAAAAGTCAGAGGGTGTCCTGCGCAGAGCCAACCTCCATCACTTGCGTACCTCATCCCCATTACAAAACTCATTCACATAACACTCTGCGCACCTCATCCCCATCGCCCCTTGCCCAAAATAGAAATCACCCCATTCACATAACATAGATGATCATTTTGCCATCATCGTCCTCACAACGACCAACTGCCTTCATCACCCATCAGCCGTCACTCTCTCACGCCATCTCTCCACTACATCATCATCATCCCCCTCATCACCTAAATTCTTTGCAAGGCGATCTTCATGGTTTTCGTGTTTTGGTCTCACAGGTATTTTGATCACAAGAAAGTTTTATAAAGGAATGGAATGACAATTCCTCTACCTCCCAAGTGGAATGGTCATTTCTCTGTATAAAGGAATGGTGATTCCGAAGGTAATGGTCATTCCGCCACTTGATGGAACGCGCTCCGAGGCGCCGTGGGGCGGCTACCGGGGTCGGCGGAACGTGGGAGTCCGTCGGGTCCGACCCTTTCGCGCCCTGGCGGGCCCTGAAGCGTGCATCAACATTTCTTTTGTGTGGGTGTGCCAGATTTTCTATTTTACTTGGAATTGCAAGTGGTCATCCGGAGATCAACCTTCGCAAGTAAAAAGGAAATCAACTTCTTTCAAGTTTTCCATTGCACAAATATTTAAGAAAAGAGACATTTTCTTGGTTTGCCGTGAAAGGCGATTTTGTTTGGCATTTATAGCCGATTTTGGCGTTTATAGCCGATTTACAATTCTCATCAATAATGAAAGACAAGAGTTGTGATTTTTGTCTCTTTTAGAAAAATACAAACTACAATGAAAAGCAAGAAAAGGAAGATCTAACTTTTCAGGAGATTGTGGGGGACTCGTTCAGATTGACGGTCGCAAGCCATGTATGGGCTTCGCCATCATCCATGCAGATGAGAACAGAAGATGCTCTTGATTCGCTTGGCTTGGCTATAACCTCAGGTTTTTAGAGGACAAAGACCAAGAGAAGGTCCTATGTCCAATAAAAAGCTAAGTAGACGGGCTGAAAAGCCACGTCTAAGCCATTGGAGGCAGCGGGAGAAGGCAAGGACCTTGGGGGGGGGGGGGGGGGGGTGCCCCCCAAGGGACTTTTGTCACCTTGTAGTGGTGGCCGGTGCAGAACTTCAGCAGAGTTTTTCTCTCTTTTTCTTTCTCTCAGATCTCTTTCTGATCTTTTTTTTTTCTGATCCTCTGATTTTCTCCTCTTTTTTCTGCTCTCAATTTCAATGGAATGCTCTCCTATTTATAGGCTTTTGGTAGCCATTTAGGAGGGTTTATGAGCCTTAATGGCTTTAATGGGAGGAGTTACAAGATTTATTTCTTGATTTTGTAACTCCTTTTTCCTTGAATCTGATTGGCCGATGGAGATTAAGGGCTTTTAATCACCTTAATTACCATAATGGGAGGAGTTTCATGGTTTAAATGCCATGAATCAATTGACTTGTAACTCCCAAATGCTTGCTTCTGATTGGGCCGTCCAAAGAAATGAATTAATGACTATAATAAAGCTAGTCAATTAACCACATTAATTGGTCGCCGAGCAGTCGAAGAGTCGCGGGCCGTGCCGTGTCTTCTGGAATTCTTCTGGCGATGATCATCGATGGATCTACATGCTGATCGACATCGGATGAACATGTAACTTCAGACATTGATAGCTAAGAGCGGGCCGGTGACATCTGTCTTGTCGATTTCACGATCGGTCGGACAGAAAGTGCACTTTCTTGGTCAGCCGGTTGACGATCTTGGAGCGATCAATGATGATTTTATGCTTTTGACGGCGGATCCGAGATGTCGTCGGATATGAGTCAATTTAAAGCACTAAAAATCACATTTTCAGGAAACCACAGGGGCCAAAGTGCGCGAAACGCGAAAAAAGACGGAAAAACGGGTCACCGGCGGAAAATCCGGTGACCCGGACCTCCATGGTCGCCGGCGACCATGGACCGGCGACCATGGGCCATGGTCGCAGGGGTCTGCGACCCTGGGGGATTTTTCCCCTTCGGAGCCCGTTTTGCGGTCGTTTTGAGGTCTTTTTTGTCGCCGTTTTCTTCTGTATTTTTCTTGACATTTCTTCTCATTTATTGGCTTGATTTTCCTGTAGAAAACTTGATGAGAATCCTTGCATTTTTAGAGTGCAAAGTTTCCAATTTTCCGGGAAAGCCGAAGACTTTGTCGCGTAGAGCTGCTGATTTTCCGCCAGAAGCTGAAACTTGGTCAAACGATGTCGGAATGACCTGAAATTTGAGGTGAAGCCTCCTGAGCAATAAATAAGACCAACCATAGGCTTTTGTTTGAGTTTTGAAGCCGTTTGGGGTCCCGTCGATGCTTCACTTGATTTTGCTGCGGGGAAAATGCCGAGCTTTGATATGTGGCCAAACGATGTCCGATTGACCTGAAATTTGACGGGGAGCCTATTGGAGTCATTTTGAGACGTTCCATGGGCTCCGTTTTGGATGTCATGGTCCCGGGTTGCTCCGCCGCCGGTAGGCTTGATTTTCTCTCGGAGCATCGAAACCTGGTCAAACGTTGTCGGAATGACCTGAAATTCGACGTGCAGCCTTTTGGAAGCATGTTGAAGCCACTCATGCACTTGGTTTGATGAGCGAAGGCTTCGGTGGTTCCCGCCGCCGGGAGGCTTGATTTTGCTGCTCGAGCATTGATGGAGGGTCAAACGTTGTCGGTTTGACTTGAAATTTGGCATAGAGCCCTTTTGGGACATGCTGGAGTCATCTGTAGGCTTTGATCGAAGTTTTGACGTCTCCGATGATGTCGCCGCCGGGAGCTCCCGTTTAGCTGTCGGAGCAGTGAAGTTAGGCCAAATGTTGTCGAAATGGCCCGAAACTTCATGTGTACTCTTCTCTTGGCTATCTTGAAGGATCTTGCAGTTTTTGTTTGATTCTGACAAGATTTGAATTTTTGGAGAAATTGCATTGCCTATTTATGGCAGGTTGCGACTTCATGCAGCTTTCTTGATGTTGAAGAGGCAAAGTGACATTTTTGGTGTCAACAAATGCCCCCTCGAGGTATAGCGACGAGTTGCTTGACTTTTGTAGTCGATGTGCCTCGAAGAGAGTTTTGAAGGAGAGCTTGTGTCTCGACCAAGAGTCTTTGAGCAATCCTTCCTTTGGTAGAGTAGCCTTTGAGCTTCCAGGGGAATTTTATGGTAGTGAAAGGAATCACACACCATCTCGAGGCAAAGTTTTGAAGATGACATCAGGGATGTGGATTTGGGCTTTTGTTTTTGACCTTGTGACCTAACAAGCTGTATGTGGCAGGTTAGGGGGTCGGGTTTTGGTTTTGACCTTGTGACCCAACAAGCTGTATGTGGCAAGTTGGGGGATCATGTTTTGGTTTTTGGTTTTGGTCTTGTGACCTAACAAGCTGTATGTGGCAAGTTAGGGGACCAGGATTTGGTTTTTGGTCACTCTTTGGGACTGTGTGGGTCCATTGGAGTGGTTTGGATTTTTGTGGAATGTCAATTTCAAGATTTTGGCTCAACTTGGTATATGAGGCTGGATGGTTTGATTTTTGGAAGCTCATGGGGCTTGGAATTTTTTGTATGGTTCAATCAACTCAAAAGAGGCATGGAACCATTTTTGTATGCTCTTGGTAAGAGGGATTTTTTTCCTGACTAAAAGCCCATTTTTTTTTTTTTTTTTTCAGTGCCTAGGTGGTCAAACCTGGCTCATATGGGCTAGCCCATGGGACCTTAAGCTTTTTAGGATGGCTTAGATCTCATGTGGGGTCATTTTTGTAAAGAATATCTAAAGATATCTCATTTGGATAGAGAATATCTAAAAATATCTTTATGGGAGAGAATCTCTCATATTCCCTTAATTTGGGAGAGAATATCTCAAGGTATCTTTCTTTTTGGGAAGAAATCTCCAATATCCTTTTTTGTTGGAGAGAATCTCTCATTTGATTGATTTTGGGAGGAAATCTCTCAAAGACATCTTTCTTTTTGGGAAAGAATCTTTCTAATTCCTTCTCTTTTGGTAAGGTTACTAATTAGTAACACTTACCTTTCTTCTTTGTTTCCTTCTTTGATTTGCTCTCTCCTATAAAAGCAAAGGAAGGTAGGATCTCTTGCTCTTATTGCTTTCTTTTGCAACAATCTCAAGAGAGCTCCAAGACCAAGAGTTTTTCTTCTTCAAGGATCTTCAAGCTTTTTCCTTCTTCTTCTCCATCAATGGCTTCAAGTAAGTTTTCTCTCTTTTTCTTTCAAGAAAACTCCATGTAGAGAATAGGATGGTAAAAAAGAAAGTTTCTCTTCTTTTTTTTTTCTTTCTTTTTTTTTTCTTTTTCTTTTCTTTCTATTCTTCTTCTCTTTTTTTTTTCTTTTCTTTTCCACGTGATTTCTTTTTTTTTCACGTTTTTTTTTCTTTTTTTTTTGTGGGCCGTACGGACAGATCCGTACGGATCTGGTCCGTACGGCCACGTGGCCTATTTTTTTTTTTTTTTTTTTTTTTTTTTTTTTTTTTGTTCATCATGATAATGCGTTTTTATGCAAATCTAGATGTTCATGCATGTACTTTTTGTAAATTGAATTGAGTAGCATGATGTGATAGCATACCTGAAAATCTTTGCAAATTTGGGAATTTGGAGCTCGCAGCGATGTTGAGCCCTTCTTGATTTTGCGGAGATTTTGAGGTTTCGAAAGTTTGGAGTTTCGGAGCCCGCAGCAATATTGAGCCCATCTTCAAACTTTCTATTTCCGTCGGGGTATTTCCTTTTTCTTTGGAATTGCCCCGGAGTCATGCCAAAATTTCGCCAGATTTTTGGTGGGACAAAGTGACCCCTTTTTTTTTTTTTTTTTTTTTAGCGAAATCCTGTCATTTTGATGACGATCCTTTTCTTTTCCAACCTTTGCAGGTGGTTCCTCCAGAGCGAACAAGGGTAAAGAGCCTGCTACAAGCGTACCTCGTCGATCTGCTAGATCTTCCAATGTGGCCGTTCAGCAGGCCTGGGAGAAGGTCCAGTTTGTTGAGAAGAACTTGGAAGAGTGCGATTCCCTCAATCGCGATGAGATGAGACAGCGATTGATCGCCCTCAAGAATGAGGAATTCTATAAGATCATGGTTAGCAACCGTCCTTGGGTTATGGACGACCTGAGGGTTTTGCCCAAGCCTACCTTCTTCTTTGGAGATGCAGTCCCTGACGACTTGACATACCAAAGGAGATGTTTTCAGTTCTCTTACACAGCAGATGGTGAAGAGAAGACTGTTTCTACCCGGTCGTATTTTGATCGTACCATCTCGATCATGAGCCTTGCTCCCACGTGCTCTAAGAGGGAAGATCCTCCGAGCTGGGTGAAGAGGACCAGTGTGATCAAGACCGGGGTTTTTGTTGGTGGACCCTCCGGATATGCGGAGAAGCCACCTGTCCGTATGGACATGTTGATGCCAGCCAGCGGCTACCAGGGCTCTGATTATCCGTCGGTCGATTTGAGACCGGTGGGCCTTGGCGTTTTCAGCGGTGACGGCAGTACTTGGGTGAAGCCTTTTCGACTTCGTGGCCGTTTCAATGTTGACTCCGATTGGAAGTCATGGACTGACCACACCTTGCTGATTGGGGGCGCCGTTTTGAAGGAAGCCGGGATTTTTGACGCGGTCCGCGCTTTTAGGGAGACCGTGACTTTTTCCGATGATGCCTTCATGGCTATGTTGGAGTCTTTCCTCCCTCAGAACAATACCTTCGTTGTCACGAATGGTGAGGTTGGTTTTTCTCTGAAGGAGTTGAGTGCTATTACTGGATTGCCCATCCTTGGCAAACTCTACGAGGAGTTCATGCCGATTGACAGCGTCCTTGAGGAGCAGTAAGAGGAGTTCAGGCTCCTATACTTTCAGTTCGTCGCCTTCTATGATTTTTTTAAGGAGGGCTCGAAAGTGAGATCCAGCAGTTGGAAGAGTTATGGCTCTTCATTCTTCAACTTCTTTGACAGCAAAGAGTCTTCTGATAGCATGACCCGGGAAGACAGGAAGAAGACTTCGGTCATGCAGGAAGAGTTGAAGGGTTTCTTCGCGAGCACAGATGCCATTTGTTCTGACATTGCATTGCGGAGAGATCTTGCTTTTTACCTCACTTTTTGGCTAGGTGAGGCTATTTTTGCTGGTGGAGATGGGACGCACATCAGGCCGCATTGTATTTTTCCGGCTTGTCAGATGGCGTTTGGAGAGCGGCTTGCTTTGGTGCCCGCTCTTTACTCCTACCTGTGTACCGAACTGCAGGCTGCTGCTTTCTTGGTTCGGCTTGGGCTCCCTATGAATAGGGTATTTTCAGCCCATATCTTTTATTCGTGGTTTGTATACCACTGTCCTGGCTTCCACCAGCTGGGTGCTGCACAGGATGATGATCCTCTGATGATTCGATTGGCTAAGGGAAAAGCCGTATCTGAATCACTTTTGTTTGCCCGCATGAGGATCCGACGGTTCAGGGACGTCGAGATGGGGCAGTCTTCAGTTAAGCTTTCTCCGGAGTTGCGGAAGAAGGCTTTTGATTTTGGTGCCTCCCGAGACTCTACCAGAGCAGGGTCGGGAAGGCATTACTCTTTGACCAATGCAGAGAAGGAGTGGCTTTTCAGCATACGAGTCGGCACGATGGTGTACCGTAGACATCTTTTCGTCGACATCCAGCCGTATGTACCTTCTCGCTTTGCGCTTCAGTTGGGCTTCTCTCAAGGCGTTGTTGGGGCGCCTTCGAGTATGGTGAAGCGTTTTGGAGGTTTGCAGGATGGCAGAAATGCATGGGCTTTCTATAGTGCTGAAGACACTACTGCCACGATTTCTTATCCTGAGCTGTTGACTTTCCGAACTGCCGGCTTCACGAAGTGGTTCGCGGAGAGCTTTTTGGCATATCGGGGGCTTTCCAAGAAGGAGCTTGATGTAAAGCTGTCTTCTGGAAAAGGCATTGGGAAGTCGGATGGCGTCCGGCGAGAGGAAGTTTGGGCCTTCCTTTCTGGAGAGAAGCACAAGATAGGCTTTCTCGGTGACCAGGGCGTCATTGGTTCTGAAGCTGTTCGGGAAGTACCTGATGAGGCTTTGGAGCAGCTAGAACAGGAGGAAGCTGAGCTCGACGCTTGGATACAAGCGGCACAGAGGCGAGCTTATGCGGAGTCTACTGGCAAGAGCAGACCATCCAGTGAGGAGTCAAGTGAGAAACCTGACTCTGATAGTGGGGCGGGTTCTTCTAGGAAGCGAACCCGTAGAGGTAAGAAGAGGAGGAGTCATCATCGCAGCGAGGGGCCACATGAGGACTCTCCTGACATGGAAATCCCTCTTACCATCAACGAGGAGGTGCCAGAGGCTGTCGACGAGCCTCCAGAGAAGAGGAGTCGTGGGGAAGAGACCATTGGTGAAGGTATGATTCTTCCTTTTTCTTTTTCTACTTCTTTCATGGGGCTTTCCATGTTCTGATTTGTTTTCTCACCCTGCTGCTGCTTTTATTTTATTTTATTTTATTTTATTTTATTATTTTTTTTTTTAGCAGAGGATGAAGACTTGCCGATGCCTGAGGTTCCGACCGATGAGGCGGTGATGGAGCCGGTTATGGCATCTGAAGAAGAACCGAGGGACTCTGGAATGACTCCGGAATCTCCAATTGGTATAACTTCTTTCGCTTTCTCTTTTTTTTTGCCTGCGACTTGATTTGCTAACATTTTTTTTCTTGTCAGCTGACTTGCCACAGGATTCCGATGACTTTGAACCATCAATGGACGCAAATGTCGATGATGCTTCTGATGAGTTCATGGAGGAAGAGAGTGTTCCGCCAGTCGTCGAAGAAGGTACTTTGTAGTGATGACCCTGATGGTTTTTTTTTTGAACAGGATCATATCATACCTTTTTGTGTTTCATTTGCAGGTTTTGAAGTGACAGAAGAGAGTCCATCGCTTTCTTCAGAACCAGAGCAAGGGATGCCAGAGGTCGATCCGGAGGTAGAGACCAGTTCTGACATGATTGAGGAGATGCCTCGTGTTGAGATTCCCTCTCCAGTGGCTCCAAGTGAAAAGAGTTCTTTTGTTACTCTTCCAATGGGACATGACATGAGCAGCCGATCAGCGGAGAAGGTTGAATCTTCATCCAGTTCGTCTCTTCAATTTGCGAAGAAGGTGCTGGCTCGGGTTTTGAGTTCTTGGGTCAAGACTCTCCTTTCTGGACACTTGGAGGCAGGATTTGGCATGATCCCACATGTATAGGAGATTCTGATCGACACCGAAGAGGTTGGTCTGGATGTCACAGGTGCCAGGGCGATCGTTGATAGGATCATTGCACTGGGTGACAAGTGGTTTGAGACCATGGGTTTCCCTGACGACCAATTCTTCAAGGAGATGTTCTTGGACCCTGCTGATAAGGCTAAGTCTGACCTAAATGAGGCTACACAAAGCAAGAAGCAGCTAGTTCGGGAGAAGAACAAGGAAGAGCTAGCCATCATCGGATTGAGGCATGACCTTAACGTCCTTGATAGGGAAGTTGAGGAGGCCAGGAAACGTCTTGAGCATTTGAAGGCACAAGTCGATGCTAAGTGGGCTGCTATAACAAAGGCTCGTGACAGGGAGAGTACTCTGATTCGCAGGGTTGCAGATGCCGGTCAAGTTCTCGAGAGAAGGACTCTAGAAAACGAACGATGGCAAACTGCTGGGGAAGAGCTTCCCGGTGTGAAAGAAGGGTTACGGCATTCGCCAGCATCTCATGGCAAGTTCCTGAAGAAGCGTGCCTTGGAAACTTTGACGGCTGATGCCAAAAGTTTGCTTGAGGAGCTGAAGCTTTGGCTGGAGACCATTTTTGGCTAAGCTCCTGATTTTTTATAGCAGAAACCATTCTTCTTTTTTTGGTACCACATGTATTTTTTGGTACTCTTTTTTTTTTGTAGTGCTTGTGAACACTTTCTTTTTTTTGGTACCACATGTATTTTTTTGGTACTTTTCTTTTCTTTTTTTTTTTGTAGTGCTTGTGAACACTTTCTTTTTTTTCTTTTTGGTACCACATGTATTTTTGGTACTTCTTTTTTTTTTTTGTTTTCCCTACGCTCACTCAAATCTTTTTGTGATGAAAGCAATTGCTAAATGGGATTTGATCAAAAGCTTTGTCATTTTGTGAAAATCTTTTGTCAAATGGTTGTTTTGGTAGGGGAAACGAATTTGGCATGAAAGCCGGATTTTTGTGGCATTTACAGCTAGTTTGGTGGCATTGATAGCCAATTGGTGGCATTTATAGCCGGTTTGGTGGCATTGATAGCCAATTTGTGGCATTTATAGCCGGTTTTGACATGAGAGTCAGGTTTTTTTTTGTGTGGCATTTGTAGCCGAGTTTTTTGAAAACCAAGTTTTGTTTTATTGGCATGAAAGCCGATTTTGGCGTTTATAGCCGGAAATTTTTGTTTTGGCATTTATAGCCGGATTTTGGCATTTATAGCCGAGTTTTGGTCTTCAAAATGCAGGTATCGACTAAATGTCGCCTCCCCGCTGAATGGTCTTGCAAGTATCGATGGAATGTCGCTTCCTTGCTCATTCGGTTTTGCGAGTATTGATGGAATGTCACTTCCTCGCGGGTTAGGTTTTGCAAGTATCGATGGAATGTCGCTTCCTCGCGAATTGGGGTGCAAATATCGACTAAGCGTCGCTTCCCTGCTTTTCCCAAGACTTTTGGTTTTGCGGGTACTGACTTGATGTCGTTTCTCCGCGATTTTTGAAATTTGAGGTTTTCTCGAACCTTTGAAATTTGGGTTGTGGATATCAACTGGTTTGTTGCTTCTCCACGATTTTTGGATTTTGCAAGTATCGACGAAATGTCGCTTCCCTGCGATTTTGGGTGCAAGTATCGATGGAATGTCGCATCCTTGCTTTTTTTCAAAATTTTTGTTTTGCGGGTACTGACTTTGATGTCGTTTCCCCACGATTTTTGAAAAACCATTTTTTTTTTGTTTAAAGACACGAGGGTCGTAAATTTTGACCTAGAACCATTTGGCGGTAAAAGGTAAGGTGGACTAGGGTGGAAATCCCTGAATCCGGATTTTTGTTTCAAACCATGAATTTTGGTTCAAGGATCGAAAGTTTTGGTCAAGTCAGGGAGAGGCTCCTAAACTTGGATTTTTTTTTTTTTTGAACAATGAAACAATGAAAGTAAGCATTGTTTTTGAATCTCTAGAAATTTTGACATTTGATATGAAAATTCTAAAGAGAGTGGGTTTGACGAGCGAGTACCTGAGAACAGGTTTTGGCCATACAGGCATTGCTCTTACCCAGTTGGGTAAGTCTTCAAGGGTAGTACCGCTTCAAGAACTTGCCGTTGATAGGCAGCATACATCTGTCGCCTTCCATGTTTAGGAGGGCATATGCACCGTTGGAGAAGACCTTGTCGATGACGTAGGGTCCCTCCCATTTTGGTTCAAATTTGCCTTTGGATTTGTGTGCGAAGACCATTGGTCTTTTTACCGCAAGAACCAAGTCACCCTTTTTGTAGGCGCGTTGCCGGACCCTTTTGTCAAAAGATCCTGCCATGCGTGCTTGGTAAAGTTCAATGCTTTGTCGAGCTTCGAGCCGTCTCTCGTCGAGATTGTCCAGCTCATGGAGTCGCAATTTGACATTGCTTTCTTGAGTCATGTCATTTTGTAGAGATACCCTCAGAGAAGGAATTTGTACCTCTAGGGGCACGACAGCTTCGCATCCATAGACCAAGGAGAATGGTGTGCTATGGGTTGGTCCTCGAACGGTGGTTCGATAGGCCCACAAAGCTTCAGACAGTTTGTCGCTCCAGTCTCTTTTGTGACTAGAGACCATTTTCTTGAGGATTTTGCAGAGTGTCTTGTTGAAGGCTTCTGCTAATCCGTTTGCTGCCGGATTGTATAGAGTCGAAGGACAGCTTTGAATTTTGTATTTGTTGCAAAACCTGTAGAATCGATGATCCCGGAATTGTGGTCCGTTATCATGGACGAATCTCTTGGGTATGCCGAAACGACAAATGATGTTGGTGCGCAGGAACTGAAGAACTGATGAGGTCTTCATTTCGTTGAACGCAAATGCTTCTGACCACTTGGAGAAATAATCCGTAGCGGCGAAGATGAAGCGATGACCTTTGCTTGAAGGGGGAGAGATAGGACCTATGATGTCCATGCCCCATGCTTCAAAAGGCCATGAGATTGCTGTAGGATGCAGCCATTCCGGAGGCATGTGAATGTAATCTCCGTGAACTTGGCATAGCTGGCAGCGTTTGGCAAATTGCATTGCATCAGCAACCTGGTAGGCCAATAGTAACCTAACCTTTTTATCTGATCATAGAGCTTAGGACCTGCCTGATGGGCTCCACAAAGACCAGCATGAACTTCTTTAAGTGTTTCTTCGGCCTCTTGTTGTGACAAGCAGCGTAGAAGTACTCCGTTGAAGGATTTCCTGTAAAGGATCTTTGAAGGGATATCCAAATGAAAGTTTGGGGCTCGCCTTTGAATGCTTACCCGTTCTTTTGGATCTTCAGGTAGGATTCCGAACATAGTGTAATCAATGAACGGATCCCTCCAGTCGCCGATTGAAGGTTGAAGGATAGAGATCCGACTTCCAACCACTCGGTGGCATTCAGCAACTGCTTGGTGCGTGTTAAGAGGAGGGAGGATCCTTCTCTCACTCACTGTAATTTGCATGTTTTCCCTTCCTGGATCGCCATTGATGCGGCAAGTCCAGCCAGGACATCTGCACGGATGTTTTCACCTCTACGAATGTGGGTGATGTTGCAGATGTCAAACTTTTGCAGAAGCAATTGTGCCTTGTTGTAATAAGGCAGCAGATCGGGCTTCCTGACTTCAAATTTCTGATTCATCTGGTTGACGATCAGTTGAGAGTCTCCAAAGACTTCCAGCATAGTGATACCGGATTCGATGGCGAGTTCCAATCCTAGGATCAGAGCTTGGTATTCAGCTGCATTGTTTGTGTATGGTTCCAGTAGCGAGAAAGCGTGTGGAATCATGCATTTGTCGGGGCTAACAAAGAGGATGCCAACTCCCGAGATCAGCTTTCTGTTTTCATTTGTCCTGGTTGCACCGTCAAAGTACATGTCCCAGGAGGCATTTGGTGAGGAAGTCTCCACGTTGTAGACAGGTTCGTCTGGGAGATCATCTCTGAGTGGTGAATCTTTAGGCAATGGATGCTCTGCGAGGAAATCTGCTAGAGCTTGGCCTTTGATTGCTTTTTGTGGCACATACCTAATATCAAATTGTGACAAGAGGATGGACCATTTTGCCAGTCGGGCATTGAGAGAACCGGCCTTCGTAACAAGGACCTTCAAGAGATTGATCCTTGAGATCAGGTAGACTGTGTTGGAAAGCAAGTAGTGACGTAGCTTTTGTACGGCGAACATCACTGCAAGGCATTCTTTTTCGACTGGAGAGTAGCGATGCTCTGCACCTACTAGCATGCGGCTGAGGTAGTATAGAGCAGCTTCTTTTCCCTCACCATTCTCTTGTGCAAGCAGAGCGCCTACAGAATGATCAAGAGCTCTTGTGTACAAGATGAATGGTTTTCCAGTGGCAGGAGCAGCTAACACTGGAGGTTTGGTCAGGTATGACTTGATATCTTGAAATGCGGCTTCGCAGTCGGCATCCCAGACAAAGTCTATACCTTTTTTCATTAATCGAGAGAATGGGCGGCATTTCCCCGAAAGATTGGAGATGAACCGTCTGATGTAGGCCAATCTCCCTTGGAGCCCTTTTAGTTCTCTCAAGGTTCTTGGAGAGGGCATTTCTAGAATAGCCTTGACTTTTATGGGGTCAAGTTCTATTCCAGCTTTCCGAACAAGGAATCCGAGAAACTTACCCGACGAGACGCCGAAGAAGCATTTTAGAGGATTCATCCGCAGTTTG
The DNA here is from genome assembly GCA_028538565.1 of Umbellularia californica. Taxonomy (NCBI): domain Eukaryota; kingdom Viridiplantae; phylum Streptophyta; class Magnoliopsida; order Laurales; family Lauraceae; genus Umbellularia; species Umbellularia californica. Next base: position 60,462,207 of record JAPQWN010000003.1, on the reverse strand, counting down.
TGTTTGCGGAGTCGGAGGAAGACTTCCCGAAGATCTTTGAGATGGTCTTCTTTTCTTCTGCTTTTGACGGCGAGGTCATCAACGTAACATTCGACCGTCTTGTGCTGCATATCTTGGAATATTTTCATCATAGCCCTCTGATATGTGGCACCAGCATTTTTCAGACCAAATGGCATGACAGTGTAGCAATACACGCCAAATGGAGTCCGAAATGAAGTGTGTTTTTCATCCTCGGGATGCATCTTTATCTGATTGTAACCAGAGAAGCCATCCATGAATGTCATTCGCTCAAATCCGCAGGTATTGTCAATCATCACCTCCGGTATGGGGAGCGGGAATTCATCTTTAGGGCAAGCGCCATTCAGGTCTCTATAGTCAATACAGACCCTGATCTGCCCATTTTTCTTTGTCACGGGGACAATATTGGCCAACCACTCTGGATGTTGTTCCTCACGGATGAAGCCAACGCTTTTGAGTTTTTGAACTTCTTGTTCAATTTTATCCATCACATCTGGACGGAATCTTCTTTGGCCTTGTTTGACAGGCTTGATGTCTTCTTGAAGATTGAGTTTGTGGACTGCTACTTTGGGGTCTAAACCAGGCATTTCAGCATAGGACCATGCAAAGCAATCAACGAACTCACGAAGAAAAGCGATATACTCGGGTAACTCATCATCCTTTATATTCTTGCTTATGAATACAGGACGTGGGTTATCTGGTGTTCCCAAGTCTATCTTTTCAACAGGATCTTCTGTCGGAAGGTTCGAAGGTGGTTCCTCCACAATATTTTCGGAGACTTCCAACTCAACGAAACCTTCTGGAGTTTCAACTGCATTACCAGACCAAGGCTCTGTTCCTTTCCATGGATTTTCTTGATTGGTGATCTCCTCAAGGCTTGCTATGAGATAGTCCCAATCGCCTGTTGAGTCTGGTATTTCTTTTGGAGACGAGGGTTCTTCTGGGTCAGGATGCCACAAGTCTGTATTATCGGACGATTCCTCTTTATCATCAGAGAAATCATACCAATTGGATGAGCTTCCTGGATCTTTGTCAGGTAACTCTTTAAAGATATATCCAGGGAGATCGATGTCTTCGTGGACTTTAGATGTTGAGGCTTGGTCGGTAAAACGACTTTTAAGCCTTTGTGTCAACTGTCTCAGAGGAGTGTCGGGATCATACCCTAACCCATATGAAGACTTTTCTACATGACCGTAGAGTCTCCAATCTTCCAGCTGGCTTTTGGTCAAGGCGGGCTCCAATGGCGTGAGAATACCGCGTCTTTCTCCCAAACCGACTGGGTTTTGAGCGTCATAGCCCATTTTCTTCATAATTGCTTGTGCCACAGGACTATATAGAGATAGCTGAGGCATACCTTCATTTTGGAAAGGTTCCAGCATGGAATTTGATGAAGAAGCGTCCGATCTATGGAAGAAGATCGGCCTTTGCTTTGGTGATGTTGCCGGAACAATAAAGGTAGCAGACGTAGGATCTTCTACATCAGCAGGTGTCTCCATCGGAGTGAGAGCAGGCTGAACTTACTGAGTGTCAGCTTGGCTTGACGATGCATCGTCTTCTGGCTCTGAGTCCGAGTCTGTGTCTTGCATGATAGACACGAGAGAGACAACAAATTTGCCCCCAGGCTTTTGTTTCGCCTTCTTCACTTTAGTCGTGATGACCAAAGGTTTTGAAGATTTGAGGGAGATGACGAAGGGAGATTGACTACTCTCTTCTAATTTGCCGGAGGGGTTGTTTTCTTCCGGTGATTTTTGAGGAGCCTTGCTTTTATCTTTCTGGAGATTTTCAGCAGGGGGTGCTATTTCCTCTTCTTCTTTTTCTCCTTCATACATCTGGGAGTCTGCGAAGTGGACTTCTTTACCTTTGAAGGGTTTCCTGTCCGCAAAGACTCGATGTACCATGCCGTCGTCGCCGACAAACTTGATGCATTGATGTAGAGTTGAAGGGACAACACCGTTCTCGTGTATCCAAGGACGTCCGAGAAGGATGTTGTAGCATGAGGGGGTTTTTATTGCATACACAGTGACCTCAGAGATAAGATCACCGATTTGCAATTTGAACCTGATTTTGCCGATAGGCCTTTGAGTGCTCCCATCGTATCCAAAGATAGATACAGATGTGTGGCTTAGCTTGCTGGGTGGGATGCCCAACTCTTCAAGAGCCGAAGTGGAGATAAGGTTGAGTGCAGAACCTGGGTCGATCTGAACTCTATGTATCGGCATTTCTTTGATGTACCCTGTGAAGTACAGGGGTCGGTTGTGCCTTGCTTCGCCAAGTAGGAGGTCTTCCTTAGTGAAGGCGATGGTTGCACTGGCTGCCTTTTGAACCGAGAGGCATTGGATGCATGATCCCTCGCTTTTCTCTTTTTCTCCTTTTAAGGAGGTTTCTGTGTTTTTGACCCAGTAGTCCATTTCAATTTGGAGGACTTGCGGGGCATGTTTGTCGACATCCTCATTCAGTTTTTGTAATTCTGAGATGAGATTATCACGAGTGCGTGGAGACATTCGTAATAAATCCAGGATGTGCAGTCGTGCAGGTATGTGTTTGAAGTGCTCAACCAAGTCATACTTGAAAGCCTCCTTGGGGCCTGCATGTTCATTGTTTTTGCCACTGGGGGCGCTTACAACATCTTTTCCCGAAGGATTTACATAAGTAAAGGAAGATTGGTTGTAATTTTTGTGGTAGTCCCGGCCCGAACGGGTGCCTCTACCAACTTCGAGAGCTTCTTGAGAAGGATCTTCGTTTGGAAGATTGTCTTCAGGATCAAGAGGCTGTCGTTTTTCATCTACTGGGGATGTATCTGCAGCAGAGTTGCCATCCTCAGTGATTGTGTTGCACGGAGCATTTTCCGGGAGCAAGTCCTGAACAGCATCCAGCAGCTTTTCTTCTTCGTTGACCCATCCATCACCCCAAGTTGGGTTTTCTTCATGATGATGAGTCGGGAAGAATGTGTATCCTGAAGTCACAGTCTCAGGAGAAGAAACCTGAGAGGGTGCCATCTCTGTGAAAGTCACGTGAGACGAGGTAGCTCCAGAGGATACATTGCTAGGCGTCGTCGGAGTGTAGGTAATCTCATCAGACGATGCTTCAGAAGAGCTATAGTCTTGATATATTACATTACAGGAAGCTCTGATAGGAGATGTTGCCTGCTCGGAGTCAGACTCATCCTCGGATGTAAGAGGATCGTCAATCCAGCAATGTTCTCCATTTTCAGGAGTTGAGGGAGGAGGTACCTGATGGGCTTCAGGGACTTCCGGCTCTGGATTGTGAGGAATCTCGTTGACGCGGTCTTGCTCTTGTTCTAGAGCGAGACGCTGCAAGATCCTTGCATATTCTTCAAGATCAGGCATGGGAACCAGATCCTCTTCTTCGTCTTCTCCGTGTGGCTCAACATAGTTGATTTCCACTGGAGCAATGACAGGTGCTGGGTTAACAGCATCTTCTTGTGCAGCCTATTGGTCTTCTTCATCATCAGACCAGGATCCTTGTGGTTGCAACGGGTTATACCAGATTACTGGCATAAGGTGAGTTTCAGGAACCCATTCTTCGTCGGAGAGATACTCTCCTGTTTCAAGAGATTCCTCCCACTCGTCGGTGTAGTTGGGCTCGAATCCATCGTCTGTGTCGCTAGACTCGTATCCATCAATGGAGAATCCAACTACCGAGTTGCAAGAGTATAATGCCTCCTGCATGGCTTCTTTTTTGAATTGAGGTGGCATGAAATCACTGAGAGTGAAGTTTCTTACCGCCTTTGAAGTCTCTGGAAGGGACGTTTTTGTTGCCCCGAGTGAAGTGGTAGAGGAGGCCTCTGCCTTTTCATGGACTTCTTGTTTTGGCTGGGTCTTCTCTTGCCGTTTGAGCCTGAGGAGATGTTTCCTAGCCTGCCTTCGCTGTTGAGCTGTCGGCTTTGTTTTTATGATCTCCCAGTTTTCATCTTCCAAGAGATCGGGATGTACCCATATGGGTTGTCCGTCTGGTGTCGGGTAAGGAACCAACACTTCGGACGTTTGAATTCTTTTTATCACCTTGAAGGAAGTAGTGATCTTCTTTTTCGGTGATTTTGGTGTTTGTCCACATGACACCATGTTGACGGAGGCAGGGCCATAATTTTTGTCAAAGGTGATGACTCCGTTTTTCCACATCTCGTTTATCTTCTCTCTCACAACAAAGCATTGATTGAGAGGATGCGAGACCATCTGGTGGTATGGACAGTACCGAGGATCATTGGTTTTGCCAACGTCTCCAGGTCTTTTGGGCTCTGGCAAAATGAGTTTGCCATTTGCTAAGAGAGCCTCAAAGATTTCTTCGACGTCTTCATCGAACGGATATTTCTTTTCTACTCGCTCTTTGAAGGCATCAGAGAGTTCAGGTCTCTTACCTGCAGCTCTATTTTCAGCTTTCTTTGGTTGCTGAGGAGCTGACTTGGTTTGCACATTAAGGACCTCTTTCTTCTTTGGTTTAGAGGTTGCAATGGCGGTTGTCTCTTTTCTTGATGACTTCTGACTGTTGAGGTCTTTAATCACCGTTTCAGCTTCCATAGAAGCTTCCAGGAGTTCTCCCAGGTTTTTTGATTTATTGCCGATGATCATGGAGCGTATTTTTGCTCTCATATTGTTACGGCAGATGTCGACTAGCGACGCTTGTGGCAGTACATCTGAGCATTTGTACGCCATTGCTTTCCACTTGTGAATGAAGTCATAAGTTGACTCATTCTCTCCTTGTTTTAGGCTGCAGAGTTGAGCCATAGTAACAGGATGATCCTCACCTTGGAAATGGGTCAGGAAGCGTGTCTCCAGTATAGCCCAGTTCTGAATGGAGTTCTCCGGCAGAGTGGAGTACCAATCGAAGGCCGTACCTTTTAGGGTACTTGCAAAGAGGCGAATCTTGAGTGCATCTTGATCCGCGATAGCTCCCGTCAAGATCTTGAAGTGGATGACGTGCTGTCTGGCCGATCCTTTCCCCGTATATGTTTGGAGAGTAGGATGTTTGAATTTTGTGGGGAACGGGACCGAGTCCATCCATAAAGGATATGGTGGCTTGATCCCATGCTCTTTGAGTATATCCTCTTCTTTAGCTTTGGCGAGGATACTGTCTACGTCCTTTTTGGTAAGGGCGCGTGACTCATTTTCTTCTCCATTTTCCTCGTTATTGCCATGATTCGGAGGAGGCTCATTGTTCACCTGATTTTGGACGACAAGGAGAAGGTTTTCCATCAGAGTTTCAATCCTCTGCTGGCCTTGTTCCAACTGCTGGATGCATGTGAGCGCATCATCTCGAGGTGGATTCTGAGGTGGCGGCTCAGAACTTGTAGCCAAGACGTTCATCCCTCGGGATTCAAACGAAGAAATCGTCCTGGTGACCGAGCTGGGGCTCATTCTTTTTGATGAAGAGCTTGATGAAGGATTACTCTCCCGTCCTTGGCTGGAAGGGGCAGGAGATTCTTCGGGATGTCTTTGTGTCCTGGTGACGCTACGGGTCACCGGACGTCGGACATGGATTTTTTATGCTGACCTTTGGCGTCTTCTGGTTTTTCCAACCATATGGACGGCAGCAACTTGGTCGCGTCTTTCTTTTTCGACCCATTTGCGGGAGACTTGAAGTGTAGGAGGCTGGGTCCTTTGCTTCTCTAGTCTCTTTTGTCGATATGACGCACGGCGGCGTGCTCGACGAGCGATTTGAGCTTTGGTCAGCTCTGGCTGGGCTCTGACGATGAAGGATGTGCTCCCTCGGGCGCAGCAGCCGAGCTTGTCTTCTTTGTGGTTGGGCAAGGACAGGATGCGGACTCGGTCCTTTGCCTGTTGCAGCGAAGCTTTAAACCTTTCGAGTTCGGCCCCTGTAGAGATAAAGGGTCGAACTGAAGGGGTGTAGGCCCTGGCAGGTGCTTGTAGAGGCCTAGTGATGCATGACCTGATTTTGGGCCTGTAGGAACAAGCCGGCTCATGCTGGGTTGACTTGGGAGTCAAGTTGGAGATGGGTCTCTCCTCTTTCATGTAGGCAAGAGGGTAGAACTGGTTCTCCTTAAGTGGGGCCAGGTATGCTGGCTTGGTGGAGGTTTGAGACCTCCTTTGTTTTGGGGAAGGTCTTGGAGACCAAGTCTTGGGATAGACCTGGTTGTTTGTGGGTCGAGGCTTCGCGGGGGTGCCGCGGGCTTCGGGCTTTTGGGCGCTCGCCTTTGGTGTCACGGGAGTGACACGTTGAGAGGCGATCTTCTGCTTTTTAGCAGGCGCAGCTTGTTCTTCGGGAAGTGGGAATGGTCCCAGTGTCCCAAAGAAGATAGTCCGGGGAGTCGAGGTCGACCCGGAGTTCAGAGAGTTGCCGAGGGAGTTGACGCTTCGGCAGCTGGCGGGGCGCTTGTAAGTGCGCTCGGTTTGCTTCTGTTGAAGCATGAGTTGGTGCTTGTTCTCATCGAAGATAATGGTTAAGGCTGCCATTGTTAGTTTCGAAAAAGTTCTGAAACAAGACCACATCCATTAGTAATCACAAGAATATAATGATCATAAATGGGAATTTCTATGGTTGTCTTTTCAAATCGCTCAAGGGATATGACCCAAGCGACATGAAGAAGGCAAAAAGCCATAGATGGTACAATTGTTCTGACAGCAAGTATGGTGAGCCCAGAATGAGCGTTCCAGTGACTGCTAGAAGCAATTGTAAACCTAAATTCGACTTATCGAGAAGCAGGGCTTGCTCGAGATAAGAAGAATTAGACGTAGGAGTTACAAATGTGCCGGTCACAGATACAGTAGACCCTGAAAGGGCGTACCAGTATTGCTAGGCACAAATGTTGGAGATCGCATCCATGAGATGGGATTCTTTGTTTTGGAAGGTCAGAAATGGATTCGTCAAAGAGAGCAGGTGACATTCCAATTCAAATACGGGCTCAACGATTTCCGCGAGCGCCAGTACTCAGAAGGGAAGAGACCACAATTTCTCGAATCTGAATCCAAAAGTGACGAGTTTTTGGAGATTTTTTTTTTTGAAATGATTTTTTTTATTTTTTTTTTTATATTTTTTTTTCATTTTTTATTTTTTTAAAATATTTTTTTTATTTATTTATTTTTTATTTTATTTTTTTTTTGAAAATTTTTGTTTTTTTTTTTTAAGATTTTTTTTTTTTGAAAATCTTTTTTTATTTTTTTTATTTTTTTTTTAATTTTATAAGATTTAAAGACGAGAGAGTACACATAGGCCTCCTAACCCGGTCTTATGAAACCTCAATTGATAGAATTGCCCCCAGGTAAGGGTAGGATTACTTAATGAACCCGTTTGGAGGACCCTTGCCTAGAACAGTCAAGCTGTCTCCACACTCTGGACAAGGCTTTTCTTGAATCAATCGTGATCAAAGAACGCAATTGGTTTAACCTTAGTGGTCTATGTCCTTCTTTATAAAAATCCCAAATAGACTCATCGAAGAGAAACGATGGCCCAAAACCTTAGTCGAACGGGCTCAACATTTCTGCAAGCACCAAAGAACGATAGGATAGGATCAAAGTTTCTCAATTTTGAATCCAAACTAAGAAAACTAATTTTTTTTTTATTTTTTTTTTAATATTTTTTTTTTTTTGAAATCTCTAATGAACTCATCGAAGAGAAACGATGGTCCAAAACCTTAGTCGAACGGGCTCAACATTTCTGCAAGCACCAAAGAACGATAGGATAGGATCAAAGTTTCTCAATTTTGAATCCAAACTAAGAAAACTAATTTTTTTTATTTTTATTTTTTTTTAATATTTTTTTTTTTAAATCTCTAATGAACTCATCGAAGAGAAACGATGGTCCAAAACCTTAGTTGAACGGGCTCAACATTTCTGCAAGCACCAAAGAACGATAGGATAGGATCAAAGTTTCTCAATTTTGAATCCAAACTAAGAAAACTAATTTTTTTTATTTTTATTTTTTTTAATATTTTTTTTTTTGAAATCTCTAATGAACTCATCGAAGAGAAACGATGGTCCAAAACCTTAGTCGAACGGGCTCAACATTTCTGCAAGCACCAAAGAACGATAGGATAGGATCAAAGTTTCTCAATTTTGAATTCAAACTAAGAAAACTGATTTTTTTTTTTGAAAAGAGAAAGAATGGAAACAAACTCAAAGAAATAGAAATTTCCAAAAAATCCCATCTCATGTTTTTTTAGGATGCAAAATCCAACATAGGCCACCAGCTAGAAAGTAGCCAAGGAATCCGGAAAAGAAGTATAAGCATAGAGCAAAAAGTATGATATGCAAATATTTCATTTCCAAGCACCGTGTTCTCAAATGAACGAGTCCCACCGGGTGTGCCAGCTTGATGGAACGCGCTCCGAGGCGCCGTGGGGCGGCTACCGGGGTCGGCGGAACGTGGGAGTCCGTCGGGTCCGACCCTTTCGCGCCCTGGCGGGCCCTGAAGCGTGCATCAACATTTCTTTTGTGTGGGTGTGCCAGATTTTCTATTTTACTTGGAATTGCAAGTGGTCATCCGGAGATCAACCTTCGCAAGTAAAAAGGAAATCAACTTCTTTCAAGTTTTCCATTGCACAAATATTTAAGAAAAGAGACATTTTCTTGGTTTGCCGTGAAAGGCGATTTTGTTTGGCATTTATAGCCGATTTTGGCGTTTATAGCCGATTTACAATTCTCATCAATAATGAAAGACAAGAGTTGTGATTTTTGTCTCTTTTAGAAAAATACAAACTACAATGAAAAGCAAGAAAAGGAAGATCTAACTTTTCAGGAGATTGTGGGGGACTCGTTCAGATTGACGGTCGCAAACCATGTATGGGCTTCGCCATCATCCATGCAGATGAGAACAGAAGATGCTCTTGATTCGCTTGGCTTGGCTATAACCTCAGGTTTTTAGAGGACAAAGACCAAGAAAAGGTCCTATGTCCAATAAAAAGCTAAGTAGACGGGCTGAAAAGCCACGTCTAAGCCATTGGAGGCAGCGGGAGAAGGCAAGGACCTTGGGGGGGGGGGGGGGGTGCCCCCCAAGGGACTTTTGTCACCTTGTAGTGGTGGCCGGTGCAGAACTTCAGCAGAGTTTTTCTCTCTTTTTCTTTCTCTCAGATCTCTTTCTGATCTTTTTTTTTCTGATCCTCTGATTTTCTCCTCTTTTTTCTGCTCTCAATTTCAATGGAATGCTCTCCTTTTTATAGGCTTTTGGTAGCCATTTAGGAGGGTTTATGAGCCTTAATGGCTTTAATGGGAGGAGTTACAAGATTTATTTCTTGATTTTGTAACTCCTTTTTCCTTGAATCTGATTGGCCGATGGAGATTAAGGGCTTTTAATCACCTTAATTACCATAATGGGAGGAGTTTCATGGTTTAAATGCCATGAATCAATTGACTTGTAACTCCCAAATGCTTGCTTCTGATTGGGCCGTCCAAAGAAATGAATTAATGACTATAATAAAGCTAGTCAATTAACCACATTAATTGGTCGCCGAGCAGTCGAAGAGTCGCGGGCCGTGCCGTGTCTTCTGGAATTCTTCTGGCGATGATCATCGATGGATCTACATGCTGATCGACATCGGATGAACATGTAACTTCAGACATTGATAGCTAAGAGCGGGCCGGTGACATCTGTCTTGTCGATTTCACGATCGGTCGGACAGAAAGTGCACTTTCTTGGTCAGCCGGTTGACGATCTTGGAGCGATCAATGATGATTTTATGCTTTTGACGGCGGATCCGAGATGTCGTCGGATATGAGTCAATTTAAAGCACTAAAAATCACATTTTCAGGAAACCACAGGGGCCAAAGTGCGCGAAACGCGAAAAAAGACGGAAAAACGGGTCACCGGCGGAAAATCCGGTGACCCGGACCTCCATGGTCGCCGGCGACCATGGACCGGCGACCATGGGCCATGGTCGCAGGGGCCTGCGACCATGGGCCATGGTCGCAGGGGTCTGCGACCCTGGGGGATTTTTCCCCTTCGGAGCCCGTTTTGCGGTCGTTTTGAGGTCTTTTTCGTCGCCGTTTTCTTCTGTATTTTTCTTGACATTTCTTCTCATTTATTGGTTTGATTTTCCTGTAGAAAACTTGATGAGAATCCTTGCATTTTTAGAGTGCAAAGTTTCCAATTTTCCGGGAAAGCCGAAGACTTTGTCGCGTAGAGCTGCTGATTTTCCGCCAGAAGCTGAAACTTGGTCAAACGATGTCGGAATGACCTGAAATTTGAGGTGAAGCCTCCTGAACAATAAATAAGACCAACCATAGGCTTTTTTTTTGAGTTTTGAAGCCGTTTGGGGTCCCGTCGATGCTTCACTTGATTTTGCTGCGGGGAAAATGCCGAGCTTTGATATGTGGCCAAACGATGTCCGATTGACCTGAAATTTGACGGGGAGCCTATTGGAGTCATTTTGAGACGTTCCATGGGCTCCGTTTTGGATGTCATGGTCCCGGGTTGCTCCGCCGCCGGTAGGCTTGATTTTCTCTCGGAGCATCGAAACCTGGTCAAACGTTGTCGGAATGACCTGAAATTCGACGTGCAGCCTTTTGGAAGCATGTTGAAGCCACTCATGCACTTGGTTTGATTAGCGAAGGCTTCGGTGGTTCCCGCCGCCGGGAGGCTTGATTTTGCTGCTCGAGCATTGATGGAGGGTCAAACGTTGTCGGTTTGACTTGAAATTTGGCATAGAGCCATTTTGGGACATGCTGGAGTCATCTGTAGGCTTTGATCGAAGTTTTGACGTCTCCGATGATGTCGCCACCGGGAGCTCCCGTTTAGCTGTCGGAGCAGTGAAGTTAGGCCAAATGTTGTCGAAATGGCCCGAAACTTCATGTGTACTCTTCTCTTGGCTATCTTGAAGGATCTTGCAGTTTTTGTTTGATTCTGACAAGATTTGAATTTTTGGAGAAATTGCATTGCCTATTTATGGCAGGTTGCGACTTCATGCAGCTTTCTTGATGTTGAAGAGGCAAAGTGACATTTTTGGTGACAACACCACTTTTTTGCGAACCAAACGCTGTAATGATCATTCCGTTGGAATTACCATTCCATTCCGACCTTCATTACCGTGAACAAAACGCTACTGTAGGATATTATGGTATTGTCTTTTATTTTTTTAAGTCTGCAATAATTATTTCTTACGTTTGTGTTGGAAGTTTTGTACATGATGTTCTTAGGATATTTATGGTATTGACTGCATATTTACTCTTTTTTTTTTAAGTTCACTTGGCTTCATTTAAGAGTGAAACCGGAATTGAGTACATTGAGAAAGCTCCTCGTGTGGTAAGAGAAATAAGGACAGAAAACCCAACAAACCTAACCACAAGCAACTATTAGGTGCAGATTGCGTGAACAATGGAAGCTCATTACTAAGTGTAATCTTAGTTCGCATGGGACCGCCATTACCTAGTTTATCTTCTCCACCATTTTTACCTCTAAGAACATGGTTGAAAGACACCAAAGTATTATGTTACAACTTACAAGTCTTCTATATCATTTATTATTGACTATGAAAACTGCACCAAAACTTATAGTCTACTAAATATAATTTGCATCATAAGATTTAGGTGCAAATTTCTTGAAGACTAGAATCTTGGTTCTCTGTGCTACATCTTTTGCTTGTGTATCTGCTAAACATTTAGCCACTTTGGTTTTAAAAATTGGACCCAGGGGACAACTTAGTCAACTTTTTTGTAAACTCAGACGAGTTACATGACCTAGGTCCATTTACATTTAAACAATATGAGAAACATATCAAAGAATAATCTGTCTTTGAAGGGCTTAAGATGTATGAGAGCAGTAATAAGTGTGATAACTACCTGTGGAGTGACAAGTTTGTTTCTAGTGACCTTAGATTTGCAATAGGGTTTAGCATTAAGTTTTTAACGAGTTATCTACGGATATTAAAGAGGGTTATAAAATAAATAACTAAACCTATTGATATTAAAGGGAAAGTACCTTGGTGTTTATTGTTGAGGATGATATAGTGTTGCTGGAGGAATTGAGAGTGTGTGTGAATGCAAAGCTTGAGAGATGGTGGCAGTAGCGTTGTGAATGGATAGCCGAATTTCTGATTCTCTGACATTTCTGATTTGAAATGAAATGGTTTTGGAGCATAATTTGGGTTCCAATAAGAAATTGAATCTGGATACGGAACCTACCTTCCAAAAACATGTTTGGTATTATTGTCGTAAAAATGTGGAGGAGCAAAATAATAGACTGCAAGAATGACATATTTGAGCTGCTGTCCTTAATCAGGACTTTGAACTAGCATAGCCCTGGATTCTAAGAAATTCTACCTGAACATTAAGCATAGGACTTTGAACTTGATGTCGTTCTCTTAGTGGTGTTTGTGCTCTCATTATTTGCGATGTAACCTTACAGTGGTATGAATACATCAATTGCTGAACATTCAGAATTAGTGTTTGATGCAGCCCGACAGAAGACTAGGACCCGCAAGTTCTAATGGACCATCTGATGGGGTCCACACAATTTCTGATTCAATCAAAGATCCCTATCCTTATCTAGATTAGTAATATTACTTAGTTGCTTAATAGGATTGCTTTGTAATTTCTATTTAGAGTAGGATTAAGTAATTTCCTATTATTAGTATTCTGATTAGTTTAGAAATACTGTCTTCTATATAGACAGAAGAACCTTCTTGTTATTTCCCATGCTTATTCAATTAATAAAGATTATCATGAGTTTTCCCCATGATTTCATGGCTGTGAGTGTTCTTTTGTGTGGAATCCCTTTGTTGGATTCGATCAACCTCATCTAAAAGGTTGGTCTATTCGATCGAAAATCTGGGGCTGCGCCACATTGGTATTAGAGCTGAGATCCAGTCGCCGGGAAGACATATGTCCTTCCTGGATCTCATCCATCCCTCCATCTCTTCACAGATCTCATTGCCAACCCAATCAAAACCTATACCACCATCCACAGTCACCTAGAAACCCAACTCTGTCCATCGGAACCATCTCTAACAACCTAACCCTAATACCCATCATCCATAATCAAACAACAACCCATCTTGACTTTCCAGAAACCAAATCAAACCCCCTTCAACCAAATCTCCCAAACACCCTGCAAACCCCATCCAAACCATCTCAGAGGACCCCAGCCCCATCGTCCGCCCTTTTCCAGCCACATCCAGCCCTACCGAAACATCCCCACCACACCACAAATCCCTTCCCAGCCACACCCATAATCATCAACCCCCTGTTGCAAAACCTTACCCTACTTCGTCACCACAATATATATATATAGAGGGAGGGGGGGAGGAGGACAAAAGCAGCAACAATAGAAGAAAGGAGAAGAACAAAACAGAGAGAAGCAGCAGAAGAAAAAAAAAGAGAGAAGGAAAGCAGAAAGGACAGAATAGGGGATCCAGAGAGAAGGCTGGGTTGAGAGTACCTTGCACCTGACAAAACTGCTCCTCCCCACTGCTTCTGTCGCGGCACTCCCTGCAAGTTCCATTGCTCCTTGAAATAGTTAGCAGCCAGCATCGTCGTCATCTCAACAACCCTTCGTTGTTTTGAGTATCCAAGTTGAAGCAGGTAAGGCCATAAGAAACCCAAGCCATCTTTTCTTTTCTTGCTGCACGAACATCGAGACTGAAAACGAAGGCTATTCCCCTCCCTCGTGCCATCATGCTGCTGGATTTAAGAAGAGCTTTTGCAATTTGGGCCTAACCTGAGTTTGGGGCTTGATCTAAGTCCAGGCCCAACCTGACCTGCATTTTGGACCTGATTTGAGTCCAGACCCGACCCAGCCCACTTAAAAAAAAGGAAAAAAAAGTACAGAAATTTACATCATTGATTCAAATCAATATGAAACTTTTTGGGAAACCCCATTCCACATCAAAGAATTCAGTATAAGCGCAAATATGGCAATTGGTATTTTGAAAATGAATTCTATTTTAAGGAATTTCTCAACTTGACGCAAGAAAATTAGACGGTTGATGAATACACCCGCCAATTTTGAGAGTTGCATGAGATATGCGAATTGGAGGAAGATGAGATACATAATTTATCTCGTTATGTCCAAGGATTGAGACCAGTTATCTTGCAACATATGAATTATTGCTAAACCAGTCATGAGGCATACTTTGAAGCCATCCGAGTTGAGCGCATGCTTAAAAAGTCTCGCAGGCAATAATGTCACCAAAGAGCTCATATTGTGGAGAGACTTCTTGTAGGAGAAGACAATCCCACTATTGTCATTCGTCGACTCCTCAATACAATTGAAAAGGAAGAAGATGAATGAAGATAGGCTCAGAAATTTCACACACGGGTAAGAGTCAAAGACAGGTCAGTTAATGTGATTATTGACAATGGTAGTGCAATAAATTTTGTCTCACAGGAGGTTATTGAAAAACTTAATTTGCCAACTGGGAAGTTTCATAAGCCCTACCAGGTCACATGGTCTAATGGTCACGTCATCCCTGTGACTCATAAATGTTTGGTATCATTCAAGATTGGCAATTATAAGGACAAAATTTGGTGTGATGTGATTAATATGAATATTGCTCATTATTTTTGGACGACCATGGGTTTTGATCGAAAAGTGCACAATGATAAAGTGGCGAATACATATACCTTTTCATGGAATGGAATAGGGATTAGACTAATTCCAATGAATTCAATAGCCCCGTCTTCATCTACATCATCACCTTCAACGTACTTCTACATGGAGAAAAAGATTGCATCAAGCTTCCAAGCTATGTCATGCGAATGCAGGTCCAAAGAAAACACGGAAGTTTGTGTGCTTAATTTTTGACCCAAAGGGATATTTTTCGGACTTGTGGTCGAATACTTTCTGGCATTATCAAACTGCCAACTTGTCGGAGTCGAGTTCTTTCAAGCCGGGGAGAGTTTATGCAGCCCGACAGAAGACTAGGACCCGCAGGTCCTAATGGACCATCTGATGGGGTCCACATAATTTCTAATTCAATCAGAGATCCCTATCCTTATCTAGATTAGTAATATTACTTAGTTGCTTAATATGATTGCTTTCTAAATTCTATTTAGAGTAGGATTAAGTAATTTCCTATTATTAGTATTCTGATTAGTTTAGAAATACTGTCTTCTATATATATAGAAGAACCCTCTTGTTATTTCCCATGCTTATTCAATTAATAAAGATTATCATGAGTTTTCCCCATGAGTTCATGGCTGTGAGTGTTCTTTTATGTGAATTCCCTTTGTTGGATTCGATCAACCTCATCTAAGAGGTTGGTCTATTCGATCGAAGGTCCGGGGTTGTGCTAGTGTTTGGGGAGATAATATTGGTGGTTTTGGCAAGAGTCCATGACTTGAATAGGGAATGTAGCAACTGTGGTCAGAATAATCATACCGTGCACTCATGTTGAACATGGTTTCTGACCTTTGATTTGTTGGGCGATCACGATAGGTCCTCCGAATCTGAAATTCCAGTCTCCATTCCCTATTTAAACTCGTACAAACAACTGCTACTGACCTGAGCGGCCCCCAAGGTGGGCCCCAAAGTGTCCTACACCATAGTTTTCAGAATCCTACGATTCGTATCCCGAATCTTAAGGAAAACGATTCATATCTATGTAATGAATCCCATTTACAAATGAATCTTAGGATTCAGGCGTGAATCCTACGATTCAAAACGCATTTCATTGAATCTTACCGTATAAGAAAGTTAATATTGGTAATCTTTTACCTTTTTTCATGGCGATTCGATTCGATTCATGGGTATGAATGATTTGTGATACGAATCCGATTTTGAAAGCTATGTCATGCACCTCATATTACATGTGAATGCAGGTACTTCGTGGATCTGGACTGATCATATGTATGTGCTTATGTATATTATAATATATGAGTCCATTTTAGATTGCACTAATTATAAGCCAATCTTAAATCTCAAGGTCATTGAGAAGGCAATCTCTTCTGCATATGCCACTTTTTGTCAGATGTATCTTCAGAACTCATGGCCGCCAATAGGGTTTGCATCTGATGCTTTTGAACAAAAATCTGTATCTTCATTTCAGAGCTCTTTCATCGATCTTCCTAGAGAACTTACCCAAATGCTTGCTTCTGCTGGCCCATATCTCCACCGTGATGCTGTGCTTTTGCAGAAGGTTTGTTGGAAACTGTACCTGATCTTGTTCTACATGTGTGCATATAAGACCTGTATTTTGTGACTTAAGTTGGAAAGCCATGTTTGGCTCAGGAATCAAGATAGATCGAAATTGAGAAACAGAATTCATGAAGCCAACCCCAACATAGTTAGAATAAGGCTCAAGATGATGATGATGATGAGCTAGAAAGCCAACTTTCATTTACTATCTGCAACTTCATGATGGCAGGTCTGCAGAGTATTGCTCGGGTATTACCTCTCTGCATTGGAGCATGCTGCTGGGGGTGTTGTTTTGCCTGGAGGTGATGGTGGAAGTCTCGATCCTCGGTTTCACCTGAGAGAAGCTCATTCAAGGGTTGAGGAAGCCCTGGGAATATGTTTACTACCTTCCTTGCAGCTACTTCTGGCAAACCCTGCAGTCGGACAGGAGATATGGGAACTAATGAGTCTCCTACCGTATGAGGTTGTCACGACCCAGGCCCGAGATCAAAGTAATCAGGGCTAACCCCGGGTCGCGAATGCGATCATACTTACTCCCGTAAATCCTGAATTAGCTCGAGACTCACAAGGGATCTATCATGCATACCTGTCAAATGTACATTTTTGTGGAAATATATATATACATTGACAACAATTAACTTTACATTAAAAGTAAAGTCCTCATATACAAAATTACAGTCTAATAAAGTCCACCCCTGCATATTCAAAATACAATGCATGTGACATCTATTTACATCTCAAAATGATTCATAACAAAAGTATTTATCAAAACTAATTCCAAAACATTCTCTCATCAGCACTCCGACTCAAGTGCATTCGACTAGACCTCCTGGAGGTATCGGATGGGCCTCCTCCGCTGGCGGCGTAGCCTCTGCAAGGCCGGGACGAGCAACTGGGCCTGTAATGTCATCAATAACACAATGAACACGACGGTTCAGCAATGTATAAACAGATCGATGATAATTCATACTAAATTTGTCCATTTCTCAACGTAACAACTCTAGAATTTTGAATCTAGAACAGTACAATATCCTGTACAGTACAGCCAATTAATAATCAATGACTAAATTACAACACAATAGCATTATTCTCATTCAATTCAGTTTCTTCCCAATGGAACTAGTTAGTCAGTTTATTTCATTCATTTCATATCATTCATTGATTTCGTTGAGTATTTATTAGATGGCTTATAGGACACTTTAGTCCATTATCACTTTTCATTCAATAAGTATTTCTATTATATGGCTTATATATGGCTTTTCAGTGATTTTTCAGTCTATATGTGGGATCTACCAGCGTCTTGATCAAAGATCACTGCATCACCACGGAGCTTCGGAACAACCCATCCATCTACTGCAGTAGGATTAATCATTATATTGTTACCATTAGTAACTGTTCATTAGTTCATTGTATTTAGTCGATATGGTTCCAAACGAGTTAAACTAGTTCCAGACGGGTTAGAAAACTCCCTACTCATTTCCATTTCTACTCAACTCTCTTTCACATCTAAACAACTATTTAGGTGGAAACACCAGTTACCAAATACACGTGTTATTCTTGATGGACATCATATTTATATATTTAATGTGCGCATTTAGTTCCCAAAAATTTCACCTACAATTTCAAAGTCTACTTGACCAAATTTTCACTCACAGCCAATGTTTGGCCAATATCAGGTTCGCTCGAGTGGATCCAAGTTCGCTCGAGTGAACGTCTCACAAAACGTTGGTCGCGCTAGCGACCAACATGACTCTCTCGAGCGATGACAGAGGCCATCAGACATGAACTCCATCGCTCGAGCGCACATATGTTCGCTCGAGCGGACACTTACATATGACATTTCGTATCAGATAGTAACTAGTTCGCTCGAGCGGACTCCCAGTTCGTTCGAGCGGACTGTCCAGAACTTCAAATTCCAGAATTCCGAACATTCACTCTTTCACTCCCATTTCAATTCAAATCCACTCCAAACTTGCAATAAACACTTGGAACCTCCTGTTCCCTCCTCCATCAACATTTCACATACATCATAGCACTTCTATTCCATAATCCCATCAATCCACAACAATCTCCATTCTATGACAAAGAAAGGGTTTGAGAACCCAACTCTTATAATTCAATAAAACTTGTAAACTAGCATTTTGAATCATAAATGAGCATTTATACTTGCCTCTTGAAGTTTATTAGCAAGTAATCCTCTTTACTTAGCTTGACTTGAGATTAAATCCTCAACTCAAACCCTAATTCCATGAAAACACAAAAACACTACTCTATAAGCTATTTGTACTAGAATCCATGCCTAATCACCTATTACAACTTGGAAACTCACTAAAATGATCAACTACTTACTTGTAGTTCCAAGAAAAGGGATTCTTGAGTTCTCCTACAAGCTTCAACACTCCAACAATGGAACACCACTTGAGGAAGAAGATGAAGATTAAGATGGAGTTGCTCCAATCTCTACCAAAGTCACTTACAACTCTTGCCACTTGATGAGAAATGAGGAAGAAGAAGAGAAATGAGGTCTAGGGTTTCTACTTCAATGAAATTGGGTGGAATGAACTCAAAGGAGTTCATCCCTTTTTCATAAGCTCTCTTTTACAAATAAGCCCTCTATTTTCTCACCTATTTTCAAATCAAGTCAAATGAAGGCTCACTTGGCCAATTCCTTGTCAAGTGACTTCGAGCCTGTTACGAAAGTTAACGTACTCGTCGAGATACGCATGTTGGTATCAAGAGTTTCCGTATTCGATAAAATACGCTTAAATCTGTATTTACGAAGAAGTCCTTGTCTCTTTTGTTTAAGTCGAACTTTCATTCAATTTGTTTAATCTCTTTATTACCACTTCATTAAGTTCATTTGGGACTAATCTCATTGAGCTTAGTCATTAACCATCATTAGTCTCCTTAAATGTGATTAATTAGCTTTAATTTCAATTAATCAGAGTTAATCTTAATTAACTCGGGATGGGGCCTTACAATTCCCCTAAACTTTTAGAACCATTCAGTCCTCCGAATGCAATACATATCAATATAAGTCAGTTAACAATTCGAATTCAAAATTACCTGAACGAATTGTTGGAAGTAGGTGGGCCTCGTGGATAGATATTCAAAACTTTTGACCCACTTGACTCAGGGATCAAGTATCCATAAGGCAAAAAACCCAATCCAGGATGCATAACCCTCAATCTCATGATCACATACAGTAAGTAAAACTATCTTAAAGATAGAACAGAAACGAATAACCATCCATTAAAACCCACAACATACAAGGATGCAGATTTTACCTTAGGAGCTCGGTTGCGCTCTAATGGAGAAGTTGATAACTTTCGTTGATGTAGAACTTCTCTACAAACTGAGATCAGAATCTCCACCACCTCTTAGCCTTCCACGCTATGACCCGAATTAGATATCTCTTCTCAAGAAGATTGGTGGAATCTTCAAGAGAAAACCCAACTCGAAACCCTAAGGAACTAGAAGAGGAAGAGAGAAGAGAGCAGTGCAACTGTTGCACAAAGAGGAGGGACGTTTTTCACTATATAATATGATGGGCGTCCAAGAGGGGTGTATTCCCTTTTATAATCTCCCAAAGCTCCTCTTGTCTTAATTGAAATAGAAGTCTTACTTCCACAACAATTAGTAAGTATACTATTACCACTATTAGAAGTCCTACTTCAAATAGAAATAGTAACTTCCTAATTCCTTCCTTTTAGAGTTCGAATAGGATTAGTATCTTTCTAATATCTTGGGCTAGCGTGGGGACCACTAGGGATTCCATAGAAAAATGGCTCCAACTGGGACACGCGACCCCACATCTCATGTGCAATCCGAGCCCACAGTTAATTGCAAATAACACCACTATATAAATGCAATTGCACTCCAGTCTTAGGAATAAATTACAATGAAGACCCTAAACTTCCCAATTACCACAAGTAGGCCCCTCTATCAATATCCATGGATCAATTGGAATAAATCTGTCTCTTCCAATCTTAGTTCCACATCTTATTATCCTTGAGTCCCAATTAATCACTATGATCATCAGTACCATCCAATTAACTCTTAATCGAGATGGGTGCGCACTTACTAATGACAAAACCCATTAATTGGCACAAGGGGATAATAGAGATAGATTCCATCTTGATCATTCAATGTTCCCACAGTCCTACTACCACATACCCAAGACACCGAGGTGTTGACCTACAGTTGGCCTCACTCATTGGTGACTCAAAGCAAATGAATAGATAGAAACTTGAGTTCATTAATGTCTCAAGATTGAGAGCCTATTGCTAGGGAATTATGAGAGCATACCTTATTATTGAGACGGAATTCCATAAGGTACTTCTCATGGTCCTTCAATACATCCAATGTACTAGCACATTGATCCAGAATCTTCCATTCTGATGATCGAGACAAATCACACTATTTCATAGTGATCAAAGTGCTGCAACCTTATCAGATGAGATGCCCAGTCTCATCACTGGTTGTGAAGATATTTTAAGTATAAGATTTGTGACATATATCTCCCGTATGTGGATCTCATCCATATACATATATCACATCTAATATACTAATGGGACCCGGTTCAACTCATGAACCATTATGTCATATGTATTGGTCATGTGCATAAAGTAATAAAATAACATTCATCTCATGAAAGTAAAGCATGGTTTTATTGATTAATCAATTTATTACATCAACTGATGGATTGAGTCCATACAATCTAACACGAATAGCTCGGGATACTTCCGAGCCATTTGCTCCTCAAGCTCCCATGTAGCTTCATTAAGTTCATGATGATCCCAAAGGACCTTGACCCATCTTATCGTCCTCGTACGCAAGACAGCCTTCTTGGTATCAGTAATCTGAATTGGCTTTTCAACATATGTGGTGTTCGGTAATGCTTGGATCTCTTCATGATGGATGACATGTGAAGGATCAGCGACATACTTGCGAAGCATTGAAACATGAAATACATTGTGGATACCGGAGAGTTCAGGTGGAAGGTCCAGGCGATAAGCCACATTCCCAATTCGGCTCGTGATTTTGAAGGGTCTAATAAATCTCGGGGAAAGCTTTCCTTTTTGTTCGATTTGAATAGTGCCTTTCATTGGGGAAGTCTTCAAAAAGACTAAATCATCAACTGCAAATTCCAGATCATGCCGATGATTGTCAGCATAGCTCTTCTGCCTTGATCTAGCAACTTTTAGTCTGTCCTGTATTCTCTGGACCTTTTCTGTTGTTTCAGCAATGATCGTAGGACCATGGAAACTCCGAGTTCCAACTTCTTCCCAACTCACTGGAGTCCTACACTTTTGACCATACAATGCCTCAAACAGTGCCATTTCAATGCTGGAGTGATAGCTGTTATTGTACGTAAATTTGCACAACGCTAAATGGTCATCCCAATCACTCCCAAAATCAATCACATTGGCACGGAGTAAGTCTTCCAGAGTCTGTATAGTCCTTTCTGATTGTTCGTCTGTCTGTGGATGGTAAGAAGTACTAAACCTAAGTTTAGTGCCCATGGTGTTTTGAAATGACTGCCAGAATGCGGATACAAACCTGCTATCCCAATCAGAGACAATCGAAACCAGTGTTCCATGCAATCAAGTCACTTCTTTGACAAACAATCTGGACATATCACTGAATCCTATATCTTTTTAGATTGGAAGGAAGTGTGCGGACTTCGTAAGTGATGGACCTGGCTTTCGTCCTCTCCTTCCGCCCCTAGGGCTGCCGGGGTCCGGCGGAGGAGAAAAGTATTTATCAACATTTTTTGTACAGGTATGCCAGATTTTCTATTCTACTTGGAATTTGAAGTGGTGATTCGGAGAATCACCTTCACAAGTAGAAAGAAAATCAATCATTTTTCTAACTTTTCAAATTGCATAAATATTTAAGAAAAGAGACAAGATTTTTTGAATGTCGTAGGAGGTGATTTTTTGTTTGTTTGCCGTGAAAGGCGATTTGGTGCCGTGAAAGGCGATTTACAAATCTCATCAATAATGAAAGACAAGAATTGTGATTTTTTTGTCTCTTTAAAAAATATAAAATACAATAGAAAAGAAAGAAAATGATCAAACTTCTCAGGAGATTGTGGGGACTCGTTCAGATCGACGGTCTCAAGTCATGTATGTGTTGGAACTTGGTGGGCCTCGTGGATAGATTTTCAAAACTTTTGACCCACTTGACTCAGGGATCAAGTATCCATAAGGCCAAAAAACCCAATCCAGGATGTATAACCCTCAATCTCATGATCATGTACAGTAAATAAATCTATCTTAAAAGATAGAAACAAGCATACAACAAACATCCATAAAATCTACAACATGCAACGAAGTAGATAATACCTTGGAGCTCGGTTGTGCTTTAATGGAGAAGTTGATTCTTTCTTTGATGATGAAACTCTTTCACTTGTCAAATACGAATCTCCAAGACCTTTTGATCTTCCACGATATTGCCCGTATCAGATTCTCTTTTCTCAAGAAGATGGGTGGGATCTCCAAGAGAAAACTCTTAGGAAAACTAGAAGAGAACTAGAAGAGGGAAGAGAAGAACATGTGCAACTCTTGCACATACAAGCCTTGGGCGTGATGCCCTAGGTGGGATATGTCATAGACGTCCAGTCATGTATACTCCTCTATTTATTGCTAAAAAGCAAGCTCCTCTTTGTTATCTAATTGAAATAGAAGTCTTACTTCCTTAACAATTAGTAACTCTCTTCTTTCTAATTAAAATAGAAGTCTCACTTCCATTATAATTAGTAACTTACTATTACCACTATTAGAAGTCCTACTTCTAATAGAAATAGTAACTTTCTGTTTCCTTTTAGAGTTCTACTATAATTAGTATCTTTCTAATAACTTGGGCTAGCGTGGGGACGACTAGGGATTCCTTAGAAAGCTGGCTCCAACTGGGACTCGCGACCCCACATCTCATGTGCAATCCAGGCCCACAGTTAATTGCAAATAACTCCACTATATAAATGCAATTGAACTCCAGTCTTAGGAAAAAATTACATAGAAGACCCTAAACTTCCCGATTACCACAAGTAGGCCCCTCTATCAATATCCATGGATCAATTGGAATAAATCTGTCTCTTCCAATATTAGTTCCATATCTTATTATCCTTGAGCCCCAATTAATCACTGTAATCATTAGTACCATTTAATTAACTCTTAAACGAGATGGGTGCGCACTTACTAATGACAAATCCATTAATTGACATAAGGGGATAATAGAGATAGATTACATCTTGATCATTCAATGTTCCCACAGTCCTACTACCACATACCCAAGACACCGAGGTGTTGACCCACAGTCGGCCTCACTCATTGGTGACTCAAAGCAAATGAATAGATAGAAACTTGAGTTCATCAATGTCTCAGGATTGAGAGCCTATTGCTAGGGAATTATGAGAGCATACCTTATTATTGAGACGGAATTCCATAAGGTGCTTCTCATGGTCCTTCAATACATCCAATGTACCAGCACCATGATCCAGAATCTTCCATTCTGTTGATCGAGACAAGTCACACTATCTCATAGTGATCAAAGTGCTGCAACCTTATCAGATGAGATGCCCAGTCTCATCACTGGTTGTGAAGATATTTTAAGTATAAGATTTGTGACATATATCTCCCGTGTGTGGATCTCATCCATACACATATATCACATCTAATATACTAATGGGACCCGGTTCAACTCATGAACCATTATGTCATATGTATTGGTCATGTGCATAAAGTAATAAAATAACATTCATCTCATGAAAGTAAAGCATGATATTATCGATAGATAAAGAAACTAATCAATTTATAACATCAACTGATGGATTGAGTCCATACAATCTAACAGTATGGACTTTGCCATCGTCCTTGAGATTAGAACACATGATGCTTCAATTCTTTTGGCTTGGCTCGGACCTCAGTTTTTTAGAGGACAAAGACCAAGGGGAGGTCCTATATCCAATAAAAAACCGAGTAAACGGGCTGAAAAGCCGCGTTTAGGCCGTGTTGGATAGAATGAGAGGAAGAGCTTTGCCTTGGGGGGTGGCCCCCTAAGGGACTTCGATCACCTTGTAGTGTTTCTTGCAGCAGAGTAGCAGGACTTTGTCAGAATTTCTTTGGGATTTTCCAAACTCCAGTCTTCTTGTTGTGGATGTGTGTTGGTGTGGATGTGTGTCTCTCTAGATGTCTCTCTTTGGAACGAACCCCCTTTTATAGGCTCTTGGTAGCCACGGGGTGATTTATGAGCATTGATGGCCATGATGAGAGGTTTGATGGCATTGATGCTCCATGATGGGAGGAGTTACAAGTTTTTAATTCTTGATTTTATAACTCCTTTTTCTTGGCTTGTGATTGGCCGATGAAGAATACTTGGCATTTAATCGCCTTTAATCTCCATGATGAGGGGAGTTTTATGGCTTTAATGCCATGATTGTTTGTACTTGTAACTCCTTTTTTCCTTGAATCTGATTGGGCCGTCCAAAATAATAGGTTAATGACCGCATTAAGTTGTCATAAAACGGGTCAATTAACAGCATTAAGTGGTCGCTGGGGCATTTGAAGAGTCGCGGGCCGCGCCGCGTCTTTTTGAATTCTTTTTGTGATGATCGCCGATGGATCCACACGTTGTTTGATGTCGGATGGCGATGCAAATTCAGAGATTGATTGATGTCAGTTGGCCGGTGACATCTGTCTTGTCGATTTCTTGATCGGTTGGACAGAAAGTGTACTTTCTTGGTTAGCCGTTTGGCGATCTTGGAGCGATCAGTGATGATTTCATGCTCTTGACAGTGGATCTGAGATGTTGATGAAGATCAGTCGAATCCAAGCATCAAGAATTGGATTTTTGGAAAATCACAGGGGCTGGAACTCCCGTAACGCGAAAAGGATTGAAAACGGGCCACTCGGTGGAAAATCCGGCGACCCGGATTTCCAGCGTCGCCGGTGACCATGCACCCAGGGTCGTCGGCGACCATGGGGGTTTTGTCCCCTTTGGTCGCAGCCTTTCGGCCATTTCTTCGTCTTTTTCGTTTCTTTTTTCTTCTGTATTTTTCTTCACATTTTTCCTCAATTATTGACTTAATTTTCCCGGAGAAAAAACTTGACGAGAATCTGCGCAAACCAAAGTACAAAGTTTTCCATTTTTTGAAAAGCCGAAGACTTTGTAGCTGATTTTCCATCAAGAGTCGGAACTAGGTCAAACGATGTTGGAATGACCCAAAATTTGAAGTGAAGCTTCTTGAGCAATGGATAGGACCAACCATGGGCTTTTATTTGAGTTTTGAAGCTATATGGGGTCCCATCACTGCTAAACTTGATTTTGTCATGAGGAAGATGTCGAGCTTTGATATACGCTCAACTGATGTCCGATTGACCTGAAATTTGATAGGGAGCCTATTGGAGCCATGTAGAGACAATCCCTTAGCTCCGATTTGGATGTCATGGTCCCGGGAGGCTCCGCCGCCGATAAGCTTGATTTTGTTTCGGAGCGTTGAAGTCTGGTCAAACGTTATCGGAATGACCTGAAATTCGACGCGCAGCCCTTTGGAAACATGTTGAAGCTACTCATATGCTTTCTTTGATGAGTGATGGCCTCGGTGGTTCTTGCCGCCGAGATGCTTGATTTTGCTGCTCGAGGGTTGATGGAGGGTCAAACGTTGTCAGTTTGATTTGAATTTTGACAAGGAGCCTTTTGGAGGTATTTTAGAACCATTCGTAGGCTCTAATCGAAGTTTTGATGTCTTCGACACTGTCGCCGTTGGGAGCGCCTGTTTAGCTGTCGGAGGAGTGAAGTTAGGCCAAATGATGTTAGAATGGCCTAAAACTTCATGTGTACCCTTCTTTTGGCTGTTTTAATAGATCTTGTAGTTTTTGTTTGATTCTGACAAGATCTGATGCTTGAAGTAGCATTGCCTGTTTGTAGAGGATGCAGCTTCATGTGGCTTCTTGATGTTAAGGAGGCCAAGTGAATTTTTTCATGTCAACAAATGTGTCGCGACCCCGGACCGGGATCCGGGCCCGAAACTGCGCTGCGATGCGATTGACCAATCCGTAAAACACACCGCCGCTGCGGTCTTTATTTATTTTTCCCACAGGTTTCCGCGGTGAGGATCCCAAGACACGGGTTGAGCTCAGACGAATAGATATGCGGAAGCGTGTAGCAAAACGTGTCATACAATTCTTAATCAATAAGATACAAGAGGAATTAAAATGTCGAGACTAGGCATCAAAAGAGAACGTCCTCAAGCATTCCTATCATGATTAACGTTTCAATGTTTAACAAAAGTATATAATTCAAGTTATAAAACCCTGAGAGGCCAACAAAGGCCAATACAACAATGACAATCCCACAAAAATAACCCAGCTAGGCGAAACGAGAATCAATATCCCGACCGGCGTCTAGATGATGTCGTTGGGCTGCCACTCGTGTGTTGGGGGTGGCTCAACAGCCTCCTCCGGGCACTCCTCGTCACGCGTGAAACCGCCGGCACCTGGATCTTACTTTTCTATTGTAGTTTGTATTTCTTAAAGAGACAAAAGAAATCACAATTCTTGTCTTTCACATTTGATGAGTTTTGTAAAATCGCCTTTCACGGCAAAATCGCCTTTCACGGCAAACAAACAAAAACGCCTCTTAGGCATTCTAAAAACTTGTCTCTTTTCTTAATATTAATGCAATTTGAAAAGTTAGAAAAAATGATTGATTTCATTTCCACTTGTGAAGGTGAATCTCCGGATTATCACCATTCCAAATTCCAAGTAGAAAGTAAATCTGGCATACCCGTACAAAAAATGTTGATGCCCGAGATCTTCCCTCCTCCGCCGAGACCCAGGTCAGCCCCCGGGGTGCGGAGGGAGAGGACGGAAGATTCCCCCTTTTTTTTGGGGTCCATCAAGTTGGCATACCCGGTGGGACACGTTGACTTGAGAACGTGATGCTTTGATCACTTGGCTCCTCTCTAGTTAGTGGCCTATGTTGCATTTTGCATCTAAAAAAAAAAAAAACATGAGATGGGATTTCAATTGTTCTTTCTCACTTCAAAAAAATCTGATCTCTTTTTCTTAAAAACTCAACTTTGAGAAATTTTGATTCTTCCCTCTTCGAACTTGATAGCTCACAGAAATGTTCGCAGCTATCGTTCATATCGGGGATTGGGCCATCTTTTCTCTTTGATGAGTCCAATTGGGATTTAAAAAAAAAAAAAAAAAAACACCTTCGTTTCAAACTCTTTAAAAAAAAAATGATCTCTCTTTCTCAAGATTCAACTTTGAGAAATTGTGATCCTCGCCTCCTTAAACTCGATAGCTCACAGAAATGTTCGCAGCTATCGTTCATATCGGGGATTGGACCATCTTTTCTGTTTGATGAGTCCAAATTGGGATTTCAAAAAAAGTATAAATTCAAAAAAAATTTAGTTTTCTCTCTTTTGCATTCAAATTTGAGAAACCTTGGTTCCTTCCCTTACAGATTTAGCGCTCGCAGAAATGTTGAGCCTTTGTTCGGATTGGAACACCATTCGCTCTCTTTGATGAGTTCATTTAAAAAAAAAAACCTTTCAAAAAAAAAAGATTTCAAAAAAAAAAAAACACTAAGGTTCCACCAGTTGCGTTTTTTGACCAAAGTGGATTTAAGAAAAGCCTTGTCCAGAGTGTGGAGACAGCTAGACTGTTCGAGGCAAGGGTCCTCCAAACGGGTTCATTAAGTAATCCTACCCTTACCTGGAGGCTGATCTATCTACTAAGATTTCATAAGATCGAATTGGAAATCTATGTGCACCTTTCAAAAAATAAATTCTCTAAAAAAAAAAATCTTTAAAAAAAAAAAAGAAAAAAACTTCTGTCACTTTGAATTCAGAGTTGAGAAATCTTGGTTCTTTCCTTTTCGGATTTAGCGCTCGCAGAAATGTTGAGCCTTGTTCGGAATGGAACACCATTTGCTATCTTCGATGAATTCAATCTTGACCTTTAAAAAAAAAAAACTTCTGTCACTTTGAATTCAGAGTTGAGAAATCTTGGTTCTTTCCCTTTCGGATTTAGCGCTCGCAGAAATGTTGAGCCTTGTTCGGAATGGAACACCATTTGCTCTCTTCGATGAATTCAATCTTGACCTTTCAAAAAAAAACTTTCATCACGTCTGGATTCACATTCGAGAAATTATGGTTCCTTCCCTTCTGAATTTAGCGCTCGCAGAAATGTTGAGCCCTTGTTCGGATTGGAATACCATTTGCTCTCCTTTATGAATCCAAATTTGACCTTTAAAAAAAATCCCATCTCGTGTCCTTCCCAAGGATGCGATTCGCAACATTTGTGCCTAGCGGTGCTAGTACGCCCTTTCGGGTCTACTGTATTCGCGACCGACACATTTGTATCTCCAACCTTATATCATTTTACCTCGAGTGAGCCTTGCTTCTCGGTAATTTGAATTAAGGTCTACAATTGCTTCTAGCAGTCACTGACGCTCACTCTGAGCCTACCATACTTGCATTTTAGAACAATTGTGTCCTCTATGGCTTTTTGCCTTCTTCATCATCCTTGGGTTGGGCCATGTCCCCTCAAGTGATTTAAAAAGACAAAACCATAGTTGTTCTCCATTTACGATCACCATATTCTTGTGATTACTAATGGATTTGGTCTTGTTTCAGAAGTTTTCCAAAACTAACAATGGCAGCTTCATTGACCATCACTTTCGATGAGAACAAGTACCAGCTTATGCTGCAAGACAAACAAAACAAGCATAAGCGCCCTGCCAGTTGCCGAAGCGTCATCTCTCTCGACAACTCTCTAAACACCGGGTCAACTTCAACTCCCCGGACCATCGTCTTCGGATCGTTGGGACCATTCCCACTTCCCGCAAAAGACACTGTACCTGCCAAGATGCAGAAAACCGCCCCGCAACGTGTCACTAAAATGGCACCAAGGGCGAATACCAAGAAGCCTGAAGCCCGTGGCGTTCCCACGAAGCCTCAACCCACAAGAAACCAGGTTTACACCAAAACTTGGTCCCCGAGATCTTCGCCAAAGCAACGGAGATCCCAAACATCTGCAAAGCCAGCATACCTGGCCCCTCTCAAGGAGAATCAGTTCTACCCTCTCTCTTACATGAAAGAGGAGAAACCTACCCTCCACCCAAAAAATAAACAAAATCATCATGAGCCGGATTGCTCCTACAAGCCCAAAATCAAATCCCGCATTGTTAGGCCTATACAAAAACATGCTGAAGCCTGCACTCCCGCGAGTCGACCCTTCATCTCAACAGGGGCCGAGCTCGAAAAATTCAAGTTTTCACTATGACAGACGAAGGACCGCGTCCAGATTCTGTCCTTGCAAGCTTCAAATAAGACAAACTCGGCTGCTGTGCACGGGGGACTACATCCTTCATCGCCAGAGCCCAGCCAGAGCTGACTGAAGCTCAAATTGCTCGTCATATGCGTCGCCGCACTGCATATCGACAAAAGAGACTCGAGAAACAAAGAACCCAGCATTCTACTCTCCACGTCTCAAACAAATGGGTCGAAAAAGAAAGACCCGACCAATTCGTTGCTGTTCATATGGTTGGCAAAACCAGAAAATGCCAGAAGTCAGCAACCAAAATCAGTGTTAGACGTCCAGTGACTCGCAGCGTCTCTCGGACACGAACACATCTGGAGGAATCTTCCACTCCTCCAAGCCAAGGACATCGGAGTAACCACTCCACAGATTCTTCATCCAGAAGAATGAGCCCCAGCTCAGTCACCAGGACGATTTCTTCGTTCGAATCCCGAGGGATGAACGTCTTGGCTACAAGTTCTGAGTAGCCTCCACCGCATGATGACGTAACTGCACGCATCCAGCAGTTGGAGCAAGGACAACAGAGAATTGAGACTCTGATGGAAAATTTGATTCTCACTCTACAGCGTCCACCACCTAACAATGAAACCCCTCCAAATCATGAAGATGATGAGGGCAATGCAGAAAACAATGAGTCTCGCGCCCTTACCAGAAAAGACGTGAACGATATCCTCGCAAAAGCAAAAGAAGAGGATACATTGAAGGAACATGGGATCAAGCCACCCTACCCTCTATGGATGGACTCGGTTCCGTTCCCGGCAAAATTCAAACAACCTACTCTCCAAACATTTACTGGGAAAGGTTCAGCCAGACGGCATGTCATCCATTTCAAGATCCTAACGGGAGCTATTGTGGATCAAGATGCGCTCAAGATTCGCCTCTTCGCAAGTACCCTAAAAGGTACAGCCTTTGATTGGTACTCCACTCTGCCGGAGAACTCCATCTAGAACTGGGCTATGCTGGAGGCACGCTTCCTGACCCACTTCCAAGGTGAGGATCATCCTGTTACTATGGCTCAACTCTGCAGCCTAAAACAGGGAGAGAATGAGTCAACATACGACTTCATTCACAAATGGAAGGCAATGGCGTATAAATGCTCAGATGTACTGCCACAAGCGTCGCTAGTCGACATCTGCCGTAATAATATGAGAGCAAAAATTCGCTCCATGATCATCGGCAACAAATCAAAGAACTTGGGAGAACTCCTCGAAGCCTCCATGGAAGCTGAAATGGTGATCAAAGACCTCAACAGTCAGAAATCATCAAAGAAAGAGCCGACTGCTGTTACAACCTCAAAACCAAAGAAAAAGGAGGTTCTCAATGTGCAGACTAAGTCAGCTCCTCAGCAACCAAAGAAACCTGAAAACAAAACTGCAGGTAAAAGGCCTGAACTCTCTGATGCCTTCAAAGAACGTGTAGAAAAGAAATATCCGTTCGATGAAGATGTTGAAGAAATCTTTGAGGCTTTCCTAGCAAATGGCAAACTCATTTTGCCAGAGCCCAAAAGACCGGGAGATGTTGGCAAAACCAATGATCCCCGATACTGTCCATACCATCAGATGATCTCACATCCTCTCAATCAATGCTTCGTTGTGAGAGAAAAGATCAATGAGATGTGGAAAAACGGAGTCATAACCTTTGATAAAAACTATGGCCCCGCCTTTGTCAACATGGTGTCATGTCGGCAAACTTCAAAGTCACCGAAGGGGAAGATCACTACTTCATTCAAGGTGATAAAAATGGCTCAAACGTCCCAAGAGTTGGTTCCTTATCCAACACCAGATGGACAATCTATATGGGTGCATCCCGATCTCCTAGATGATGAAAATTGGAGATCATCAAAACAAAGCCGACCGCTCAGCAGCGAAGGCAAGCCAAGAGACAGCTCCGCAAGCTCAAACAGCAGCAGAAGTCTCAACCAAAACAAGAAGTCCTTGAAAGAGCAGAAACTTCTTCCACTGCTTCACTAGGGACGATGGAAGAATCTCTTCCCAAAACCTCCAACGCGGTAAGAAAATTCACTCTTGATGATTTCATACCACCTCTATACAAAATTGAAAATTTGCAGGGGGCATCATACTCTTGCAACTCGGTAGTTGGATTCTCCATGAATGGATACTAGTCTAGTGATACTGCCAGTGATATAGATGAGTGGGAAGAATCCATTGAAACAGGAGAATACCTCTCCGACGAGGAATGGATTCCCGAGTCTCATCTTATGCCAGTAATCTGGTATAACCCATTACAGCCACAAGGATCTTGGTCTGATGATGAAGAAGACCAGGACCCTGTTCAAGAAAATGCTGTCAATCCAGCACCAGCAAATGCTTCAGTGGAACCCAACATGGGCGACCCACAAGGGGCAAATGACGAAGAAGATTTGGCTCCCATGCCTGATCTCGAAGAATATGCAAGAATCTTGCAATATCTTGCCATAGAGCAGGAGCAGGATCGCATCAATCTTCGTCATAATCCAGAGCCGGAAGTCCTCGAAAATCAGCGGGAACTTTCTCCCTTAACTCCTGAAAATGGAGAAAACAGTTGGATCGATGATCCTCTCACATCCGAGGATGAATCTGATCCCCAACAGTCTACACTGGGGGAATCTCCTGTCAGGATAACCTGCAATGCAATAGCTCAAGACGACAGTGCCTCTGAAGCTTCCTGTCACGACCCGGGCCCGAGATCGGATTACTTCGGACAGACCCCGAGTCGCGATCATCATACTTACTCCCGTAAATCCTGAATTAACCGAAGTTAAGACAAGACTCACAAGGGATATCAAAACATAATACCTGTCAATGTACAATGTGCGGAAAACATGTATATATAGATTGACTACAATTAACTTTACACGAAAGTAAAGTTCCCTTATACAAATTTACAGTTCACTACAACCAACACTGCACACTTAAAATACAATGCAGTTGGTATTTAATTACAATCCAAAATTCTCTATTACAAAAATATTCATTTACAATCGCCCTCCGACTACGGCCACTCCGCTAAACCTCCTGGAGGTAACGGACGGGCCTCCTCCGCAGGCGGCGCGGCCTCGGCAGGACCGGCACGGGCATCTGGGCCTGTGACATCATCAATAACACGTGAACACGAAGGTTCAACAAGATACATGCATTTTCATGATTCTTCATATTATTTAACAATTCTATACAAGAATTTACCAATGCAAGAACTTAACAGTTCTATAGAACCTACTTCAATTCCATAACAAGTATCTATGTCAATCATATCCTTTCATTTCATTTATTTCGTTCATTTCGTTCATTTCGTGTCTTCCAACGGAAGCAGTGTAAGCACAAGGCGGAAGGGCAAACCATTCATGGCCTAGGCTTCAAGATTATTCAATTTTCATTTAGTCAATTTAATTAAGCACAAGGCGGAAGGGCAAACCATTCATGGTCGAGGCTTCAAGATTGTTTCACTTTTCATTACATGACTTTTCACAAATGGTGGAAATTTTCCAATGTCTTGATCAGAGAGCACTGGCATTCCACGAGGCTCCGGAACGCCCCTCACATCTACTGCAGTAGGAATCATTCATTTATTCACTTTACTGTCACCTTTAGTGACTTTCATTTCATTTCATTAATTCAATTCGTGCATTATGTCAATGACGTTCACTATGTCAATGAAGTTCACCTCTGTGTCACTTCATGGATTCTATTCATTTCTTATCAATTCTATTCACACTTCTAAGCCAAACAAACGAGTGAAGCGTTAGTTATCCAATGTACGTGTTATTTTTGATGAATATCACTTTATGTATTTGATTTGTACATTGAGACGACCTTCGCTAACACCTATGTAGGCTTAGACGTCAGCATGGAATAGCCTGTACAAACTAGGCTTCATTTCCATAATGTTCTCTGAGTTCATCTCAGCTGTCGGTTGGCCTGTCGGCTGACCGACCATACAACGTCGGTTGACCTATCGGTTAACTGACACTTTGTCGGTTCAAGTTCCAGAAGCTGGATTTCCAGTCCATTCTCTGACACATTTGTCGGTCAGGCCTCGGTCAGGTGTCGGCTGACCGAAGATACCACGTCGGTTGACCGACCTATTGTCGGTTCGGATTCCAGAGAGCTGGAATTCACTGAGACAGATTTCAGATCTGTCGGTTAGTCCGTCGGTTGACCTGTCGGTCGACCGACACTCTCATGACGGCTGACCGACACAACGTCGGTCAGAATTCCAGAGAGCAGAAAACTCTCTGAGACAACTCCCAGAGCTGTCGGTTCACTCGTCGGTTGACCGTTGGTCAACCGACACTGACCCAGAAGCTCAGTTCTGAGCTTCAGATTTTCTGAAGTGAAACTTCAGGATTTGAGTCAAATGAACTCCAATCTCTCTAAAACACTATAAATCATAAGAATACATATGTACTTGCCTTTTGTGAAGGTTGAATGGAGAATAAACCTTCCTTAGCTTGTAGTTCCAAGAAGAAAACCTCAAGTCCAAGCTTCACACCTCCAAAATTTGTAAACAAAGTTGAGGAAGATGAAGTAGAGGATGAAAGCTTCTTGAAACACTTGTAAACTCCTTGTTTACCTCTTGATTGAGTGAGATTGGAAGGAAAGAAGAGAAAAAGCAAGAAGAAAGGTGCCTAGGGTTTGAAATGCTTTGAAAATGAGAGAATGATCTCATTAGGGTTCTCTTTAGCTTATATAAGCTAGTAAATTGCATTCAAGCCCATTAATTTCACTAAATTACAATTCGAGTCAAATGAAGGGTCATTTGACCGGATTCTCGTCAAACAACTTCGAGGTTATTACGGAAGTTGACGTACTCGTCAAGATACACGCGTTGGTATCAAGAGTTTCCATATTCGACGAAATACGCGAAAATTCGTATTTACATAAAAGTCCCTCATTTCAATGTTTGAGTCTAAAACTCCATTTAAACCATGCAATTCTGTTCTCTACTATTCCATTAAGCCTAATTCATTCATTTGAGGCTTATTTCATATCATTTGGTCATAAACCATTATTAGCTCAATTAACCTCAGTTAATTAGCCTTAAACATAATCAATTCACTTAATCTCTTCATTATCCGTTCATTCCATTAATTTGGGACTAACTCATTGAGCTTAGTCATTAAGTACCATTAAACTAGCTAAACATGGTTAACTAGCATTAACATCAATTAACTAGAGTTAATCTTGATTAACTCGGGACGGGACCTTACACTTCCGAAGACACGTACTCCCCAACCGGTAGCGTATCTTCCGGAGCTACATCCTCTCAGGTGACTTCCATTGAGATAACATCCTCTCAACCTTCGTCTCCTGAAGCTGTGACATCGGAACCCAAGCCACTCCCGATTGATCATCTTGAAGAAACTTCTGCCAATGAAATCTTCTTCAATGAAAATTCAGTCAATTGGTCCCAGATACCCGATCTCACGGGCAATGTCTGGGCTAATAAAGAAAAGTTGCCGACTACTGTTCAGGACTTGTTCTCAGAAATAGCTCCGTGCAACACAATCACTGAAGACGTCAATGCTATTACAGAGACGTCCTCAGCAAAGGATCAACCCCTTGATCCTGAGAACGATCTTCCAAAAGAAGACCCTTCCCTAGAGGCTCTTGAAGTTGGTAGAGGTACCCGTTCTGGCCAGGATTACCACAAAAATTACAACCAACCCTCTTCTTCTTATGTAAATCCTTCGGGAAAGCAAGTTGTAAACGCCCCAGGTGGCAATAATAATGAAAATGCAGGCCCGAAGGAGGCTTTCAAGTACGACTTGATTGAGCACTTCAAACACATATCTGCACGTTTGCACATCCTTGACTTATTACGAATGTCTCCACAAACTCGTGATAGTCTCATTTCAGAATTACAAAGGCTGAATGCAGATGTCGACAAACATGCCCTACAAGTCCTACAAATTGAAATGGACTATAGGGTCAAAAAATCAAATACTCCCTCAAAGGGAGAAAAGAAGAAAACTGAGGGATCAAGCAATGAATACCTCTCGGTACAAAAAGCAGCAAGTGCAATAATTGCCTTCGACAAGGATGTCCTCCTCCTAGGCGAAACAAAGCACAACCGTCCCTTGTACTTTACGGGGTACGTAAAAGAAATGCCAGTACACAGAGTTCAGATCGATCTAGGTTCTGCACTCAACCTCATTTCTACTTCGGCACTCGAAGAGCTGGGCATCCCAACTAGCAAATTGAGTCAAACGTCCGTATCCATCTTTGGATTGACGACAGCGCTCAAAGGCCTATCGGCAAAATCAGGTTCAAATTGCAAATCGGTGATCTTATTTCTGAAGTCACTGTGTATGCAATAAGGACCCCTTCATGCTACAATATACTCCTTGGATGCCCCTGGATACATGAGAATGGTGTCGTCCCTTCAACTCTACATCAGTGCATCAAGTTTGTTGGCGACGATGGCCTCATACATCGAGTATTTGCAGACAAAAAGCCCTTCAAAGGCAGAGATGTCCATTTTGCATATGCTAAAATGTATAAAGATGGAAAAGAAGAACAGGAGGAAAAAACAATTCGCTTTGTCGACAGTCTCCAGAAAGATAAAGGCAAGGCTCCTCAGTAATCATCGGAGGAAAACAAACCCTCCACCAAACTCGAAGTAAGCGGCCAAGCTCCCTTCGTCGTCTCCTTCAAATCTCCAAAGCCTTTGGTAATCATTACCAAAGCAAAGAAGACAAAACAAAAGACTGGGGGTAAGTTCACTATCTCCTTTGTGTCTATTATGTATGACACGGACTCAGAGTCAGATCCAGAAGATGACACAGCATCGAGCCAAGCTGATACTCAGCGAGATCAGCCCACTCTCACTCCATTGGAGACACTTGCAGACATAGAAGACCCTACGTCTGCTTCCTTTGTTATTCTGACAACTTCGCCAGAAGAAAAAACAATCTTCTTCCACAGATCGGGAGCATCTCCACTGAACTCTCTGTTTGAACCTTTCCAAAATGAAGGTATGCCTCAGCTATCCTTGTATAGTGCAATGGCACAAGCTATCATGAAAAAAATGGGCTACGACGCTCAAAATCCCACTGGTTTGGGAGGTGGCCGTGGTATTCTTACACCATTGGAACCCACCCTAACCAAAAGTCAACCAGAAGATTGGAAAATCCACCTTCAAAAAGGCAAGTCTTCATATGGGTTGGGGTATGATCCTACCGCTCCTATGAGACAGTTGACACCATGGCTGCAAAGTCGCTTTACCGACCAAGCCTCAACATCTCATGAAGACATCGATATCCCTGGATATCTCTTTGAGGAGTTACTCGTCAAAAATCCTGAAAGCTCCTCCAATTGGTATAATTTCTCTGATAATAAAGAGGAATTGCCCGATGACGTAGACGAGCGGTTCTCTGTCCCAGAAGAATCATCGTCTCCAAAAGAAGTACCTTACTTCAACCCAATTCCAGCAAATGATTGGGACCATCTCATTGCAAGCCTTGAGAAGGATAGCATTGAGAAGGATACTGATCAAGAAGTTTCATGGACAGAAACAGAGCTTCAGTCTGAAAATTTCTCTGGCACTCTAGAAGGTCTTGTTGAGTTGGAA
This sequence comes from Umbellularia californica, assembly GCA_028538565.1. NCBI lineage: Eukaryota > Viridiplantae > Streptophyta > Magnoliopsida > Laurales > Lauraceae > Umbellularia > Umbellularia californica. The sequence continues at coordinate 60,425,248 of JAPQWN010000003.1, read as the reverse complement.
GCCTCCGAAAATACTGTGGAAGAACCACCTTCAAACCTTCCGACAGAAGACCATGTTCAAAAGATAGACTTGGGAACACCTGATAACCCACGTCCTGTATTCATAAGCAAGAATATAAAGGATGATGAGTTACCCGAGTATATCTCTTTTCTTCGTGAGTTCGTTGATTGCTTTGCATGGTCTTATGCTGAAATGCCTGGCTTGGATCCCAAAGTAGCAGTCCACAAGCTCAACTTGCAAAATGAAATCAAGCCTATCAAACAAGGCCAAAGGAGATTCCGTCCCGACGTGATGGACAAAATTGAACAAGAAGTTCAGAAACTCAAAAACGTTGGCTTCATCCGCGAGGAACAATATCCTAAATGGTTGGCCAACATCGTCCCCGTGACAAAGAAAAATGGGCAGATAAGGGTCTGTATTAACTACAGAAACCTGAATAATGCATGTCCTAAAGATGAATTCCCGCTCCCCATACCAGAGGTAATGATTGACAACACCTATGGATTCAAGCGAATGACATTCATGGATGGATTCTCTGGCTACAATCAGATAAAAATGCATCCTGAAGATGAAAGGCATACATCCTTTCGGACACCATTCGGCGTGTATTGCTACACTGTCATGCCGTTTGGTCTGAAAAATGCAGGTGCAACATATCAGAGGGCTATGATGAAAATATTCCAAGATATGCAACACAAGACGGTCAAATGCTATGTTGACGACCTCGCCATAAAAAGCAGAAGAAAAGAAGAGCATCTCAATGATCTTCGAGAAGTCTTCCTCCGACTTCGCAAACACAAATTACGGATGAATCCACTAAAGTGCTTCTTCGGTGTCTCATCGGGTAAGTTTCTTGGATTCATAGTACGGAAAGCTGGAATAGAACTTGACCCCACCAAAGTCAATGCTATCCTGGAAATGCCATCTCCCAGAACCCTAAGAGAATTAAAAGGGCTTCAAGGAAGGCTGGCCAAAATTTTGGTTTTCAAACCATCCAAAACAAGGCTTTCCGCCACAAAATTGGCTTTCATGCCCAAAACAACCCTTTGACAAAAGATTTTCACAAAATGACAACCTTTTGATCAAATCCTTAAACAAACATTCCCATCAAACTTTTGCTCAAAATTGTTTTCATCAAAAAAATGATTTAAGTGAAAGGAAGGGGATACAAAATATAGTACCAAAATTGTTTATACATGGAGGTACCAAAAAAAAGAAAAAGGAAAAAGAGTTTGTTACAACTCAGGAGCTCAATCCTACATGGTCTTCAACCAAAGGTTCAATTCTTCAAGCAGACCCTTGGCCTTAACTTCCAAAGTCTTTAGGCCACGCTCCTTCAAAATGTCCCCGAAAAACGCCAAGGCCCACCAGTCTCAAATCGATCGATGGATGATCAGAACCTTGGTAGCCACTGGCTGGCATCAATACGTCCAGACGGACAGGTGGCTTCTCTGCAAAATCGGAAGGTCCACCAACAAAAACCCCGGTCTTGATCACACTGGTCCTCTTCACCCAGCTCGAAGGATCTTCCCTCTTAGGGCACGTGGGAGAAAGACTCAGGATCGAGATGGTCCGATCAAAAGACGACCGGGTAGAAATAGTTCTCTCCTCACCATCTGCCGTGTAAGAGAACTGAAAACATCTCCTTTGGTATGTCAAGTCGTCAGGGACTGCATCACCGAAGAAGAAGGTAGGCTTGAGCACAACGCTCTGATCGTCCGTAACCCAGCGACGGCTGCTTACCATGATCTTATAGAACTCCTCATCCTTGAGAGCGATCAATCGCTGTCTCATCTCATCACGATTGAGGGAATTGCATTCTTCCAAGTTTTTCTCCACAAACTGGACCTTCTCCCAAGCCTGCTGAACGGCAGCATTGGAAGGTCTAGCAGACCGACGAGGCGCGTCAGTGACAGGACCTTTACCCTTGTTTGTTCTAGAAGAACTGCCTGCAAAAGATGGAAGAGAAAAGATCAATCAACATCAAAATGACAGAATTCTACTACAAAAAATTCTAGCAAAATTTTGACATGGTTCCGGGGCAATTCCAACGAAAAGGAAAATACTCCGAAAAGGACAGGAAGCCTGAAGATGAGCTCAACATCGCTGCGAGATCATAGTCAGTGGAGAATTCTCAAAGAAGGCTTGAACTCAACATCACTGCGAGAACAAGCCAATCTCATCAAACTTCCGCAAAATCTGGAAAAGAGCTCAACATTGCTTCGAGCTTCAGAATCCAAAAATTGCAAAACTTCCTCAAAATCCAGCAAGACCGAGAAAGAGCTCAACATCGCTGCGAGCTCAAAATCCCAACACTTGCAAAAGATTTTCAGGTATGCATCATCATACTTCCAAATCTATTTACCAAAACTCATGCATCAAAAATATATCATCATGCATTAGATGCTAGGAAAACCTTGACCAAAGTTTGACCAATTCCAACCCAATTTGGTCAAAACCAATCAACCTTTGTCCAAGTCAAAAATCATGTTGGCTTGACCTAAAGACTCTAGCCTTCTATCTTGATGCATCAAACAAAAAAAAATACATACATATTGAAATTGCATAGCCTCATTATCATAGTGAGCAAACAAGGAAAAAGAAAAAGAGAGAGAGAAAAAAATCTCTGCAAAAAAAAAAAAAAAAAAAAAAATTTGGCCCACAGGTCGTGGCCCACTGCCACGTGGCAGTACGGTCAGGTCCGTACGGACCTGAGAAAAAAACAGAAACAGCAAAAAAAAAAAAAAGAGAGAGAAAAGAAAGACGCTGAAAAAAAAAAGAGAAATCAGCGTGGAAAAAAAAACAGAAAAAAAAGAGAGTACACGGTTTTAAAAAAAAAAAAAAAGAGAAAACCGTGAAAAGAAAAAAAAAAGAGAAAAAAAAGAAAGAAAGAAAAAAAGAGAAGCATGAAAAAAAAAAGGAAAAACGTGCATGAAAAGAAAAGAAAAGAAAAGAAAAAAAAAGAAAAGAAGAAAGAAGAAGAAAAGAAAAAGAAAAAAAAATGATGAAGAAGCTACTTCTACAATGGAGATTCTTGACAAGGAAGAAAACTTACTTGAAGCCATTGATGGAGAAGAAGAAGAAAAGCTTGGAGATCCTTGAAGAAGAGAAAGCACTTCTTGTCTTGGGGAGCACTCTTGAAGATTTCTTGCAAAAAGAAAGTAATGGAGCAAAAGCACCAACCCTCTTTGCTTTTATAGAAGAGAGCAAGCCAAAAGAGGAAACAAAGAGAAAGAAAGGAGGTAAGTGCTAAAATTTAGCTACTTTCCCAAAAAGAAAGATATTTTGAGAGAATCTTTCCACAAAAAGAAAACTTGAGAAATTCTCTCCAAGTAAAGATATTTTTAGATATTCTCTACACAAAAGAGATATTTTTGGATATTCTTTACAAATATGACACTATATGAGATCTAGGCCATCTCCAAAGCCTAAGGTCCCATGGGTTAGCCCATATGAGCCAGGTTTGACCACCTAGGCACTAAAAGTGGCTTTTAGTCTAAATATTCCTCTTACCAAGAGCAAAAAAAAAAAAAGAAAAGAGCAAAAAAAAAAAAAAAAAAAAAGTCCCATGCCTCTTTTGAGTTGATGGGACCATTCAAAAATAAAGAAAAGAAAGTCCCATGAGTTTCCAAAAACCAAACCATCCAACCTCATGAACCAAATTGAGCCAAAATCTTGAAATTGACATTTCACAAAACCAAATTCCGGTCCCCTAGCTCGCCACATACAGCTTGTTAGGTCACAAGACCAAAACCAAAATCAAAATCCAAAACCAACAAACCAAATCTGACCCCCCAACTTGCCACATACAGCTTGTTGGGTCACAAGGTCAAAATCAAAATCAAACCCCGACCCCCTAACCTGCCACATACAGCTTGTTAGGGCACAAGGTCAAAAACCAAAATCCAAAACCCAAAATCCAAATACCCCATGTCATTTTCAAAACTTTGCCTTGAGATGGTACGTGATCCCTCTCGCTACCATAAAATTCCCCCGGAAACTCAGAAGGCTATTCAAAAAAAAAAAAAAAAGAAATTTTGCTCAAGACTCTTGGTCAAGTTGGAATCTTTCCTCCAAGTTTCTCTTCGAGGCACATCGACTCCAAAAAGCTACTCGTCGCTGTACCTCGAGGGGGCATTTGTTGACACCAAAAAAGTCAATATGTCTCCTCAACATCAAGAAGCCTCCTGAAGCTGCATCCTGCTAAAAATAGGCAAGGCTACTTCAAGCATCGGATTTTGTCAGAATCAGACAGAAACTGAGAAGATCCTTCAAGACAAGCTAAAAGAGGGGTACACCTGAGGTTTCGGGTCATTCCGACATCGTTTGGCCCAACTTCACCGCTCCGACAGCTAAACAGGCGCTCCCGGTGGCAACATCATCAAAGACACCAAAACTTTGATCAAAGCCTACGGATGACTCCAGAATGTCTCCGAAGGGCTCCATGCCAAATTTCAAGTCAAACTGACAACGTTTGACCCTCCATCAATGCTCGAGCAGCAAAATCAAGCCTCCCGGTGGCAGTAACCACCGAAGCCATCACTCATCAAACAAAATACATGAGTGGCTTCAACATGCTTCCAAAAGGCTGAACGTCAAATTTCAGGTCATTCCGACAATGTTTGACCAGGTTTCGATGCTCCAAGAGAAAATCAAGCCTACCAGCGGTGGAGCAACTCGGGACGATGACATCCAAAACAGAGCCCATGGAACGTCTCAAAATGACTCCAATAGGCTCCCCGTCAAATTTCAGGTCAATCGGACATCGTTTGACCACATATCAAAGCTCGGCATTTTCCCCGCAGCAAAATCAAATGAAGCATCGATGGGTCCCCAAACGGCTTCAAAACTCAAATAAAATCCCATGGTTGGTCCTATCCACTGCTTAAGAAGCTTCACCTCAATTTTCAGGTCATTCCGACATCGTTTGACCTAGTTTCGACGCTTGACGGAAAATCGGCTACAAAGTCTTCGGCTTTCCAAAAAAATAGGAAACTTTGTGCTCCGATTTCGCGAGGGTTATCATCAAGATTTCTCCAAGAAAATCAAGTCAATAATTGAGGAAAAATGTCAAGAAAAATACAGAAGAAAAAAGGAACGAAAAAGACGAAAAAACGGCCAAAAACGACGCTCGGCGACCAAACGGGCCGAAGCCCTATGGTCGCCGGCGACCCTGGAAATCCGGGTCGCCGGATTTTGCACCAAAGTGCCCGTTTTCCGATTCTTTTCGCATTTTGGGTGTTCTGGCCTCTGTGATTTTCGGAAAATGCAATGTTTGATGCTCGAAAACGACTGATCTTCGTCGACATCTCGGATTCGCCGTCAAAAGCATGAAATCATCACCGATCGCCTCAAGATCGCCAACCGGCTGACCAAGAAAGTGCACTTTCTGTTCGACCGATCGTGAAATCGACAAGACAGATGTCACCGGCCCGCCAACATCAATCAATGTCTGAAATTGCATCGCAATCCGACATCAAATAATGCGTGGATCCACCCGTGATGATCGCAAGAAGAATCTCAAAAGGCGCAGCACGGCCCACGGCTCTTCACATGCCTTGGCAACCACTTAATGTCGTTAATTGACCCATTAAAGCAGTCATTAACTCATTATTTTGGACGGCCCAATCAGAACCAAGCATTTGGGAGTTACAAATCCAAGCAATCATGGCATTAAACCCATGAAACTCCCATCATCATTGTAAGACCCCGACCCGAGTGACTCGATTAGTACTAATTAAGTTTGTGTTAGTGCTAAGCTCGATTAGTGATTTTGACTAAGCTTGGATTAGTACAGTTCTTGATAGCTTTGGGGAATTTTTAGTGTCTTGTGTTTAGTGGGACCCTTTGGGGGTTTCCTTTTGATAGTCTTACTAGCTTTTGGAGGTTACTTGTTTTTCCCCTAATTCTTGTCTTGATCCCGTTTGACCTATTTTGTTGATCCTTACAACTTTCATGTTGAGCACATGACCATCCGGAACCCCAAAACCCGATTTTCTTGCATTGAGGGCAAAACAGTCTTTTTACATGAAATCTGTACCCGAGAATCGATATCCCCAAAACCCGCGAAACATATACTTTTTGTAAACTAGATATTTCGACAATCGCTTTTCTCTTCTTCGTCGTTTTCGTCCGAGGTCCCGAGATTAGTGCTTTCAGCCTCCAAAGATTTCTTAGAGATGGGACCCACACCCACTTGTGTATAAGAAGAACCCTCTTCTTCCTTCACTCTTTTTCCAGCACAAGAGTTTCAACCTAGGGTTTCTTTGTTTCCTTTTATTCTTCTTGCTTCTCCACCATCAAGCACCACCCACCTTGCATCAATCAAGAAATGAATGTCACCTTCCTCTTCCTCACTACTAGAGCTATCCATTAATACTATTTGTGGAAGGAAGCCACCCATTTTAGAACTCTCTTGAAGCTCATCTTGCCTTTTGAGGACTTTCCTAGTAAGTTTTCCCTTCCAATCTCTTAGATTTGTGTTATTCTAGTTTTAGAGGAGCCCTATTGTCATTATTGAAGCTTTCTTCTCCCTATTCCTTGTTTGACCCATTTTAGGGTTTGCATTTTGGGGGTTTTGTGTAGATTGCACCTTTGGCTTGGAGGAAGAGAGTAATAGCTTGATTCCTTTGTTTAGAGACTCTAAGGCAAGTGGATTGAATGGATGTTTTGGTTTTAATGATTTCCATGACATGTAGACTTGATTTATACCTCATTAATGACTTGTTTCCTTGGCATTCAATGATGTTAAATGCTTTTTAAAAGAGTTGGTAAGCCTCTTTATTGTTTTAAACATGATTTCTAGCTTTGTTTCATTTGTTACCTTTAAAAATCTTGAATTGTAACTTTTGGTTCATCTTTTGTTCAATGCCTAAGTGAATCCTTGTGATGTTGGTTGTCTTCCTTCTCTTGGTGATTGTATGAATGTCAAATGGAGAATGAAAGGAATTGGTTTGGGGAAGGGAAGACCTGAATCTGAACCCAGTGAAGAAATTCCCGTGACTGGCGGTCAGCTGGCGGTCGCCCAGCGGCTAGCCGCCTGGTGACTAGCGGCTAACCGAAGCAAGTTCGGTTACTTTTCCAGAGAGCTGCAACCTCACGGTCAGCTCCGCGGTCAGCTATCGGCTAACCGCCGTGTCCACCGACGGCTAACCGCCATCCAACCGCATAGTTACGGTCACTTTTCCAGAGAGCTGAAATCTCGCGGTCAGCTCCGCGGTCAGCTAGCAGCTAACCGCCGAATTCATCCGCGGCTAACCGCCAGCCAACCGAATTGTAGCGGTTACAATTCCAGAGAGCTGCAATTCCACGGTCAGCCTCACGGTCAGCCAGCGGTTAACCGCAGGATTCGATGGCGGCTAACCGCCATCTAACCGCAAGGTAACCGAAATTCCCTTAATTCTATGAATAAAAGAGGCTTGAAGGGAGCCTCCACCCCATTGCTTGTGAACCTTTCTGAGAGCAATGGGCACCGTTCACCAGGGATTGTGTTCGAAGCATAGGTGAAGTGTTTGTTGGTAGTACGTTAGAGAGAGAAACCACATCATCGAGATTCATTCAAGCATTGAGGCTATTATAGTGTATAAGGAACCCGGAATGTCTCCCAAATTCAAAGAGTACCAAGTTTCCTTTATTATACAGACATACGGGATCCCTATTCACTTGGATTAGTTTTTAACCCGACATTGTCACGGCTTTTCAAAAGGGCACTTTGCCTTGTTATTCTCGAAATTGATGATCTAGAATCTATCATCCCGAAAACCTTGAAAGTATACTGGTACTGTTTTGCTAGCCTTGATATACATGCCAGACCTGATATGATAGCTGTGCCTTGAGCACCCACGTCTTGCCCGAATATAGTCTTGTACTTGATTTATTTTACACCTGTATTGATTTCCATGTTTTGACCTATGAGTCGGCACCACTAAGCTTGGATACCTTGTTAGTCTGATCTACTGACTAGGTGATCCCCCTCTTGTCTCGCCAACTGCAGTTTGGATCTTGCTACCCGGTTATTTAACCGTGGTCTTGTCCTGATACCGCAGATTGCTACTGTGGTTCCTGATGCCCGGCTCGCTACCGTGGTCATGTCTTGTATATAGTATATATGTATATGTATTTCGTTGTACCTCCTCACTTCGGTGACTGAGGTCAACGCCTTGACTTGCTTGCTCTATCACTTCGGTGATAGAGGATTTAGCTTTGTGTGGTTGCCATCTTGCTCGTTTCCTGATTTCCTTGGTTACCTTACATGTTTTATTACTGCATGTGTGTTTTCAATGAAATGATACATTTACCTTTGAAAGCCATTGTTTTAACAGGTTTACATGTTTTCCAAGGTAAAGGTTTTTATTATTAAATGTTCATATCTTTTCATCTACCTGCCAGACCGTCGTGTCTGACCCCTTTGCTTTGGTACTCAGGTCCCGTTGTTGGTTTCCCCGAGGAGGAGCCAGAGGAGGCGGTCGGAGAACCGCAACCGCTAGTTGAGTGGCGTGCTGACGATGTTATGTAAACATCAGGCTGCCGAGTTGCGAAACATTTTGGGGGATTGTTTGGATAGTTTTCTGGTGGTTATTATTTTGTTTATATTGGCCTTTATTGGCCTCTATTTTTGGGAATTGTAATTAACTGATCTTCTGATTAAACTTGAATATGTACTTTTGGGTTATGCTTTAGGACATTGCTCATTCTGATACTCATATTCAAATGTAATCAGCCTTGATATTTTGGGAAAGGAAATACATACATGATTTACCATACGCTTCCGCAATTATACTATATGATTATGTGTGTTGGGATATCCTCACCGCGGACACCTGTGGGAAATCACGTGCACGGGTAGGGTGTGTTCCTTGGTTAACCCATGTACGTCTGTTCATAAATATACTTTTAATTATTGTCATCTTTCCATATGATCACAACTATTGGCTTCACTCAATCAGTCCCGATCCCGGACCTGGTCCCCGAGCCCGGTCCGGGGTCGCGACAGATTGGTGTCAGAGCGAGACGTGTTTCAAGCAAGGACGTGGCGAGGATTCGTTAGATCTTCCGTTAGTTAGAATCGCGTGAGCAATGTGTGACCCTATTCTTGATTATCATGTGCTAACAACTTGTTTTGCAGCATCATGCCACCACGTAAACGCCCCATAAATGGCAACCCCACAGCGAGTAACAGTGATTATACTGGGCCAGTTGAGGGCACATGGCCAGTGGGAGAAGATAGAACTAAAAACACAATGCCAAATCAGTTTCAGCAGATGATGCAAGCCATGCTTGATCAACAGCGTCAAGCTAATGAGAATCAGGCTAGACTTCAAGAACAAATGCTAAGGAAGGATGAGGATCATGCCAGAGAATTGACAGAGATGCAGAGACAGTTGTTGGAAGTGTTACAGAGAAGGCCAGAGCCAGTCCAGCCTCAACCTGCAATTGTCATCAATCAGAGGGAGCATGACCCCAATGCACTGTTTGAGAAGTTCAGAAAGAGAGGTCCGAAAGAGTTGGTGGGGACAGAGGACCCCTTGACTGCAGATGACTGGCTAGAGCATATAGAAAATATATTTGAGGTTTTCAGATGTAATGGAGGTGAGAAAGTACAGCTTGCAGCATCACTCTTCACCAGCTTAGCTGATAATTGGTGGAAGACGGTGAGGGAGGAATACAGGACTATGGCAAATGCAGTAGCTTGGGCAAACTTCAAGAAGCAATTCAGAGACAAATATGTGCCTGCCCATGTCAAAAGACAGAAGGCAGCAGAGTTCCAGCAGCTTGTCCAAGGGAGTATGACCGTGTTAGAGTACCTCACCAAATTCGAGAGGTTGTCAAGATATGCTCCGGAATTGGTAGACACGGTGGAAAAGAAGATTGCCAAGTTCCTAGAAGGACTTCATCCTATCATTGAGAGGGATGCCACCGGTGTAGTACCACCTCTTACCTTCGAGGAAGCTGTCAAGAGAGCTTATAAGTTTGAGAACTTCCACCACAAGATTCTTAAGGTCCAAGGCAAGGGACAAGGACAGCCCCAACAGCAGTACAACCATCAGAGAAACCAGCAGCACAAGAGGCAGAGACAAGATCAGAATGTACAACTAGTTTGCATTCATTGCGGGAAGAACCACGACAGTGCCCAGTGTCGTACAGTCTCGGGAGCATGCTATAGATGTGGTTCCATGAACCATCAAATGAGGGACTGTTCGAAACAGAACAGACAGAATCAGCAGTAGCAAGGAGCACCGCGTCAGGCGCCGCCACAGAATGCACTAGTGGTGCAGAATCAGGCAAGGCGACTTCAGCAGCAGGCACCACCGCAGCAGTATAGGCCCCAGCAGCAGCAACAGCAGCAGGCCCGTCAGCAGCAGAATCAGCGTCCCCCACAGCAGAACAGAAATGCCCCTCAAGGCAGGCAGCAAAATGTACCTATCAGGCCACAGCAGCGAGGACAAGTTTATGCAGTCAACAGAGCTGATGCAGAGGCAGCAGGCAATGTTGTGGAAGGTATACTTCTTGTTAGTGGAATAGAAGCTAAGATATTATTTGACCCTGGTTCTACGCATTCTTTCATATCCCATGCATTTTCTAGATTGATTGATGCGCATGGTAGAGATCTTGAGTACATTTTGACTGTGGCAACCCTGGTAGGAAAACAAGTTGTGTGTACTAGCTATTACCCTAGTTGTGCAGTCCGGATAGGAGAAGTTGTGTTACCCGCAGATCTTATTCTGTTGGAGATGAAGGATTTTGATGTCATCCTAGGGATGGATTGGCTGGCAGGGTACCATGCCACAATGGATTGTTTCCATAAAACCCTCACATTCAAGTTGGATGAGACACCAGTAGGGGTGTTATTCCAGGGAGAGAGGAGGAATCCTCGTGCGGGGTTTTTCTCAGCGTTGAAGGCTGATAGACTTTTGAGGAGTGGATGTGAAGCCTATTTGGCGTTTATCACGGAGGATAAACGGTCCCAAGGGGTGGAGGAGATCCCTATTGTTTGGGAGTTCCCGGATGTATTTCCGGAGGAGATTCTGGGATTACCACCCATGAGAGAGATTGATTTCACCATTGAGTTGTTACCAGGGACCGCTCCGATATCTATTGCACCATATAGAATGGCTCCGGCGGAATTGGGAGAGTTGAAGATACAGTTACAGGAGTTGTTGGACAAAGGTTTTGTGAGGCCTAGCATCTCACCGTGGGGAGCTCCAGTTTTGTTCGTGAAGAAGAAGGATGGTTCGATGAGAATGTGTATTGACTACCAGAGATTGAACCAAGTGACCATCAAGAACAAATATCCATTGCCAAGGATAGATGAACTGTTTGATCAGTTACAAGGTGCCTCGTACTTTTCGAAGATTGATTTGAGATCCGGTTACCACCAACTAAGAGTTAGAGAAACAGATGTGTTGAAAACAGCTTTCCGGACAAGATATGGCCACTATGAGTTCCTAGTGATGCCATTTGGGTTGACCAATGCATCGGCAGTGTTCATGGCTTTGATGAACAAGATCTTTGTGCAGTATCTAGATCAGTTTGTAGTGGTGTTCATAGATGATATTTTGGTGTACTCCAAGACCAGAGAAGAGCATGAAGAGCATTTGAGGATTGCATTGTAACTTTTGAGAGAGAACCAGTTGTTTGCGAAGCTCAACAAGTGTGAATTTTGGCTAGAGCAAGTCGCGTTTTTGGGACATATTATCTCTAAGGAGGGTTTGTCAGTAGACCCGTCCAAGATTGAGGCAGTAGTGGAGTGGGAAAGACCGAAGAATGTGTTAGAAATCAGGAGTTTTCTTGGTTTGGCAGGCTATTACCGGAGGTTCGTACAAGGGTTTTCGTCGATTGCAGCACCGTTGACGAAGTTAACAAGGAAGTATGTGCCTTATGTGTGGACAGATCAGTGCGAAGCTAGTTTCCAAGAGCTGAAAAAGAGATTAACCACCGCACCAGTCCTTACTTTGCCATCCGGAAGCGGCGGATTTACCATCTTTACCGATGCTTCGAACATTGGACTCGGTTGTGTGTTGATGCAAGAAGGAAAAGTTGTAGCATATGGGTCCCGACAGTTGAAAGATCACGAGAAGAATTATGCGACCCATGACCTTGAGTTGGCAGCGGTCGTCTTTGCATTGAAGATGTGGAGACATTACCTCTACGGAGAGAAGTTTGAGGTTCATTCGGATCACCGCAGCCTACAGTACCTATTTTCTCAGAAGGAGTTGAACATGAGGCAGAGGAGATGGATGGAGTATATCAAAGACTATGATTTTCCGATCAGATATCACCCGGGGAAAGCGAATGTAGTCGCCGACGCTTTGAGTAGAAAGTCAGTGGGCACGGCAAATTTGAGTGGTACTTGTATTTTTGATCAGTTTGAGGAGTTAAAGGTAGACATGTAGCCACTGAGGAAGGGTGCCATAATTGCCAATATGTCAGTGTCAGAGCCTTCGTTCATCCAAACGATTAAGGACAGTCAGTTGCAGGATCCAGAGTTGGCCAAGATTACAGATCATATAGCAGAACATCCTGATTTTCGTATTGTTGACAGAGTTCTTTATTTTCGGGATCGGTTGTGTGTGCCTAACATAGAAGATTTGAGGAATGACATCATGGCAGAAGCTCACAGTGCAAAGTACTCCATGCACCCAGGCAGCACAAAGATGTATCAGAATTTGAAGGGTAGATTTTGGTGGAACAATATGAAGAGGGAGATTGCAGCGTTTGTCTCTCGTTGCATGACGTGTCAATTGATAAAGGCAGAACATCAGAAGCCTCCAGGATTGTTACAGCCATTAGAGATCCCGGAGTGGAAGTGGGAGCACATTACCATGGATTTTATTTCGGGACTACCGAGGACTAGTAGAGGTAATGATGCGATATGGGTGATTGTGGACAGACTCACCAAGTCAGCTCATTTTATCCCCATCAGGACAGGGAAGAAGATGCACATGTTACCCCTGGCAGAATTGTTTGTCAATGAGATCGTCAGTAGACATGGACAGCCAGTTTCCATCACATCCGACAGAGACAGCAGATTCGTCTTGAGATTTTGGAAGACCCTACATGAGTCTATGGGTACGAGACTACAGTTCAGTACAGCTTATCACCCTCAGACAGATGGCCAGTCGGAGAGGACGATTTAGACTCTTGAGGATATGCTTTGAGCTTGTGTGTTAGATTTCAAGACTCAATGGGATGAGACTCTACCGTTGTGTGAGTTTGCTTATAACAACAGCTACCACTCGAGCATTGGGATGGCGCCTTTTGAGGCTTTGTATGGTAGAAGGTGTAGGACACCTGTGTGTTGGGCAGAAGTTGGCACCCGTAGTTTTCATGGACCGACTATAGTAAGTGAGACCACTGACAAAGTGAGACAGATACAGGAATGTTTGAAAGTAGCCCGGAGTAGACAGAAAAGTTATGCAGATGCTCACCGAAGGGATCTACAGTTCAAAGAAGGGGATAAGGTTTTCTTGAAGGTGTCACCTACCAGAGGAACCTTGAGGTTTGGGCAGAAGGGCAAGTTGTCACGAAGATACATCGGACCGTACGACATTGTGAGCAAGATTGGTGATGTGGCTTACAGATTAGCCTTACCACCCGAGTTATCCGGTGTACACAACGTCTGCCATGTGTCGATGTTGAAGAAGTACGTCCCCGATCCTTCACATGTACTCCTACATGAGCCGCTGGAATTAGAGAAGATGCTACCTATGTTGAGAAGCCCATTCAGATCATAGACTCGAAAGAACAGGAGTTGAGGAACCGGACTATTCAGTGGGTGAAGGGACTTTGGGAGAATCATGGGCCGGAAGAGGCAATATGGGAATTGCGAGATCAAGTGTAGAAGAAGTATCCACATCTCCTACCCGAGGTGAGTTTTATATTTCATTTGGAGGACCAAATGCCCTAAGGGGTGGAGGATGTAAGACCCCGACCCGAGTGACTCGATTAGTACTAATTAAGTTTGTGTTAGTGCAAAGCTCGATTAGTGATTTTGACTAAGCTTGGATTAGTACAGTTCTTGATAGCTTTGGGGAACTTTTAGTGTCTTGTGTTTAGTGGGACCCTTTGGGGGTTTCCTTTTGATAGTCTTACTAGCTTTTGGAGGTTACTTGTTTTTCCCCTAATTCTTGTCTTGATCCCGTTTGACCTATTTTGTCGATCCTTACAACTTTCATGTTGAGCACATGACCATCCGGAACCCCGAAACCCGATTTTCTTGCATTGAGGGCAAAACAGTCTTTTTACATGAAATCTGTACCCGAGAATCGATATCCCCAAAACCCGCGAAACATATACTTTTTGGAAACTAGATATTTCGACAATCGCTTTTCTCTTCTTCGTCGTTTTCGTCCGAGGTCCCGAGATTAGTGCTTTCAGCCTCCAAAGATTTCTTAGAGATGGGACCCACACCCACTTGTGTATAAGAAGAACCCTCTTCTTCCTTCACTCTTTTTCCAGCACAAGAGTTTCAACCTAGGGTTTCTTTGTTTCCTTTTATTCTTCTTGCTTCTCCACCATCAAGCACCACCCACCTTGCATCAATCAAGAAATGAATGTCACCTTCCTCTTCCTCACTACTAGAGCTATCCATTGATACTATTTGTGGAAGGAAGCTACCCATTTTAGAACTCTCTTGAAGCTCATCTTGGCTTTTGAGGACTTTCCTAGTAAGTTTTCCCTTCCAATCTCTTAGATTTGTGTTCTTCTAGTTTTAGAGGAGCCCTATTGTCATTATTGAAGCTTTCTTCTTCCTATTCCTTGTTTGACCCATTTTAGGGTTTGCATTTTGGGGGTTTTGTGTAGATTGCACCTTTGGCTTGGAGGAAGAGAGTAATAGCTTGATTCCTTTGTTTAGAGACTCTAAGGCAAGTGGATTGAATGGATGTTTTGGTTTTAATGATTTCCATGACATGTAGACTTGATTTATACCTCATTAATGACTTGTTTCCTTGGCATTCAATGATGTTAAATGCTTTTGAAAAGAGTTGGTAAGCCTTTTTATTGTTTTAAACATGATTTCTAGCTTTGTTTCATTTGTTACCTTTAAAAATCTTGAATTGTAACTTTTGGTTCATCTTTTGTTCAATGCCTAAGTGAATCCTTGTGATGTTGGTTGTCTTCCTTCTCTTGGTGATTGTATGAATGTCAAATGGAGAATGAAAGGAATTGGTTTGGGGAAGGGAAGACCTGAATCTGAACCCAGTGAAGAAATTCCCGTGACTGGCGGTCAGCTGGCGGTCGCCCAGCGGCTAGCCGCCTGGTGACTAGTGGCTAACCGAAGCAAGTTCGGTTACTTTTCCAGAGAGCTGCAACCTCACGGTCAGCTCCGCGGTCAGCTATCGGCTAACCGCCGTATCCACCGACGGCTAACCGCCATCCAACCGCATAGTTACGGTCACTTTTCCAGAGAGCTGAAATCTCGCGGTCAGCTCCGCGGTCAGCTAGCGGCTAACCGCCGAATTCATCAGCGGCTAACCGCCAGCCAACCGAATTGTAGCGGTTACAATTCCAGAGAGCTGCAATTCCACGGTCAGCCAGCGGTTAACCGCCGGATTCGATGGCGGCTAACCGCCATCTGACCGCAAGATAACCGAAATTCCCTTAATTCTATGAATAAAAGAGGATTGAAGGGAGCCTCCACCCCATTGCTTATAAACCTTTCTGAGAGCAATGGGCACCGTTCACCAGGGATTGTGTTCGAAGCATAGGTGAAGTGTTTGTTGGTAGTACGTTAGAGAGAGAAACCACATCATCGAGATTCATTCAAGCATTGAGGCTATTATAGTGTATAAGGAACCCGGAATGTCTCCGAAATTCAAAGAGTACCAAGTTTCCTTTATTATACAGACTTACGGGATCCCTATTCACTTGGATTAGTTTTTAACCCGACATTGTCTCGGCTTTTCAAAAGGGCACTTTGCCTTGTTATTCTCGAAATTGATGATCTAGAATCTATCATCCCGAAAACCTTGAAAGTATACTGGTACTGTTTTGCTAGCCTTGATATACATGCCAGACCTGATATGATAGCTGTGCCTTGAGCACCCACGTCTTGCCCGAATATAGTCTTGTACTTGATTTATTTTACACCTGTATTGATTTCCATGTTTTGACCTATGAGTCGGCACCACTAAGCTTGGATACCTTGTTAGTCTGATCTACTGACTAGGTGATCCCCCTCTTGTCCCGCCAACTGCAGTTTGGATCTTGCTACCCAGTTATTTAACCGTGGTCTTGTCCTGATACCGCAGATTGCTACTGTGGTTCCTGATGCCCGGCTCGCTACCGTGGTCATGTCTTGTATATAGTATATATGTATATGTATTTCGTTGTACCTCCTCACTTCGGTGACTGAGGTCAACGCCTTGACTTGCTTGCTCTATCACTTCGGTGATAGAGGATTTAGCTTTGTGTGGTTGACATCTTGCTCGTTTCCTGATTTCCTTGGTTACCTTACATGTTTTATTACTGCATGTGTGTTTTCAATGAAATGATACATTTACCTTTGAAAGCCATTGTTTTAACAGGGTTACATGTTTTCCAAGGTAAAGGTTTTTATTATTAAATGTTCATATCTTTTCATCTACCTGCCAGACCGTCGTGTCTGACCCCTTTGCTTTGGTACTCAGGTCCCGTTGTTGGTTTCTCCGAGGAGACGCCAGAGGAGGCGGTCGGAGAACCGCAACCGCTAGTTGAGTGGCGTGCTGACGATGTTATGTAAACATCAGGCTGCCGAGTTGCGAAACATTTTGGGGGATTGTTTGGATAGTTTTCTGGTGGTTATTGTTTTGTTTATATTGGCCTTTATTGGCCTCTATTTTTGGGAATTGTAATTAACTGATCTTCTGATTAAACTTGAATATGTACTTTTGGGTTATGCTTTAGGACATTGCTCATTCTGATACTCATATTCAAATGTAATCAGCCTTGATATTTTGGGAAAGGAAATACATACATGATTTACCATACGCTTCCGCAATTATACTATATGATTATGTGTGTTGGGATATCCTCACCGCGGACACCTGTGGGAAATCACGTGCACGGGTAGGGTGTGTTCCTTGGTTAACCCGTGTACGTCTGATCATAAATATACTTTTAATTATTGTCATCTTTCCATATGATCACAACTATTGGCTTCACTCAATCAGTCCCGATCCCGGACCTGGTCCCCGAGCCCGGTCCGGGGTCGCGACAATCATGAAGCATAAAGGTGATTAAATGCCCACTACCTTCATCAGCCAATCACAAGCCTTGAAAAAGGAGTTACAAAATCAACTTGTAACTCCTCATCAATTCTTTCATCATGGCCATCAATGCCAATAAACACCTCATGGCTACCAAAAGCCTATAAAAGGAGGTCCATTCCAGGAAGAAAGCATGATGAAAAGAGATCCCAAGTGCAAGCTCTGAAAAACCAGAAAATCCAAGAGAGAGACGAAGTCCTGCTACTCTGCTCCCGGAAGCACCACAAGGTGATCAACGTCCCTTGGGGGGCCACCCACACCCCCCCCCCCCCCAAGGTCATCTCCTTCTCCAACATGGCCTAAACGCGGCTTTTCAGCCCGTTTACTTGGTTTTTCATTGGATATAGGACCTCCTCTTGGTCCTTGTCCTTTAAAAAACAGAGGTTAGGAGCCAAGCCAAAGAATCAAAGCATCACATGTTCTCATTTGAAGGACGATGGCGAAGCCCATACATGACTTGCGACCGTCGATCTCAACGTGTCCCCACAATCTCCTGAGAAGTTAGATCCCTTTTCTTACTTTTCTATTGTAGTTTGTATTTCTTAAAGAGACAAAAGAAATCACAATTCTTGTCTTTCACATTTGATGAGTTTTGTAAAATCGCCTTTCACGGCAAAATCGCCTTTCACGGCAAACAAACAAAAACGCCTCTTACGGCATTCTAAAAACTTGTCTCTTTTCTTAATATTAATGCAATTTGAAAAGTTAGAAAAAAGGATTGATTTCCTTTCCACTTGTGAAGGTGAATCTCCGGATTATCACCATTCCAAATTCCAAGTAGAAAGTAAATCTGGCATACCCGTACAAAAAATGTTGATTCCCAAGATCTTCCCTCCTCCGCCGAGACCCAGGTCAGCCCCCGGGGTGCGGAGGGAGAGGACGGAAGATTCCCCTTTTTTTTTCGGGTCCATCAACGGCCACCTCCCAAACCAGTCTGGTTCTGAGCGTCGTAGCCCATTTTCCTCATAATAGCTTGTGCCATTGGACTATACAGGCATAGCTGAGGCATACCTTCGTTTTGTAAAGATTCAAGCATAGAATTTAGTGGAGATGCTCCTGACCTGTGGAAGAAGATTGTTTTTTCTTCTGGCAAAGTTGCCAGATTAACAAAGGAAGCAGACGTAGGATATTCTATGTCAGCATGTGTCTCCAATGGAGTAAGAGCGGGCTGATCTCGTTGAGTATCAGCTTGGCTTGACGTTGTGTCGTCTTCTGGCTCTGAGTCCGAGTCTGTGTCATGCATGATAGACACAAGGAAGATGGTGAACTTGCCCCCAGTCTTTTGTTTTGTCTTCTTTGCTTTGGTGGTGATTACCAGAGGTTTTGATGTCTCGAGAGAGATCATGAAGGGAGTTTGACTGCTTACTTCGAGTTTGGTGGAAGGTTTGTTTACTTCCAATGATTGCTGAGGAGCCTTGCCTTTGTCTTTCTAGAGATTGTCGGCAAAGTGAATTGTTTTTTCCTCTTTTTCTTCTTTTCCCTCTTTATACATTTGAGCATCTGCAAAATGGACATCCTTCCCTTTGAAGGGATTTTTGTCTGTAAACACTCGATGTATCAAGCCGTCGTTGCCAACGAACTTGATGCACTGATGTAGAGTTGAAGGGATGACACCATTCTCATGTATCCAAGGGCGTCCAAGGAGGATATTGTAGCATGAAGGGGTCCTTATTGCATACACAATGACTTCAAAAATAAGGTCATCGATTTGCAATTTGAACTTGATTTTGCCGATAGGCCTTTGAGCGCTCCCGTCATATCCGAAGATGGATACAGGCGTGTGACTTAGCTTGCTAGGTGGGATGGCCAGCTCTTCGAGTACCGAAGTAGAAATGAGGTTGAGTGCCGAACCTGGATCAATCTGGACTCTATGTACTGGCATTTCTTTGACTTACCCTGTGAAGTACAAGGGTCGATTGTGCTTTGTCTCGCCTAGGAGGAGGTCATCCTTGTCAAAGGCAATTGTTGCACTTGCTATTTTTTTAACCGAGAGGCATTCATTGCTTGATCCCTCAGTTTTCTTCTTTTCTCCCTTTGAGGAAGTACTTGAGTTTTTGACCCTATAGTCCATTTCAATTTGCAGAACTTGTGGGGCAAGTTTGTCGACATCCGCATTCAACCTTTGTAGTTCTGAAATGAGACTATCACGAGTTTGTAGAGACATTCGTAATAAGTCAAGGATGTGCAGTCGTGCAGGTATGTGTTTGAAGTGCTCAATCAAGTCATACTTGAAAGCCTCCTTCGGGCCTGCATTTTCATTATTATTGCCACTTGGGGCGTTTACAACTTGCTTTCCCGAAGGATTTACATAAGAAGAAGAAGGTTGGTTGTAATTTTTATGGTAATCCAGGCCAGAACGGGTACCTCTATCAACTTCAATAGCTTCTAGAGAAGGGTCTTCTTTTGGAAGATCACTCATGGGATCAAGGGGTTGATCCTTGTCATTTGCTGAAGACGTCTCTGTAACTGCATTGCCGTCCTCAGTGATTGTGTTGCACGGAGCATTTTCTGGGAACAAGTCCTGAACAGCATCCAGCAACTTTTCTTTAGCAGTCCTGACATCGTCTATGAGATCGGGTATCTGGGACCAATCGACTGGGTTTTCATCGAAGAAGACTCAATTGGTAGGAGTTTCTTCAAGATGATCAATCAGGAGAGGCTTAAGCTCAGATGTCACAGCTTCAGGAGACGAGGGCTGAGAAGATGATATCTCAATGGAAGTTACCTGAGAAGATGTAGCCCCGGAGGATACACTACTAGTTGGGGAGTACGTGTCTTCGGAAGCTTCAGAAGCACTATCATCTTGAGCCATCGCATTGCAGGTTATCCTGACAGGAGATGCCCCCAGTGTAGACTGTTGGGAATCGAACTCATCCTCGGATGTAAGAGGATCATCGATCCAACTGTTTTCTCCATTTTCAGGAGTCAATGGAGAAAGTTCCTGTTGATTTCCCGGGACTTTTGGTTCTGGATCATGACGAAGATCAGTGATGCGATCCTGCTCTTGCTCTATGGCAAGATGTTGTAAGATTCTTACATATTCTTCAAGATTAGGCATAAGAGCCAAATCTTCTTCGTCATCTGCTCCTTGTGGTTCATCCTTGTTGGGTTCCACTGGAGCATTGGCTGGTGCTAGATTGACAGCATTTTCTTGAATAGCATCTTGGCCTTCTTCATCATCAGACCAGGATCCTTGTGGCTGTAATGGGCTATTTGGCATAAGATGAGATTCGGGAATCCATTCCTCATCAGAGAGGTATTCTCCTATTTCAAGGGATTCTTCCCACTCATTGATATCGCTGGCAGTATCACTAGATTCATATCCATCCATGGAGAATCCAACTACCGAGTTGCAAGAGTATGATGCCCCCTGCGCAGTTTCATTTTTGTATTGAGGTGACATGAAATCATCAAGGGTGAATTTTCTTACTGCCTTTGAAGCTTTGGGAAGGAATTCTTCCGTCGCCTCTAGTGAAGCAGTGGAAGAGGTTTCTGCCTTTTCAGGGCTTTTTGTTTTGGTTGAGACTTCTGCTGCTGTTTGAGCTTGCGGAGTTGTCTCTTAGCTTGCCTTCGCTGCTGAGCAGTCGGCTTTGTTTTTACGATCTCCCCATTTTCATCTTCTAGGAGATCGGGATGCACCCATATAGGTTGTCCATCTGGTGTTGGATAGGGAACCAACTCTTGGGACTTTTGTGCCATTTTTATCACCTTGAATGAAGTAGTGATCTTCTCCTTTGGTGAATTTGAAGTTTGCCCACGTGACACCATGTTGATGGAGGCGGAGCCGTAGTTTTTGTCAAAGGTGATGACTCAGTTTTTCCACATCTCATTCATCTTCCCTCTCACAACGAAGCATTGATTGAGAGGATGTGAGATCATCTGGTGGTATGGACAATACCGAGGATCATTGGTTTTGCCAACATCTCCCGGTCTTTTAGGCTCAGACAAGGTGAGTTTGCCATTTGCTAGGAGAGCCTCAAAGATTTCTTCAACGTCTTCATCGAACGGGTATTTCTTTTCTACACATTCTTTAAAGGCATCGGATCAGTTCTTTTACCCTTAGCTTTTTTTTCAGCTTTCTTTGGCTGCTGAGAAGCTGACTTGGTTTGCAAATTGAGAACCTCCTTTTTCTTTGGTTTTGAGGTTGTAATGGCGGTTGGCTCTTTCTTTGATGATTTCTGACTGTTGAGGTCTTTGATCACCATTTCAGCTTCCATTGAAGCTTCGAGGAGTTCTCCTAGGTTCTTTGATTTGTTGCCGATGATCATGGAGCGGATTCTTGCTCTCATGTTGTTACGGCAGATGTCGACTAACGATGCTTGTGGCAGTATATCTGAGCATTTGTACGCCATTGCCTTCCACTTGTGAATGAAGTCATATGTTGACTCATTCTCTCCCTGTTTTAGGTTGCAGAGCTGAGCCATAGTCACAGGATGGTCCTCACCTTGGAAGTAGGTCAGGAAGCGTGTCTCCAGCATAGCCCAGTTTTGGATGGAGTTCTTCGGCAGAGTGGAGTACCAATCAAAGGCTATACCTTTTAGGGTACTTGCAAATAGGCGAATCTTGAGGGCGTCTTGATCCGCAATAGTCCTGTCAGGATTTTGAAGTAGATGACATGTTGTCTGGCTGAACCTTTCCCCGTATATGTTTGGAGAGTAGGTTGTTTGAATTTTGTAGGGAACGGAATCGAGTCCATCCATAGAGGATAGGGTGGCTTGATCACATGTTCCTTCAATGTATCCTCTTCTTTTGCTTTTGCGAGGATGTCGTCAACGTCCTTTTTGGTAAGGGCGCGTGAGTCATTGTTTTCTGCATTGCCCTCGTCATCTTGATGGTTTGGAGGGTTTCATTGTTAGGTGGACGCTGTAAATTAAGAAGGAGGTTTTCCATCAGAACTTCAATTCTCTGTTGTTCTTGTTCCAGCTGCTGGATGCGTGCGGTTACGTCATCCTGTGGATTATGTGGTGGAGGCTGCTCAAAACTTGTAGCCAAGACGTTCATCCCTCGGGATTCTAACGAAGAGATCGTCCTGGTGACTGAGCTGGGGCTCATTTCTTTTAGATGAAGAGTCCGAGGAGTGATTACTCCGACGTCCTTGGCTTGAAGGAGTGGAGGATTCTTCTAGATGTGTTCGTGTCTGGGAGACGCTTCGAGTCACCGGACGTCTGACACGGATTTTGGTTGCTGACTTCTAGCGTTTTCTGGTTTTGCCAATCATATGGACAGCAATTACTTGGTCGGGTCTTTTTTTTTAACTCATTTGTTAGAGACATGGAGAGTAGAATGCTGGGTTCTTTGCTTCTCAAGTCTCTTTTGTCGATATACTGCGCGGCCACACATACGACGAGCTATCTGAGCTTCAGTCAGCTCTGGCTGGGCTCTGGCAATGAAGGATGTAATCCCCCGTGCACAGCAACCGAGCTTATCTTTTTTTAAGCTGGGCATGGACAGGATCTGGACACGGTCCTTAGCCTGTCGCAATGAGGCTTTGAATTTTGAGAGTTGGGCCCCTATTGAGATGAAGGGTCGACTTGCAGGAGTGCAGGCTTCAGCTGGTTTTTGCGGAGGCCTAACGATGCAGGATTTGATTTTGGGCTTTTAGGAGCAAGCCGGCTCATACTAATTTTGTTTGTTCTTTGGGCGGAGGGTAGGTTTCTCCTCTTTTATGTAAGAGAGGGTAGAACCGGTTCTCCTTGAGAGGGGTCAGGTATGTTAGCTTTGTAGATGTTCGGAACCTCCATTGCTTTGGTGAAGATCTTGGGGACCAAGTTTTTGGGCAAACTTGGTTTCTTTTGGGTTGAAGCTTCGTGGAAGCGCCACAGGCTTCAGGCTTCTTTGTGTTCGCCCTTGGTGCCATGTTAGTGACACGTTACGGGTTGGTTTTCTGCTTCTTGGCAGGTACAGTTTCTTCTGCGGGGAGTGGGAATGGTCCCAACGACCCGAAGACGATGGTCCGGGGAGTTTAAGTTGACTCAGTGTTTTTTGAGTTGTCGAGGGAGATGACGCTTCGGCAAATGGCGGGTGCTTATGAGTGTGCTTGTTTTGCTTGTCTTGAAGCATAAGCTGGTACTTGTTCTTATCGAAAGTGATGGTCAATGAAGCTGCCATTGTTAGTTTTGGAAAACTTCTGAAACAAGACCAAATCCATTAGTAATCACAAGAATATGGTGATCATAAATGGAGAACAACTATGGTTTTGTCTTTTCAAATCGCTCAAGGGGACATGGCCCAGCCCGAGCAAGATGAAGAAGGCAAAAAGCCATAGAGGATACAATTGTTCTAAAATGCAAGTTTGGTAGGCTCAGGGTGAGCGTACCAGTGACTGCTAGACGCAATTATAGACTTTAATTCAAATTACCGAGAAGCAAGGCTCACTCGATGTAAAATAATATAAAGGTTGGAGATACAAATGTGTCGGTCGCGAATACAGTAGACCCAAAAGGGCGTACTAGCACCGCTAGGCACAAATGTTGCAAATCGCATCCTTGGAAAGGACACAAGATGGGATTTTTTTTTTGAAAGGTCAAATTTGGATTCATAAAGGAGAGCAAATGGTATTCCAATCCGAACAAGGGCTCAAACATTTCTGCGAGCGCTAAATCCGAAGGGGAACGAACCAGAATTTCTCGAACGTAAGCCCAAACGTGACGGAAGTTTTTTTTTTTTTTTTTTGAAAGGTCAAGATTGAATTCGTCAAAGAAAGCAAATGGTATTCCAATCCGAACCACAGCTCAACATTTCTGTGAGCGTTAAATCCAAAAGGGAAAGAGCCAAGATTTCTCAATTCTGAAGTCAAAAGTAACGTAAGTTTTTTTTTTTTTTTTGAAGGTTTAAGACTGATTTCATCAAAGAGAGCAAATGGTGTTCCAATCCGAACCACAACTCAACATTTCTGTTAGCGTTAAATCCGAAAGGGAAAGAGCCAAGATTTCTCAATTCTGAACTCAAAAGTGAAATTTTTTTTTTGAAAGGCGCACATAGGTTTCCAATTCGATCTTATGAAACCTTAGTAGATAGATCAGCCCCCAGGTAAGGGTATGATTACTTAATGAACCCGTTTGAAGGACCCTTACCTCGAACAGTCTAGCTGTCTCCACACTCTGGACAAGGCTTTTCTTAAATCCACTTTAGTCAATGAGCGCAATTGGTGAAACCTTAGTGTTTTTTTTTTATTTTATTTTTTGAAAGGTTTCTAATGAACTCATCAAAGAGAACAAGTGGTGTTCCAATCCGAACCACAACTCAATATTTATTCGAGCGTTAAATCTGAAAGGGAATAACCAAAGTTTCTCGAATTTGGGTCCAAAGAAAGAAAACTAATAAAAAAATTTAATTATATATGTATTTTTTGAAAATCCCAATTGGACTCATCAAAGAGAAAAGATGGCCCAATCCCCGATATGAACAATAGCTGCAAACATTTCTGTGAGCTATCAAGTTCGAAGAGGAGAGGATCAAAGTTTCTTAAAGTTGATTCTAAGAAAGGGAGATCATTTTTTTTGAAAACCCCTATCGGACTCATCAAAGAGAAAAGATGGCCCAATCTCCGATACGAACAATAACTGCAAACATTTCTGTGAGCTATCAAATTCGAAGAAGTGAGGATAAAAATTTCTCAAAATTGAATCCAAGAAAGAGAAATCAGATTTTTTGAAATGAGAAAGAATGACTAAAATCCCTTCTCATGTTTTTTTTTTTTAGATGCAAGATGCAACATAGGCCACCAACTAGAAAGGAGCCAAGGGATTGAAGCATCACGTTCTCAAGTGTACTGATGGACCCGAAAGAAATCTTCCGTCCTCTCCTTCCGCACCCCGGGGGCTGACCTGGGTCTCGGCGGAGGAGGGAAGATCTCGGGCATCAACATTTTTGTACGGGTATGCCAGATTTACTTTCTACTTGGAATTTGGAATAGTGATGATGCGGAGATTCACCTTCACAAGTGGAAAGGAAATCAATCCTTTTTTCTAACTTTTCAAATTGCATAAATATTAAGAAAAGAGACAAGTTTTTAGAATGCCGTAAGAGGCGTTTTTGTTTGTTTGCCGTGAAAAGCGATTTTGCCGTGAAAGGCGTTTTTACAAAACTCATCAAATATGAAAGACAAGAATTGTGATTTCCTTTTGTCTCTTTAAGAAATACAAACTACAATAGAAAAGGAAGAAAAGGGATCTAACTTCTCAGGAGATTGTGGGGACACGTTGAGATCGACGGTCGCAAGTCATGTATGGGCTTCGCCATCGTCCTTCAAATGAGAACATGTGATGCTTTGATTCTTTGGCTTGACTCCTAACCTCAGTTTTTTAAAGGACAAGGACCAAGAGAAGGTCCTATATCCAATGAAAAACCAAGTAAACGGGCTGAAAAGCCGCGATTAGGCCATGTTGGAGAAGGAGGTGACCTTGAGGGGGTGGCCCCCCAAGGGACGTTGATCACCTTGTGGTGCTTCCGGGAGCAAAGTAGCAGGACTTCGTCTCTCTCTTGGATTTTCTGAATTTTCAGAGCTCTTGCACTTGGGATCTCTTTTCATCCTCCTTTTCTTCTTGGAATGGACCTCCTTTTATAGGCTTTTGATAGCCATGAGGTGTTTATTGGCATTGATGGCCATGATGAAAGAATTGATGAGGAGTTACAAATCGATTTTGTAACTCCTTTTTCAAGGCTTGTGATTGGCCGATGAAGGTAGTGGGCATTTAATCACCTTTATGCTTCATGATGATGGGAGTTTCATGGGTTTAATGCCATGATTGCTTGGATTTGTAACTCCCAAATGCTTGGTTCTGATTGGGCCGTCCAAAATAATGAGTTAATGGCTGCTTTAATGGGTCAATTAACGACATTAAGTGGTTGCCAAGGCATGTGAAGAGTCACGGGCCGTGCTACGCCTTTGAGATTCTTCTTGCGATCATCACGGGTGGATCCACGCATTATTTGATGTCGGATTGCGATGCAATTTCAGACATTAATTTATGTTGGCGGGCCAGTGACGTCTATCTTGTCGATTTCACGATCGGTCGGACAGAAAGTGCATTTTCTTGGTCAGCCGGTTGGCGATCTTGAGGCGATCGGTGATGATTTCATGCTTTTGACGGCGGATCCGAGATGTCGACGAAGATCAGTGGTTTTGAAGCACCAAACATTGGATTTTCAGAAAATCACAGAGTCCAGAACACCCGAAACATGACAAGAATCGGAAAACGGACGATTTGGCACAAAATCCGGCGACCCGGATTTCCAGGGTCGCCTGGCGACCATAGGGCTTCGGCCCGTTTGGTCGCCGAGCGTCGTTTTCGGCCGTTTTTTCGTCTTTTTCGTCCCTTTTTTCTTCTGTATTTTTCTTGACATTTTTCCTCAATTATTGACTTGATTTTCTTGGAGAAATCTTGACGAGAACCCTCGTGAAATCGGAGCACAAAGTTTCCTATTTTTCGAGAAAGCCGAAGACTTTGTAGCCGATTTTCCGTCAAGCGTCGAAACTAGGTCAAACGATGTCGGAATGACCTGAAAATTGAGGTGAAGATTCTTGAGCAGTGGATAGGACCAACCATGGCTCTTATTTGAGTTTTGAAGCCGTTTGGGGTCCCATCGATGCTTCACTTGATTTTGCTGCAGGGAAAATGCCGAGTTTTGATATGTGGTCAAACGATGTCCGATTGACCTGAAATTTGACGGGGAGCCTATTGGAGTCATTTTGAGACGTTCCATGGGCTCTGTGTTTGGATGTCATGGTCCCGGGTTGCTCCGCCGCCGGTATGCTTGATTTTCTCTCGGAGCATCGAAACCTGGTCAAACGTTGTTGGAATGACCTGAAATTTGACGTGCAGCCTTTTGGAAGCATGTTGAAGCCACTCATGTATTTTATTTGATGAGTGATGGCTTCGGTGGTTGTCGCCGCCGGGAGGCTTGATTTTGCTGCTTGAGCATTGATGGAGGGTCAAACGTTGTCGGTTTGACTTGAAATTTGGCATGGAGCCCTTTGGAGACATTCTGGAGTCATCCATAGGCTTTGATTAAAGTTTTGGTGTCTTTGATGATGTTGCCGCCGGGAGCGCTTGTTTAGCTGTCGGAGCGGTGAAGTTGGGCCAAACGATGTCGGAATGATCCGAAACCTCAGGTGTACCCCTCTTTTAGCTGTCTTGAAGGATCTCTCAATTTCTGTCTGATTCTGACAAAATCTGATGCTTGAAGTAGCCTTGCCTATTTTTAGCAGGATGCAGCTTCAGGAGGCTTCTCGATGTTGAGGAGACATATGGACTTTTTTGGTGTCAACATGTACGAGTCCCACCGGGTATGCCAACTTGATGGACCCTCGATTTCAGTCCTCTCCTTCCGCCCCGGGGGCTGCCTGGGTCTCGGCGGAGGAGGAAATGCGGGTATCAACTTTTTTTGTATGGGTATGCCAGATTTACTATTCTACTTGGAATTTGGAATGGTAATGATCCGAAGATTCACCTTCACAAGTAGAAAGGAAATCGATCCTTCTTTCTAACTTTCCAAATTGCATAAATATTTAAGAAATGAGACAAGTTTGTTTTTGAGAATGCCGTAGGAGGCTTTTTTTTTGTTTCTTTCCCGTGAAAGGCGATTTTGCCGTGAAATGCGATTTACAAATCTCATCAAATATGAAAGACGAGAATTGTGATTTTTGTTTGTCTCTTTAAAAAATACAAAGTACAATAGAAAAGAAAGAAAATGGATCTAACTTCCCAGGAGATTACGTGGACACGTTCAGATCGACGGTCGCAAGTCATGTATGGACTTCGCCATCATCCTTCAAATGAGAACTCTTGATGCTTCGATTCTTCGGCTTGGCTCCAACCTCAGTTTTTTAGAGGATAAGGACCAAGGGAGGTCCTATATCCAGTAAAAAACCAAGTAAACGGGCTGAAAAGCCGCGTTTAGGCCATGTTGGATAGCAGAAGGAGACCTTGAGGGGGTGGCCCCCAAGGGACTTTAATCACCTTGTAGTGTCTCTTGCGGCAGAGCAACAGGACTTCGTCAGGATTTCTTTGGGATTATGCAAGTATGTAAATGCAAAATTTCAAGTCGATGTGTGTATCGATCTCTCCCTCTGTTGGAAATGGACCTCCTTTTATAGGCCCTTGGTAGCCATGAGGTGGTTTATGGGCATTGATGGCCATGGTGAGAGATTTGATGGCATTGATGCTTCATGATGGGAGGAGTTACAAGTTTTTATTTCTTGATTTTTTAACTCCTTTTTCTTGGCTTGTGATTGGTCGATGGAGGATAATGGGCATTTAATCGCCTTTAATCTCCATGATGAGGGGAGTTTCATGGTTTTAATGCCATGATTGCTTGGACTTGTAACTCCCATATGCTTGAATCTAATTGGGCCATCCAAAATAATGAGTTAATGACCGCGTTAAGTAGTCATAAACGGGCCAATTAACAGCATTAAGTGGTCACCAGAGCATGTGAAGAGTCGCGGGCCGTGCTGCGTCCTTTGGGATTCTTCTTGTGATCATCGCAGGTGGATCCACAGAGTGTTTGATGTCGGATTGCTATGCAATTTCAGACATTGATTGATATCAGTGGGTCGGTGACATCTGTCTTTTCGATTTCGCAATCGGTTGGACAAAAAGTGTACTTTCTTGGTCATCCGGTTGGTGATCTTAGAGCAATCAATGATGATTTCATGCTCTTGACAGCGATCCGAGATGTCAGAAAAAGATCATTTGTTTTCAAGCATCAAAAATTGGATTTTCAGAAAATCACAGAGGCAGGAACTCCCGAAACGCTAAGACGATCGGAAATCGGGCCATCCGGCGAAAATCCGGTGACTCAGATTTCCAGGGTCGCCGGCGACCGTGGGGTTTTGGCCCCTTTGGTCGCCGAGTGTCTTTTTTGGCCGTTTTTCCTTCTTTTTCGTTCCTTTTTTCTTCTGTATTTTTCTTGACATTTTTCCTCAATTTTTGACTTGATTTTCTTGGAGAAAACTTGACCAGAACCCGTGCAAAACCGGAGAACAAAGTTTCCCATTTTTCGGGAAAGCCGAAGACATTGTAGCCGATTTTCTATCAAGAGTCGAAACTAGGTCAAATGATGTTGGAATGACCTGGGATATTTGGTGTGAGAGGGATCACATACCATCTCAAGGCAAAGTTTTGAAGATGATATGGGATATTTGGTTTTTGGGTTTTGGATTTGGTTTTTTGACCTTGTGACCTAACAAGTTGTATGTGGCAGGTTAGGGGGTCGGGTTTGATTTTGATTTT
Organism: Umbellularia californica; assembly: GCA_028538565.1. Taxonomy (NCBI): domain Eukaryota; kingdom Viridiplantae; phylum Streptophyta; class Magnoliopsida; order Laurales; family Lauraceae; genus Umbellularia; species Umbellularia californica. The sequence continues at coordinate 60,395,766 of JAPQWN010000003.1, read as the reverse complement.
GACCTTGTGACCCAATCAAGCTGTATGTGGCAAGTTGGGGGGTCAGATTTGGGTTTTTGGTTTTGGTTTGGTTTGGATTTCGATTTTGGTTTTGGTCTTGTAACCTAACAAGTTGTATGTGGCGAGTTAGGGGACCGGAATTTGGTTTTGTGAAATGTCAATTTCAAGATTTTGGCTCAATTTGGTTCATGACTTTGGATGGTTTGGTTTTTGGAAACTCATAAGGCTTTTTTTTTAATGGTCCCATCAACTCAAAAGAGGCATGGGACTTTTTTTGCTCTTTTTCTTTTTTTTTTTTTTGCTCTTGGTAAGAGGAATATTTTGACTAAAAACCTCTTTTAGTGCCTAGGTGGTCAAACCTTGCTCCTGTGGGCTAACCCATGGGACCTTAGGCTTTGGAGATGGCCTAGATCTCATATGGTGTCATTTTTGTAGAGAATATCTAAAAATATCTCTTTTGTGTAGAGAATATCTAAAAATATCCTTTCTTGGAGGGAATTTCTCAAGTTTCCTCCTTTTGTGGAGAGATTTTCTCAAAATATCCTTCTTTTTGGAAAAGTAACTATTTTTAGTACTTACCTCCTTTCTTTCTCCTTGTTTCCTCTTTTGGCTTGCTCTCTTTTATAAAAGCAAGAGGGTTGGTTCTTTTGCTCCATTGCTTTCTTTGTTTACAAGAAATCTTCAAGAGTGCTCTCCAAGATAAGAAGTGCTTTTGCTCAATGGCTTTAAGTAAGTTTTCTTTCTCTGCAAGAATCTCCATTGTAGAAATAGCTTCTTTCTTGCTTTGCTCTCTTTTTCTTTTTCTTTTCTTTTCTCTCTTTTTTTTCTCCTTCTTCTTTTCTTTTCTTTTTCCCCAAGCACGTTTTCTCGTTTTTTTTTCGTGCTTCTTTTTTTTTCTTCCTTCTTTCTTTTCTTTTTTTTTTTCCACATGCTGATTGTTTTTTTGTCAACGATTTTTTTTTCTGTTTTCACGCTGATTTTTTTTATCAGCGTTTTTTTTTTGTTTTCACGCTGATTTTTTTTTCTGTCAGCGTTTTTTTTTTTTCCACAATGATTTATGTTTTTGTTTCAGCGTTTTTTTCTCTTTTTTTTTTTTTTGGCTGCATGGACAGCATGCCACGTGGCAGTGGGCCACGGCCTGTTGGCCAGCAATTTTTTTTTTCTTTTGGCTGAGATTTTTTCTCTCTCTCTCTTTCTCTCTTTTCTTTGTTTGCTCACCATGATAATGAGGATCATGCAATTTCAATATGTTCATGCATTTTTTTTGATGCATCAAGATAGAAGGCTAGAGTCTCTAGGTCAAGCCAACATGATTTTTGACTTGGACAAAGTTTGATTGGTTTTAACCAAATTGGGTTGGAATTGGTCAAACTTTGGTCAAGGTTTTCCTAGCATCTAATGCATGATGATATTCTTTGATGCATGATTTTTGGTAAATGGATTTGGAAGCATGATGATGCATACCTAAAAATCTTTTGTAAGTATTGGGATTTTGAGCTCGCAGCGATGTTGAGCTCTTTCTCGGTCTTGCTGGATTTTGAGGAACTTTGCAATTTTTGGATTCTGAAGCTCGCAGCAATGTTGAGCTCTTTTTCCAAATTTTACGGAAATTTGATGAGATTGGCTCGTTCTCGCAGCGATGTTGAGTTCGAACCTTCTTTGAGAATTTTGCACTGATTATGAGCTCGCAGTGATGTTGAGCTTATCTTCAGGCTTCCTGTCTTTTTCGGAGTATTTCCCTTTTCTTCGGAATTGCCTCGGAACCATGTTAAAATTTCGCTACAACTTTTGTAGCAAGATTCTGTCATTTTGATGATGATTGATCTTTTCTCTTCCATCTTTTGCAGATAGTTCTTCCAGAACGAACAAGGGTAAGGGTCCTATTACTGACGCACCTCGTCGGTTTGCCAGATCTTCCAATGCGGCCGTTCAGCAGGCTTAGGAGAAGGTCCACTTTGTCGAGAAGAACTTGGAAGAGTACGATTCCCTCAATCATGATGAGATGAGACAACGATTGATCGCTCTCAAAGATGAGGAATTCTACAAGATCATGGTAAGCAGTCATCCTTGAGTTATGGACGATCAGAGCATTGTGCCCAAGCCTACATTCTTCTTCGGTGATGCAGTCCCTAACGACTTGACATACCAAAGGAGATGTTTTCAGTTCTCTTACACAGTAGATGGTGAGGAGAGAACTATTTCCACCCGGTCGACTTTTGATTAGACCATCTCGATCCTGAGCCTTTCTCCCACATGCCCTAAGAGGGAAGACCCTCCGAGCTGGGTGAAGAGGACCAGTGTGATCAAAACCGGGATTTTTGTTGGCGGCCCTACCGGTTTTGCAGAGAAGCCACCTGTCCGTATGGACATGTTGATGCCAGCCAGTGGCTACCAAGGTTCTGATCATCCATCGATCGATTTGAGACCGGTGGGCCTTAGCGTTTTTCGGGGTGATGGCAGCAATTGGGTGAAGCCTTTTCGACTTCGTGGCCGTTTCAGTGCTGACTCGAGCTGGGAATCATGGACTGATCACACCCTGAGAATTGGCGACGCCGTTCTGCGGGAGGCCGGGATTTTTGATGCGGTTCCCGCTTTTCGGCAAACCGTCGATTTCTCCGATGAGCCTTTTATGGCCATGCTGGAGTCATTTCTTCCACAAACCAACACCTTCATTGTGACGAATGGTGAGATTGGTTTTTCTTTGAAGGAACTGGGCGCCATCACCAGATTGCCTATCCTCGGCAAACTCTATGAGGAGTTCATGCCTATTGACAGCGTCCTTGAGGAGCAGTCTGAGGAGTTCAGGCTTGTGTACTTTCAGTTCATTGCCTTCTATGATTTTTTGAAGGAGAAGGAGGGCTCGAAAGGTAGATGCAGCAGTTGGAGAAGTTGCAGCTTCAACTTTTTTAACAGCGGGGATTCTTCTGATGGCATGGCCCAAGATGCTAGGGCTAAAGCATCAAGTTTGAAGAAGATCGCTGCTATGCGAGAAGATTTAAAGAAGTTCTTCGCAAGCACAGATGTCATTTGTTCCGACATTGCGTTGCGGAGAGATCTCGCGGTTTACCTCACTTATTGGCTAGGTAAGGCTATTTTTGCTAGAGGAGATGGAACGTACATCAAGCCACACTGTATTTTTCCGGCTTGTCAGATGGCGTTTGGAGAGCGGCTGGCTTTGGTACCTGCTCTTTACTCCTATTTGTGTACCGAACTTCAGGCTGCTGCTTTCCTAGTTCGGCTTGGGCTCCCCATGAACAGGGTATTTTTTGCCCACATCTTCTATTCGTGGTATGTATACCACTGTCCTAGCTTCCATCGTTTGGGAGTTGCACAGGATGAAGATCCCTTTATGATTCGTTTGGCTAGAGGGACAGCCGTTTCTGAATCGCTTTTATCTGCCAGTTTGAGGATCCGACGATTTAGGGACGTCGAGATTGGGCAGTCTTCAGTGAAGCTTTCTCCGGGTTTGCGGAAGAAGGCTTTTGACTTTGGTGTCTCCCGTGATTCGACCAGGGCAGGGTTGGGTAGACACTATGCTTTGACAGACGCGGAGAAGAGATGGCTCTTCAGCATACGGGATGGTACAATGGTGCATGGCAGACATCTTTTCTTCGATATCCAGCCGTATGTCCCTTCGCGTTCAGTATTGCAGCTCGGCTTCTCTCAAGGCGTTGTTGGAGCGCCTTCGAGCATGGTGAAGCGTTTTGGAGGTTTGCAGGATGGGAGAAATGCATGGGCTTTTTACAGTGCAGAGGACACTACCGCCATGATTTCCTATCTTGAGCTGCCCACTTTCTAGACTGCTGGCTTCACGAAGTGGTTCGTAGAGAGCTTCTCAGTGTACCGGGGGCTTTCCAAGAAAGAGCTCGATGTCAAGCAGTCTCCTGGGAAGGGTCTTGGCAATTCAGATGGTGTCCATCGGGAGGAAGTTTTGGCCTTCCTTTTTAGAGAGAAGCACAAGATAGGCTTTCTCAATGAGCAGGATATCATCAGATCAGGAGCTGCACAAGGAATTCCTGGTGAGGTCTTGAGACAGCTGGAGGAGGAGGAGACCGAGATCGATGCTATGATATAAGAAGAGCATACGAAGGCTTCCATGGAGTCTACTGAGAAAAGTAGACCATCCAGTGAGGACTCTAGTGAGAGGCCTAATGTCGATAGTGGAGCACGATCATCGAGCAGATTGACCCTCCGAAGCAAGAGGAGGAGAGGACAACACCGTAACATGAGACGGCACGATAGTCCTTTTGATCTTGAAGTTCCTCTCACCATTGTTGAGGAAGTGTCTGAAGATGCTGACAAGCCTCCGGAGAAGAGGAGCAAAGAAGAGGAGACAGCTGGTATGATTCTCCTTCTTTCTGTTGTTTCTTCTTTTCTCTTATGAAAGATTTTTGTTTCAATCCACTGCTCTCTTCTTTTTTTTTTTTTTTTTTTAGCAGAGGACAATGCCTTGGTGATGCCCGAGGTTCCTGCCGATGAGCCGATGACGGATCCAGTCGTGGCATCTGAGGAAGAGCCCAGGGACTCTGGAGTAGTTCCAGAACCTTCACCTGGTACGATTGCTTTGGTTTTTTTTTTCTTCTTGTTTTTGCTGTCATTTGCTAACATGTAGCCTTTGTTTTCTTGACTTACCAGAGGATTCTGACGATTTCGAGCCATCCATGAACGTAACCTTTGACGATGCTTCGGATGAGCTAAGAGAGGCAGAGAGTACTTCGCCGATTGTTGAAGAAGGTATTTTTGCAATACTAATCTTGATTGATTTTTTTTTTTGACAAGATTATATTCATACATTTTTGTCTTTTCCTTGGCAGATTGTGAAGCAGCAAGAGAGGTCCCTCCGTCGTCCATAGAGCCACAACTGGGGATACCTGCTGCTGATCCAGGAGTAGTGGCTTATTCTTCCTTCAATGAGTCAGCTTCTTCAGTTGGAAAGAGTGATGGAACGCGCTCCGAATGCCGCGGGTGCTACCGGGGTCGGCGGACATGGGAGTCCGTCGGGTCCGGCCCTTTCTCGCCCGGGGGGCATGAAGCGTGCATCAACATTTCTTTTGTGTAGGTGTGCCAGATTTTCTATTTTACTTGGAATTGCAAGTGGTAATCCGGAGATCAACCTTCGCAAGTAAAAAGGAAATCAACTTCTTTCAAGTTTTCCATTGCACAAATATTTAAGAAAAGAGACATTTTCTTGGTTTGCCGTGAAAGGCGATTTTGTTTGGCATTTATAACCGATTTTGGCGTTTATAGCCGATTTACAATTCTCATCAATAATGAAAGACAAGAGTTGTGATTTTTGTCTCTTTTAGAAAAATACAAACTACAATGAAAAGCAAGAAAAGGAGGATTTAACTTCTCAGGAGATTGTGGGGGACTCGTTCAGATTGACGGTCGCAAGCCATGTATGGGCTTCGCCATCATCCATGCAGATGAGAACAGAGGATGCTCTTGATTCGCTTGGCTTGGCTATAACCTCAGGTTTTTAGAGGACAAAGACCAAGAGAAGGTCCTATGTCCAATAAAAAGCTAAGTAGACGGGCTGAAAAGCCACGTCTAAGCCATTGGAGGCAGCAGGAGAAGGCAAGGACCTTGGGGGGGGGGGGGGGGGGGTACCCCCCAAGGGACTTTTGTCACCTTGTAGTGGTGGCCGGTGCAGAACTTTAGCAGAGTTTTCTCTCTTTTTCTTTCTCTCAGATTTCTGGATCGTGGTGCTTTGGAAGTGATCTCCGATTGATCGATCCGGATTTCAATGGAATGCTCTCCTATTTATAGGCTTTTGGTAGCCATTTTGGAGAGTTTATGGGCTTTAATGGCTTTAATGGGAGGAGTTACAAGATTTATTTCTTGATTTTGTAACTCCTTTTTCCTTGAATCTGATTGGCCGATGGAGATTAAGGGCTTTTAATCACCTTAATTACCATAATGGGAGGAGTTTCATGGGTTAAATGCCATGAATCAATTGACTTGTAACTCCCAAATGCTTGCTTCTGATTGGGCCGTCCAAAGAAATGAATTAATGACTGCAATAAAGCTAGTCAATTAACCACATTAATTGGTCGCCGAGCAGTCGAAGAGTCGCGGGCCGTGCCGTGTCTTCTGGAATTCTTCTAGCGATGATCATCGATGGATCTTCATGCTGATCGACATCGGATGAACATGTAACTTCAGACAGTGATAGCTAAGAGCGGGCCGGTGACATCTGTCCTGTCGATTTCTCGATCGGTCGGACAGAAAGAGCACTTTTTAGGTCAATCGGTCGGCTATCTTGGAGCGATCAATGATGATTTTATGCTTTTTACGGCGGATCTGAGACGTCGTCGGATATGAGTCAATTTCAAGCACTAAAAATCACATTTTCAGGAAACCACAGGGGCCAAAGTGCGCGAAACGCGAAAAAGGACGGAAAAACGGGTCACCGGCGAAAAATCCGGTGACCCGGACTTCCATGGTCGCCGGCGACCATGGGCCAGGGTCGCCGGCGACCCTGGGCCATGGTCGCGGGCTGCGACCCTGGGGGTTTTTCCCCTGTTTTTGGTCCGTTTTGTGGTCTTTTTCGTCGCCGTTTTCTTCTGTATTTTTCCTGACATTTCTTCTCATTTATTGGCTTGATTTCCCTATAGAAAACCTGATGAGAATCCTTGCATTTTTAGAGTGCAAAGTTTCCAATTTTCCGGGAAAGCCGAAGACTTTGTCGCGTAGAGCTGCTGATTTTCCGCCAGAAGCTGAAACTTGGTCAAACGATGTCGGAATGACCTGAAATTTGAGGTGGAGCCTCCTGAGCAATAAATAAGACCAACCATAGGCTTTTGTTTGAGTTTTGAAGCCGTTTGGGGTCCCATCGATGCTTCACTTAATTTTGCTGCGGGGAAAATGCCGAGCTTTGATATGTGGCCAAACGATGTCCGATTGACCTGAAATTTGACGGGGAGCCGATTGGAGTCATTTTGAGACGTTCCATGGGCTCCGTTTTGGATGTCATGGTCCCGGGTTGCTCCGCCGCCGGTAGGCTTGATTTTCTCTCGGAGCATCGAAACCTGGTCGAACGTTGTCGGACTGACCTGAAATTTGACGTGCAGCCTTTTGGAAGCATGTTGAAGCCACTCATGCACTTGGTTTGATGAGCGAAGGCTTCGGTGGTTCCCGCCGCCGGGAGGCTTGATTTTACTGCTCGAGCATTGATGGAGGGTCAAACGTTGTCGGTTTGACTTGAAATTTGGCATGGAGCCCTTTTGAGACATGCTGGAGTCATCCGTAGGCTCTGATCGAAGTTTTGACGTCTCCGATGATGTCGCCGCCGGGAGCGCCAGTTTAGCTGTCGGAGAAGCGAAGTTAGGCCAAATGATTCTGAAATGGCCCGAAACTTCATGTGTACTCTTCTCTTGGCTATCTTGAAGGATCTTGCAGGTTTTGTTTGATTCTGACAAGATTTGATTTTTTGGAGAAATTGCATTGCCTATTTATGGCAGGTTGCGACTTCATGCAGCTTTCTTGATGTTGAAGAGGCAAAGTGACATTTTTGGTGTCAACAAATGTCCCCTCGAGGTACAGCGACGAGTTGCTTGACTTTTGTAGTCGATGTGCCTCGAAGAGATTTTTGAAGGAGAGCTTGTGTCTTGACCAAGAGTCTTTGAGCAATCCTTCCTTTGTTAGAGTAGCCTTTGAGCTTCCAGGGGAATTTTATGGTAATGAAAGGAATCAAATACCATCTCGAGGCAAAGTTTTGAAGATGACATCAGGGATGTGGATTTGGGCTTTTGTTTTTGACCTTGTGACCTAACAAGCTGTATGTGGCAGGTTAGGGGGTCGGGTTTTGGTTTTGACGTTGTGACCCAACAAGCTGTATGTGGCAAGTTGGGGGATCATGATTTGGTTTTTGGTTTTAGTCTTGTGACCTAAAAAGCTGTATGTGGCAAGTTAGGGGACCAGGATTTGGTTTTTGGTCACTCTTTGGGACTGTGTGGGTTTTTGTGGAATGTCAATTTCAAGATTTTGGCTCAATTTGGTTTATGAGGCTGGATGGTTTGATTTTTGGAAGCTCATGGGGCTTGGAATTTTTTTGTATGATTCAATCAACTCAAAAGAGGCATGGAACCATTTTTGTATGCTCTTGGTAAGAGGGATTTTTTTTCTGACTAAAAGCCCTTTTTTTTTTTTTTAGTGCCTAGGTGGTCAAACCTGGCTCATATGGGCTAACCCATGGGACCTTAAGCTTTTTAGGATGGCTTAGATCTGATGTGGGGCCATTTTTGTAAAGAATATCTAAAGATATCTCATTTGGATAGAGAATATCTAAAAATATCTTTATGGGAGAGAATCTCTCATCTTCCCTTAATTTGGGAGAGAATATCTCAAGGTATCTTTCTTTTTGGGAAAGAATCTCCAATCTCCTATTTTGTTGGAGAGAATCTCTTATTGATTCATTTTGGGAGAAAAACACTCAAAGACATCTTTCTTTTTGGGAAAGAATCTTTCTAATTCCTTCTCTTTTGGTAAGGTTACTAATTAGTAACACTTACCTTTCTTCTTTGTTTCCTTCTTTGATTTGTACTCTCCTATAAGAGCAAAGGAAGGTAGGATCTCTTGCTCTTATTGCTTTCTTTTGCAACAATCTCAAGAGAGCTCCAAGACCAAGAGTGCTTCTTCTTCAAGGATCTTCAAGCTTTTTCCTTCTTCTTCTCCATCAATGGCTTCAAGTAAGTTTTCTCTCTTTTTCTTTCAAGAAAACTCCATGTAGAGAATAGGATGGAAAAAAAGAAAGTTTCTCTTCTCTTTTTTTTTCTTTTTTTCTTTTCTTTCTATTCTTCTTCTCTTTTTTTTTTCTTTTCCACGTGATTTCTTCTTTTTTTTTTTTTTTTTTTTCACGTGATGATTTTTTTTTTCGTGCTTCTTTCTTTCTCTTTTTCTTTTTGCACGTTTTCTTTCTTCTTTTTTTTTCTTTCTTTTTTTTTTTAAGAAAGTTTCTTCTTTTTTTTTTTTGCTCATCATGATAATGCGGTTTTATGCAAATCTAGATGTTCATGCATGTACTTTTTGTAGATTTGAATTTGAGAGCATGATAGCATACCTGAAAATCTTTGCAAATTTGGGAATTTGGAGCTCGCAGCGATGTTGAGCCCTTCTTGATTTTGCGGAGATTTTGAGGTTTCGAAAGTTTGGAGTTTCGGAGCTCGCAGCGATGTTGAGCCCATCTTCAAAACTTTCTATTTCTTTCGGGGTATTTCCCTTTTCTTCGGAATTGCCCCGAAACCATGCCAAAATTTCGCCAGATTTGCTTTTAGCGAAATTCTGTCATTTTGATAATGATCTTTTTTTTTTCTTTTCCAACCTTTGCAGGTGGTTCCTCCAGAACGAACAAGGGTAAAGAGCCTGCTACAAGCGTACCTCGTCGATCCGCCAGATCTTCTAATGTGGCCGTTCAGCAGGCCTGGGAGAAGGTTCAGTTTGTTGAGAAGAACTTGGAAGAGTGCGATTCCCTCAATCGCGATGAGATGAGACAGCGATTGATCGCTCTCAAGAATGAGGAGTTCTATAAGATCATGGTAAGCAACCGTCCTTGGGTTATGGACGATCTGAGGGTTTTACCGAAGCCTACCTTCTTCTTTGGAGATGCAGTCCCTGACGGCTTGACATACCAAAGGAGATGTTTTCAGTTCTCTTACACAGCGGATGGTGAGGAGAGACCTATTTCTACCCGGTCGTCTTTTGATCGGACCATCTCGATCCTGAGCCTTTCTCCCACGTGCCCTAAGAGGGAAGATCCTCCGAGCTGGGTGAAGAGGACCAGTGTGATCAAGACCGGGGTTTTTGTTGGCGGTCCCTCCGGATATGCGGAGAAGTCGCCTACTCAAATGGACATGTTGATGCCAGCCAGCGGCTACCAGGGCTCTGATTATCCGTCGGTCGATTTGGGACTGGTGGGCCTTGGCGTTTTCAGCGGCGACGGCAGCAATTGGGTGAAGCCTTTTCGACTTCGTGGCTGTTTCAGTGTTGACTCCGATTGGAAGTCGTGGACTGATCGCGTCCTGCTGATTGGTGGCACCATTTTGAAGGAAGTTGGGATTTTTGACGCGGTCCGCGCTTTTAGGGAGACCGTGGCTTTTTCCGACGAGGCCTTCATGGCCATGTTGGAGTCATTCCTCCCACAAACCAATACCTTCGTTGTAACGAATGGTGAGATTGGTTTTTCCTTGAAGGAGTTGAGCGCCATCACCGGATTGCCCATCCTTGGCAAACTCTACGAGGAGTTCATGCCGATTGACAGCGTCCTTGAGGAGCAGTCAGAGGAGTTCAGGCTCCTATACTTTCAGCTCGTCACCTTCTATGATTTTTTAAGGAGGGTTCGAAAGTCAGGTCCAGCAGTTGGAAGAGTTATGGCTCTTCATTCTTCAACTTCTTTGACGGCAAAGAGTCTTCTGATAGCATGACCCGGGAAGACAGGAAGAAGACTTCGGCCATGCAGGAAGAGTTGAAGGGTTTCATCGCGAGCACAGATGTCATTTGTTCTGACATTGCACTGCGGAGAGATCTTGCTTTTTACCTCACTTATTGGCTAGGTGAGGCTGTGTTTGCTGGTGGAGATGGGACGCACATCAGGCCGCATTGTATTTTTCTGGCTTGTCAAATGGCGTTTGGAGAGCGGCTTGCTTTGGTGCCTGCTCTTTACTCCTACTTGTGTACCGAACTGTAAGCGGCTGCTTTCTTGGTTCGGCTTGGGCTCCCTATGAATAGGGTATTTTCAGCCCATATCTTTTATTCGTGGTTTGTATACCACTGTCCTGGCTTCCACCAGCTGGGTGCTGCGCAGGATGATGATCCTCTGATGATTCAATTGGCTAAGGGAAAAGCCGTATCCGAATCACTTTTGTTTGCCCGCATGAGGATCCGACGGTTCAGGGACGTCGAGATGGGGCAGTCTTCAGTGAAGCTTTCTCCGGAGTTGCGGAAGAAGGCTTTTGATTTTGGTGCCTCCCGAGACTCTACCAGAGCAGGGTCGGGAAGGCATTACCCTTTGACCAATGCAGAGAAGGAGTGGCTTTTCAGCATACGAGTCGGCACAATGGTTTACCGTAGACATCTTTTCGTCGACATCCAGCCGTATGTACCTTCTCGTTTTGCACTTCAGTTGGGCTTCTCTTAAGGCGTTGTTGGGGCGCCTTCGAGTATGGTGAAGCGTTTTGGAGGTTTGCAGGATGGTAGAAATGCATGGGCTTTTTATAGTGCTGAAGACACTACTGCCACGATTTCTTATCCTGAGCTGTCAACTTTCCGAACTGCCAGCTTCACGAAGTGGTTCGCAGAGAGCTTTTTGGCATATCGGGGGCTTTCCAAGAAGGAGCTTGATGTAAAGCTGTCTTCGGGGAAAGGTACTGGAAAGTCGGATGGCGTCCGGCGAGAGGAAGTTTGGGCCTTCCTTTCTTGAGAGAAGCACAAGATAGGCTTTCTCGATGACCAGGGCGTCGTTGGTTCTGAAGCTGCTTGGGAAGTACCTGATGAGGCTTTGGAGCAGCTAGAACAGGAGGAAGATGAGCTCGACGCTTGGATGCAAGCGGCCCAGAGGCGAGCTTCCGTGGAGTCTACTGGCAAGAGCAGACCATCCAGTGAGGAGCCAAGTGGGAGACCTGACTCTGACAGTGGGGCATGATCTTCTAGGAAGCGAGCCCACAAAAGTAAGAGGAAGAGGAGTCAGCATCACACGGGGCGGGACGAAGACTCTCCTGATGTGGAAGTCCCTCTCACTGTGAATGAGGAGGTGCCAGGGGAAGCTGACGAACCTCCGGACAAGAGGATTTGGGAAGAAGAGACCATTGGTGAAGGTATGATTCTTCCTTTTTCTTTTTCTGCTTCTTTCATGGGGCTTTCCATGTTCTGATTTGTTTTCTCACCCTGCTGCTGCTTTTTTTTTTAGCAGAGGATGAAGACTTGGCGATGCCTGAGGTTCCGACCGATGAGGCGGTGATGGAGCCGATTATGGCATCTGAAGAAGAACCGAGGGACTCTGGAATGATTCCAGAATCTCCAATTGATATAACTTCTTTCGCTTTCTCTTTTTTTTTTGCCCCCGACTTGATTTGCTAACATTTTTCTTGTCAGCTGACTTGCCACAGGATTCCGATGACTTTGAACCATCAATGGACACAAATGTTGATGATGCTTCCGATGAGTTCATGGAGGAAGAGAGTGTTCCGCTGGTCGTCGAAGAAGGTACTTTGTAGTGATGACCCTGATGATTTTTTTTTAACAGGATCATATTCATACCTTTTTGTGTTTCATTTGCAGGTTTTGAAGTGACAGAAAAGAGTCCATCGCTTTCTTCAGAACCAGAGCAAGGGATGCCAGAGGTTGATCCGGAGGTAGAGACTCCTACAACCAGTCCTGACGCGATAGAGGAGATACCTTGTGCTGAGGTTCCTTCTCCAGTGGCTCCAAGTGGAAAGAGTTCTTTTGTTACTCTTCCAATGGGACCTGAAATGAGCAGCCGATCAACGGAGAAGGGTGAATCTTCATCCAGTTCGTTTCTTCAATTTGCGAAGAAGGTGCTGGCTCGGGTTTTGAGTTCTTGGATCGAGACTCTCTTTTCTGGACACCTGGATGCCGGATTTGGCATGATCCCACATGTGCAGGAGATTCTCACTGATACCGAAGAGGTTGGTCTGGATGTCACAGGTGCCAGGGCGATCGTTGATAGGATCATTGCACTGGGTGACAAGTGGTTTGAGACCATGGATTTCCCTGACGACCAATTCTTCAAGGAGATGTTCTTGGACCCTGCTGATAAGGCTAAGTCTAACCTGAATGAGGCTACACAAAGCAAGAAGCAGCTAGTTCGGGAGAAGAACTTGGAAGAGCTAGCCATCATCGGATTGAGGCCTGACCTTAACGTCCTTGATAGGGAAGTTGAGGAGGCCAGGAAACGTCTTGAGCATTTGAAGGCGCAAGTCGCTGCCAAGTGGGCTGCTATAACAGAGGCTCGTGACAGGGAGAGTGCTCTGATTCGCAGAGTTGCAGATGCACGTCAAGTTCTCGAGAGGAGGACTCAAGAAAACGAGCAATGGCAAACTGCTGGGGAAAAGCTTCCCGGTGTAAAAGAAGGGTTACGGCATTCGCCAGCATCTCATGGCAAGTTCCTAAAGAAGCGTGCCTTGGAAACTCTGACGGCTGTGGCCAAAAGTTTGCTTGAGGAGCTGAAGCTTTGGCTGGAGACCATTTTTGGCCGAGCTCCTGATTTTTTGTAGCAGAAACTATTCTTATTTTTTTTTTGGTACCACATGTATATTTTTTGGTACTCTTTTTTTTGTAGTGCTTGTGAACACTTTTCTTTTTTTTTGGTACCACATGTATTTTTTTTTGGTACTTTTCTTTTTTTTTTTTTGTTTTCCCTACGCTCACTCAAATCTTTTTGTGATGAAAGCAATTGCTAAATGGGGTGTTTGTTTGAAAATTTGATCAAAAGGTTGTCTTTTTGTGAAAATCTTTTGTCAAATAATTGTTTTGGCATGGGGGCCTGATTTTGGTTGTGGCGTGAAAGCCGATTTTGAGATGGCATGGAAGCCGAAATTTTATGGCGTAAAAACCAAAATTTGGGTTGGCATGGAAGCCGGAATTTTATGGCGTAAAAGTCAAAATTTGGGTTGGCATGGAAGCCGGATTTTTGTGGCATTTACAGCCAGTTTGGTGGCATTGATAGCCAATTTGTGGCATTGATAGCCGGTTTGGTGGCATTGATAGCCGGGTTTTTTTGAAAGCCAAGTTTTGGTTTGTCGGCGTGAAAGCCAATTTTTTGTGGCATTGATAGCCGGTTTGTGGCATTTATAGCCGGTTTTGACATGAGAGTCAAGTTTTTTTTTTTTTGTGTGTGGCATTTATAGCCGATTTGGTGGCATTGATAGCCGGTCTTGGCAAAAGAGCCAGGTTTTTTGGTTTTCAAAAAATGCAAGTATCGACTAAGAGTCGCCTCCCTGCTGAATGGTCTTGCAAGTATCGATGGAATGTCGCATCCTTGCTCATTCGGTTGTGAGTATCGATGGAATTTCGCCTCCTCGCGGATTTGGGTGCAAGTATCGATGGAATGTCGCATCCTTGCTTTTTTCAAAATTTGGTTTTGCGGGTACTGACTTGATGTCGTTTCCCCACGATTTTTGAAATTTGTGGTTTTCTCGAACCTTTGGGTTGTGGATATCAAAACATTGCATCTCCACGATTTTTAGGTTTTTCCGAACCTTTTTTGAAATTTGGGTCGTGGATATCAACTGATATGTTGCGTCTCCACGGTTTTTGGATTTTGCAAGTATCGACGAAATGTCGCTTCCCTGCGATTTTGGGTGCAAGTATCGATGGAATGTCGCATCCTTGCTTTTTTTCAAAAATTTTGTTTTGCGGGTACTGACTTTGATGTCGTTTTCCCCTTGATTTTTGAAATTTGCGGTTTTCTCGAACCTTTGGGTTGTGGATATCAACTGATATGTTGCGTCTCCACGGTTTAGGTTTTTTTCGAACCCCTTTTTTTTTGAAATTTGGGTTGTAGATATCAACTGATATGTTGTGTCTCCACGATTTTAGGTTTTCTCGAACCTTTGAAATTTGGGTTGTGGATATCAACAGATATGTTGCGTCTCCACGGTTTTTGGATTTTGCAAGTATCAACGAATGTCGCTTCCCTGCGATTTTGGGTGCAAGTATCGATGGAATGTCGCATCCTTGCTTTTTTTCAAAAATTTTGTTTTGCGGGTACTGACTTTGATGTCGTTTCCTCACGATTTTTGAAAAACCATTTTTTTTTGTTTAAAGACACGAGGGTCGTAAATTTTGACCTAGAACCATTTCGCGGTAAAAGGTAAGGTGGACTAGGGTGGAAATCCCTGAATCCGGATTTTTGTTTCAAACCATGAATTTTGGTTCAAAGATCGAAAGTTTTGGTCAAGTCAGGGAGAGGCTCCTAAACTTGGATTTTTTTTTTGAACAATGAAACGATGAAAGTAAGCATTGTTTTTGAATCTCTAGAAATTTTGACATTTGATATGAAAATTCTAAAGAGAGTGGGTTTGACGAGCGAGTACCTGAGAACAGGTTTTGGCCATACAGGCATTGCTCTTACCCAGTTGGGTAAGTCTTCAAGGGTAGTACCGCTTAAAGAACTTGCCATTGATAGGCAGCATACATCTATCGCCTTCCATGTTTAGGAGGGCATATGCACCGTTGGAGAAGACCTTGTCGATGATGTAGGGTCCCTCCCATTTTGGTTCAAACTTGCCTTTCGACTTGTGAGCGAAGACCATTGGTCTTTTTACCGCAAGAACCAAGTCACCCTTTTTGTAGGCGCGTTGCCGGACCCTTTTGTCAAAAGTTCCTACCATGCGTGCTTGGTAAAGTTCAATGCTTTGTCGAGCTTCGAACCGTCTCTCATCGAGATTGTCCAGCTCATGGAGTCGCAATTTGACATTGCTTTCTTGAGTCATGTCATTTTGTAGAGCTACCCTCAGAGAAGGGATTTGTACCTCTAGGGGCACGACAGCTTCGCATCCATAGACCAAGGAGAATGGTGTGCTATGGGTTGGTCCTCGAACGGTGGTTCGATAGGCCCACAAAGCTTCAGACAGTTTATCGCTCCAGTCTCTTTTGTGACTAGAGATCATTTTCTTGAGGATTTTGCAGAGTGTCTTGTTGAAGGCTTCTGCTAATCCGTTTGCTGCCGGATTGTATGGAGTCGAAGGACAGCTTTGGATTTTGTATTTGTCGCAGAACCTGTAGAATCGATGATCCCGGAATTGTGGTCCGTTATCATGGACGAATCTTTTAGGTATGCCGAAACGGCAAATGATGTTGGTGCGCAGGAACTGAATGACTGATGAGGTCTTCATTTCGTTGAACGCAAATGCTTCTGACCACTTGGAAAAATAATCCGTTGCGGCGAAGATGAAGCGATGACCTTTGCTTGAAGGGGGAGAGATAGGACCTATGATGACCATGCCCCATGCTTCAAAAGGCCACGAGATTGCTGTAGGATGCAGTCATTCTGGAGGCATGTGAATGTAGTCTCCATGAACTTGGCATTGTTGGCAGCGTTTGGCAAATTGCATTGCATCAGCTACCATGGTAGGCCAATAGTAACCTAACCTTTTTATCTGATCATAGAGCTTAGGACCTGCCTGATGGGCTCCACAAAGACCAGCATGAACTTCTTTAAGTGTTTTTTCGGCCTCTTGTTGTGACAAGCAGCGTAGAAGTACTCCGTTGAAGGATTTCCTGTAGAGGATTTTTGAAGGAATATCCAAATGAAAGTTTGGGGCTCGCCTTTGTATGCTTACCCGTTCTTTTGGATCTTCAGGTAGGATTCCGAACATAGTGTAATCAATGAACGGATCCCTCCAGTCGCTGATTGAAGGTTGAAGGATAGAGATCCGACTTCCAACCACTCGGTGGCATTCAGCAACTGCTTGGTGTGTGTTAAGAGGAGGGAGGATCCTTCTCTCGCACACTGTAATTTGCATGTTTTCCCCTTCTTGAATTGCCATAGATGCAGCAAGTCCAGCCAGGGCATCTGCACGGATGTTTTCACCTCTACGAATGTGGGTGATGTGACAGATGTCAAACTTTTGCAGAAGCGATTGTGCCTTGTTGTAGTAAGGCAGCAGATCGGGCTTCCTGACTTCATATATCTGATTCATCTGATTGACGATCAGTTGAGAGTCTCCAAAGACTTCCAGCATAGTGATACCGGATTCGATGGCGAGTTCCAATCCTAGGATCAGAGCTTGGTATTCAGCTGCATTGTTTGTGCATGGTTCCAGTAGCGAGAAAGCGTGTGGAATCATGTATTTGTCGGGGCTAACAAAGAGGATGCCAACTCCTGAGATCAGCTTTCTTTTTTCATTTGTCCTGGTTGCACCGTCAAAGTACATGTCCCAGGAGGCATTTGGTGAGGAAGTCTCCACGTTGTAGACAGGTTCGTCTGGGAGATCATCTCTGAGTGGAGAATCTTTAGGCAATGGATGCTCTGCGAGAAAGTCTGCTAGAGCTTGGCCTTTGATTGCCTTACATACCTAATATCAAATTGTGACAAGAGGATGGACCATTTTGCCAGTCGGGCATTGAGAGAACCTGCCTTTGTGACAAGGACCTTCAAGAGGTTGATCCTCGAGACCAGGTAGACTGTGTTGGAAAGCAGATAGTGACGTAGCTTTTGTACGGCGAACATCACTGCAAGGCATTCCTTTTCGACTGGAGAGTAGCGATGCTCTGCACCTACTAGCATGCGGCTGAGGTAGTATAGAGCAGCTTCTTTTCCTTCATCATTTTCTTGTGCAAGCAGAGCGCCTACAGAATGATCAAGAGCTCTTGTGTACAAGATGAATGGTTTTCCAGTGGCAGGGGCAGCTAACACTGGAGGTTTGGTCAGGTATGACTTGATATCTTGAAATGCGGCTTCACAGTCAGCATCCCAGACAAAGTCTACACCCTTTTTCATCAATCGAGAGAATGGACGGCATTTCCCCGAAAGATTGGAGATGAACTGTCTGATGTAGGCCAATCTCCCTTGGAGCCCTTTTAATTCTCTCAAGGTTCTTGGAGAGGGCATTTCTAGAATAGCCTTGACTTTTATGGGGTCAAGTTCTATTCCAGCTTTCTGAACAAGGAATCCGAGAAACTTACCCGACGAGACGCCGAAGAAGCATTTTAGAGGATTCATCCGCAGTTTGTGTTTGCGAAGTCGGAGGAAGACTTCCCGAAGATCTTTGAGATGGTCTTCTTTTCTTCTGCTTTTGACGGCGAGGTCATCAATGTAACATTCGACCGTCTTGTGCTGCATATCTTGGAATATTTTCATCATAGCCCTCTGATATGTGGCACCAGCATTTTTCAGACCAAATGGCATGACAGTGTAGCAATACACGCCAAATGGAGTCCGAAATGAAGTGTGTTTTTCATCCTCGGGATGCATCTTTATCTGATTGTAACCAGAGAAGCCATCCATGAATGTCATTCGCTCGAATCCGCAGGTATTGTCAATCATCACCTCCGGTATGGGGAGCGGGAATTCATCTTTAGGGCAAGCGCCATTCAAGTCTCTATAGTCAATATAGACTCTGATCTGCCCATTTTTCTTTGTCACGGGGACAATGTTGGCCAACCATTCTGGATGTTGTTCATCACGGATGAAGCCGACGCTTTTGAGCTTTTGAACTTCTTGTTCAATTTTATCCATCACATCTGGACGGAATCTTCTTTGGCCTTGTTTGACAGGCTTGATTTCTTCTTGAAGATTGAGTTTGTGGACTGCTACTTTGGGGTCTAAACCAGGCATTTCAGCGTAGGACCATGCAAAGCAATCAACGAACTCACGAAGAAAAGCGATATACTCGGGTAACTCATCATCCTTTATATTCTTGCTTATGAATACAGGACGTGGGTTATCTGGTGTTCCCAAGTCTATCTTTTCAACAGGATCTTCTGTTAAAAGGTTCGAAGGTGGTTCCTCCACAATATTTTCGAAGGCTTCCAGCTCAACAAAACCTTCTGGGATTCCAAGGGCATTTGTAGACCGAGGGTTTGTTCCTTTCCACGGGTCTTCTTGATTGGTGATCTTCTCAAGGCTCGCTATGAGATGGTCCCAATCGCCTGTCGAAACTAGGTCGAAGTAAGGTACTTCTTTTGGAGACGAGGGCTCTTCTGGGTCAGAGTAGCGCAAGTCTGTATTATCGGACGATTCCTCTTTATCATCAGAGAAATCGTACCAATTGGATGAGCTTCCTGGATCTTTGTCAGGTAACTCTTTAAAGAGATATCCAGGGAGATCGATGTCTTCATGGACTTGAGATGTTGAGGCTTGGTTGGTAAAACGACTTTTAAGCTTTTGTGCCAACTGTCTCAGAGGAGTGTCGGGATCATACCCTAACCCATATGAAGACTTTTCTACATGACCGTAGAGTCTCCAATCTTCCAGCTGGCCTTTGGTCAAGGCGGACTCCAATGGCGTGAGAATACCGCGTCTTTCTCCCAAACCGACTGGGTTTGGAGCGTCATAGCCCATTTTCTTCATAATTGCTTGTGCCACAGGACTATATAGAGATAGCTGAGGCATACCTTCATTTTGGAAAGGTTCCAGCATGGAGTTTGATGAAGAAGCATCCGATCTATGGAAGAAGATCGGCTTTTGCTTTGGTGATGTTGTCGGAACAACAAAGGTAGCAGACGTAGGATCATCTACATCAGCAGGTGTCTCCATCGGAGTGAGAGTAGGCTGAACATGCTGAGCGTCAGCTTGGCTTGACGATGCATCGTCTTCTGGCTCTGAGTCCGAGTCTGTGTCTTGCACGATAGACACGAGAGAAACAACAAATTTGCCCTCAGACTTTTGTTTCGCCTTCTTCACTTTAGTCGTGATGACCAAAGGTTTTGAAGATTTGAGGGAGATGACGAAGGGAGATTGACTACTCTCTTCTAATTTGCCGGAGGGTTTGTTTTCTTCCGGTGATTTTTGAGGAGCCTTGCCTTTATCTTTCTGGAGATTTTCAGCAGGGGGTGATATTTCCTCTTTTTCTTCTTTTTCGACTTCATACATTTGGGAGTCTGCGAAGTGGACTTCTTTACCTTTGAAGGGTCTTCTGTCCGCAAACACTCGATGTACCATGCCGTCGTCGCCGACGAACTTGATGCATTGATGTAGAGTTGAAGGGACAACACCGTTCTCGTGTATCCAAGGACGTCCGAGAAGGATGTTGTAGCATGAGGGGGTTTTTATTGCATACACAGTGACCTCAGAGATAAGATCACCGATTTGCAATTTGAACCTGATTTTGCCGATAGGCCTTTGAGTACTCCCATCGTATCCAAAGATAGATACAGATGTGTGGCTTAGCTTGCTGGGTGGGATACCCAACTCTTCGAGAGCTGAAGTGGAGATGAGGTTGAGTGCAGAACCTGGGTCGACCTGAACTCTGTGTATAGGCATTTCCTTGATGTACCCTGTGAAGTACAGGGGTCGGTTGTGCCTTGCTTCGCCAAGTAGGAGGTCGTCCTTTGTGAAGGCGATGGTTGCACTGGCTGCTTTTTGCACCGAGAGGCATTGGATGCATGATCCCTCGCTTTTCTCTTTTTCTCCTTTTAAGGAGGTTTCTGAGTTTTTGACCCGGTAGTCCATTTCAATTTGGAGGACTTGTGGGGCATGTTTGTCGACATCCTCATTCAGTTTTTGTAATTTTGAGATGAGATTATCACGAGTGCGTGGAGACATTCGTAATAAATCCAGGATGTGCAGTCGTGCAGGTATGTGTTTGAAGTGCTCGATCAAATCATACTTGAAAGCCTCCTTAGGGCCTGCATTTTCATCATTGTTGCCACTGGGGGCGCTTACAACATCTTTTCCCGAAGGATTTACATAAGTAAAGGAAGATTAGTTGTAATTTTTGTGATAGTCCCGGCCCGAGCGGGTGCCTCTACCAACTTCGAGAGCTTCTTGAGAAGGATCTTCGCTTGGAAGATTGTCTTCATGATCAAGAGGCTATCGTTTTTCATCTACTGGGGATGCATCTGCAGCAGAGTTGCCATCCTCAGTGATTGTGTTGCACGGAGCATTTTCCGGGAGCGAGTCCTGAACAGCATCCAGCAGCTTTTCTTTTTCGTTGACCCATCCATCATCCCAAGTTGGGTTTTCTTCATGATGATGAGTCGGGAAGAATGTGTATTCTGAAGTCACAGTCTCAGGAGAAGAAACCTGAGAGGGTGTCATCTCTGTGAAAGTCACGTGAGACGAGGTAGCTCCAGAAGATACATTGCTAGGCGTCGTCGGAGTATAGGTAATCTCATCAGACGACACTTCAGAAGAGCTATAGTCCTGATATATTACATTACAGGAAGCTCTGATAGGAGATGTTGCCTGCTCGGAGTCAGACTCATCCTCGGATGTAAGAGGATCGTCAATCCAGCAATGTTCTCCATTTTCAGGAGTTAAGGGTGGATGTACCTGATTATCTTCAGGGACTTCAGGCTCTGGGTTGCGAGGAGGCTCGTTAACACGATCTTGCTCTTGTTCTAGAGCGAGACGCTGCAAGATCCTTGCATATTCTTCGAGATCAGGCATGGGAGCCAGATCCTCTTCTTCGTCTTCTCCGTGTGGCTCAACATAGTTGATTTCCACTGGAGCAATGACAGGTGCTGGGTTAACAGCATCTTCTTGTGCAGCCACTTGATCTTCTTCATCATGAGACCAGGATCCTTGTGGCTGTAAGGGGTTATACCAGATTACTGGCATAAGGTGAGTTTCAGGAACCCATTCTTCGTCGGAGAGATACTCTCCTGTTTCAAGAGATTCCTCCCACTCGCCGGTGTAGTTGGGCTCGAATCCATCGTCGGTGTCGCTGGACTCGTATCCATCAATGGAGAATCCAACTACCGAGTTGCAAGAGTATGATGCCCCCTGCATGGCTTCTTTTTTGAATTGAGGTGGCATGAAATCACTGAGAGTGAAGTTTCTTACTGCCTTTGAAGTCTCTGGAAGGGACGTTTTTGTCGCCCCAAGTGAAGTGGTAGAGGAGGCCTCTGCTTTTTCATGGACTTCTTGTTTTGGCTGGGTCTTCTCTTGCCGTTTGAGCCTGAGGAGATGTTTCCTAGCCTGCCTTCGCTGTTGAGCTGTCGGCTTTGTTTTTACGATCTCCCAGTTTTCATCTTCCAGGAGATCGAGATGTACCCATATGGGTTGTCCGTCTGGTGTCGGGCAAGGAACCAACACTTCGGACGTTTGAATTTTGTTTATCACCATGAAGGAAGTAGTGATCTTCTTCTTCGGTGATTTTGGTGTTTGTCCACATGACACCATGTTGACGGAGGCAGTCCCATAGTTTTCGTCAAAGGTGATGACTCCGTTTTTCCACATCTCGTTTATCTTCTCTCTCACAACAAAGCATTGATTGAGAGGATGCGAGACCATCTGGTGGTATGGACAGTACCGAGGATCGTTGGTTTTGCCAACATCGGTCTTTTGGGTTCAGGCAAGGTGAGCTTGCCGTTTGCCACGAGAGCCTCGAAGATTTCGTCAACATCTTCATCGAACGGGTATTTCTTTTCTACTCGCTCTTTGAAGGCCTTAGAGAGTTCAGGTCTCTTACCTACAGCTCTGTTTTCAGCTTTCTTTGGTTGCTGAGGAGCTGACTTGGTTTGCACATTGAGGACCTCTTTCTTCTTTGGTTTAGAGGTTGCAATGGCGGTTGGCTCTTTTCTTGATGACTTCTGACTGTTGAGGTCTTTAATCACCGTTTCAGCTTCCATAGAAGCTTCCAGGAGTTCTCCCAGGTTTTTTGATTTGTTGCCGATGATCATGGAGCGTATTCTGGCTCTCATGTTGTTTCGGCAGATGTCGACTAGCGACGCCTGTGGCAATACATCTGAACATTTGTATGCCATTGCTTTCCACTTGTGAATGAAGTCATAAGTTGACTCATTCTCTCCCTGTTTTAGGCTGCAGAGCTGAGCCATAGTAACAGGATGATCCTCACCTTGGAAGTGGGTCAGGAAGCGTGTCTCCAGCATAGCCCAGTTCTGAATGGAGTTCTCCGGCAGAGTGGAGTACCAATCGAAGGCCGTACCTTTTAGGGTACTTGCAAAGAGGCGAATCTTGAGTGCATCTTGATCCGCGATAGCTCCCGTCAAAATCTTGAAGTGGATGACGTGCTGTCTGGCTGATCCTTTCCCCGTATATGTTTGGAGAGTAGGATGTTTGAATTTTGTGGGGAACGGGACCGAGTCCATCCATAAAGGATATGGTGGCTTGATCCCATGCTCCTTGAGTATATCCTCTTCTTTTGCTTTGGCGAGGATACTGTCTACGTCATTTTTGGTAAGGGCGCGTGACTCATTTTCTTCCCAATTTTCCTCGTTATTGCCGTGATTCGGAGGAGGCTCATTGTTCGCCTGATTTTGGACGACAAGGAGAAGGTTTTCTATCAGAGTTTCAATCCTCTGCTGGCCTTGTTCCAACTGCTGGATGCGTGTGAGCGCATCATCTCGAGGTGGATTCTGAGGTGGTGGCTCAGAACTTGTAGCCAAGACGTTCATCCCTCGGGATTCGAACGAAGAAACCGTCCTGGTGACTGAGCTGAGGCTCATTCTTTTTGATGAAGAGCTTGATGAAGGATTACTCTCCCGTCCTTGGCTGGAAGGGGCAGGAGATTCTTCGGGATGTCTTCGTGTCCTGGTGACGCTACGGGTCACCGGACGTCGGACATGGA
Organism: Umbellularia californica; assembly: GCA_028538565.1. Taxonomy (NCBI): domain Eukaryota; kingdom Viridiplantae; phylum Streptophyta; class Magnoliopsida; order Laurales; family Lauraceae; genus Umbellularia; species Umbellularia californica. Next base: position 60,372,553 of record JAPQWN010000003.1, on the reverse strand, counting down.
TTTTTTATGCTGACTTTTGGCGTCTTCTGGTTTTTCCAACCATATGGACGGCAGCAACTTGGTCAGGTCTTTCTTTTTCGACCCATTTGTGGGAGACTTGAAGTGTAGGAGGCTGGGTCCGTTGCTTCTCTAGTCTCTTTTGTCGATATGACGCACGGCGGCGTGCTCGACGAGCGATTTGAGCTTTGATCAGCTCTGGCTGGGCTCTAATGATGAAGGATGTGCTCCCTCGGGCGCAGCAGCCGAGCCTGTCTTCTTTGTAGCTAGGCAAGGACAGGATCCGGACCCAGTCCTTTGCCTGTTGCAGCGAAGCTTTGAACCTTTCGAGTTTGGCCCCTGTAGAGATGAAAGGTCGAACTGAAGGAGTGTAGGCCTTAGCAGGTGCTTGTAGAGGCCTGGTGATGCATGATCTGATTTTGGGCCTGTAGGAACAAGCCGGCTCATGCTGGGTTGACTTGGGAGTCAAGTTGGAGATGGGTCTCTCCTCTTTCATGTAGGCAAGAGGGTAGAACTGGTTCTCCTTGAGTGGGGCCAGGTATGCTGGCTTGGTGGAAGTTTGAGACCTTCTTTGTTTTGGGGAAGGTCTTGGAGACCAAGTCTTAGGGTAGACCTGGTTGGTTGTTGGTCGAGGCTTCGCGGGGGTGCCGCGGGCTTCAGGCTTTTGGGCGCTCGCCTTTGGTGTCACGGGAGTGACACGTTGAGAGGCGATCTTCTGTTTTTTAGCAGGCGCAGCTTGTTCTTCGGGAAATGGGAATGGTCCCAGTGTCCCGAAGACGATGGTCCGGGGAGTCGAGGTCGACCCGGAGTTCAGAGAGTTGCCGAGGGAGTTGACGCTTCGGCAGCTGGCAGGGCGCTTGTAAGTGCGCTCGGTTTGCTTCTGTTGAAGCATGAGTTGGTGCTTGTTCTCATCGAAGATAATGGTTAAGGCTGCCATTGTTAGTTTCGAAAAAAGTTCTGAAACAAGACCACATCCATTAGTAATCACAAGAATATGATGATCATAAATGGGAATTTCTATGGTTGTCTTTTCAAATCGCTCAAGGGATATGACCCAAGCGACATGAAGAAAGCAAAAAACCATAGATGGTACAATTGTTCTGACAGCAAGTATGGTGAGCCCAGAATGAGCGTTCCAATGACTACTAGAAGCAATTGTATACCTAAATTCGACTTATCAAGAAGCGGAGCTTGCTCGAGATAAGAAGAATATAAGGTAGGAGTTACAAATGTGCCGGTCACAGATACAGTAGACCTGAAAGGGCGTACCAGTATTGCTAGGCACAAATGTTGGAGATCGCATCCATGAGATGGGATTCTTTGTTTTGAAAGGTCAGAAATGGATTCGTCAAAGAGAGCAGGTGGCATTCCGATTCAAATACGGGCTTAACGATTTCCGCGAGCGCCAGTACTCAGAAGGGAAGAGACCACAATTTCTCGAATCTGAATCCAAAAGTGACGAGTTTTTTTTTTTGAAATGTCAAGATTGGTTCCATCAAGGAGAGCAAACGGTATTCCAATCTGAACACGGTCTCGGCGATTTCCGCGAGCGCCAGTGCTCAGAAAAGAAGAAACCAAAATTTCTCATATCTGAAATCAAAAGTGACGAGTTTTTAAAGATTTTTTTTTTGAATTCATTTTTTTTATTTTATTATTTTTATTTTTTTTATTTATTTTTTTAAAAAAATATTTTTTTTAAGATTATTTATTTTTATTTTTTTGAAGATTTTTTTTATTTTAATATTTTTTTTTGAAAATCTTTTTTTTATTTATTTTTATTTATTTTTTTGATTTTTTTTTAAGATTTTTTTTTTGAAAATCTTTTTTTTTATTTTTTTTTATTTTGATTTTTTTTAATTTTTTAAGATTTAAAGACGAGAGAGTACACATAGGCCTCCTAACCCGGTCTTATGAAACCTCAATTGATAGAATTGCCCCCAGGTAAGGGTAGGATTACTTAATGAACCCGTTTGGAGGACCCTTGCCTAGAACAGTCAGGCTGTCTCCACACTCTGGACAAGGCTTTCTTGAATCAATCGTGATCAAAGAAAGCAATTGGTTTAACCTTAGTGGTCTATGTCTTTTTATTTATTAAAAATCCCAAATAGACTCATCGAAGAGAAACGATGGCCCAAAACCTTAGTCGAACGGGCTCAACATTTCTGCAAGCACCAAAGAACGATAGGATAGGATCAAAGTTTCTCAATTTTGAATCCAAACTAAGAAAACTGATTTTTTTTTTTTAATTTTTTTTTTGAAATCTCTAATGAACTCATCGAAAAGAAACGATGGTCCAAAACCTTAGTCGAACGGGCTCAACATTTCTGCAAGCACCAAAGAACGATAGGATAGGATCAAAGTTTCTCAATTTTGAATCCAAACTAAGAAAACTGATTTTTTTTTTGTTTTTTTTTTTTTTTTGAAATCTCAAATGAACTCATCGAAGAGAAACGATGGTCCAAAACCTTAGTCGAACGGGCTCAACATTTCTGCAAGCACCAAAGAATGATAGGATAGGATCAAAGTTTCTCAATTTTGAATTCAAACTAAGAAAACTGATTTTTTTTTTGAAAAGAGAAAGAATGGAAACAAACTCAAAGAAATAGAAATTTCCAAAAAAAAACCATCTCATTTTTTTTTAGGATGCAAAATCCAACATAGGCTACCAGCTAGAAAGTAGCCAAGGAATCCGGAAAAGAAGTATAAGCATAGAGCAAAAAGTATGATATGCAAATATTTCATTTCCAAGCACCGTGTTCTCAAATGAACGAGTCCCACCGGGTGTGCCAGCTTGATGGAACGCGCTCCGAATGCCGCGGGTGCTACCGGGGTCGGCGGACGTGGGAGTCCGTCGGGTCCGGCCCTTTCGCGCCCGGGGGGCATGAAGCGTGCATCAACATTTCTTTTGTGTGGGTGTGCCAGATTTTCTATTTTACTTGGAATTGCAAGTGGTAATCCGGAGATCAACCTTCGCAAGTAAAAAGGAAATCCACTTCTTTCAAGTTTTCCATTGCACAAATATTTAAGAAAAGAGACATTTTCTTGGTTTGGCGTGAAAGGCGATTTTGTTTGGCTTTTATAGCCGATTTTGGCGTTTATAGCCGATTTACAATTCTCATCAATAATGAAAGACAAGAGTTGTGATTTTTGTCTCTTTTAGAAAAATACAAACTACAATGAAAAGCAAGAAAAGGAGGATCTAACTTCTCAGGAGATTGTGGGGGACTCGTTCAGATTGACGGTCGCAAGCCATGTATGGGCTTCGCCATCATCCATGCAGATGAGAACAGAGGATGCTCTTGATTCGCTTGGCTTGGCTATAACCTCAGGTTTTTAGAGGACAAAGACCAAGAGAAGGTCCTATGTCCAATAAAAAGCTAAGTAGACGGGCTGAAAAGCCACGTCTAAGCCATTGGAGGCAGCAGGAGAAGGCAAGGACCTTGGGGGGGGGGGGGGGGGGGGGTACCCCCCAAGGGACTTTTGTCACCTTGTAGTGGTGGCCGGTGCAGAACTTTAGCAGAGTTTTCTCTCTTTTTCTTTCTCTCAGATTTCTGGATCGTGGTGCTTTGGAAGTGATCTCCGATTGATTGATCCGGATTTCAATGGAATGCTCTCCTATTTATAGGCTTTTGGTAGCCATTTTGGAGAGTTTATGGGCTTTAATGGCTTTAATGGGAGGAGTTACAAGATTTATTTCTTGATTTTGTAACTCCTTTTTCCTTGAATCTGATTGGCCGATGGAGATTAAGGGCTTTTAATCACCTTAATTACCATAATGGGGGGAGTTTCATGGGTTAAATGCCATGAATCAATTGACTTGTAACTCCCAAATGCTTGCTTCTGATTGGGCCGTCCAAAGAAATGAATTAATGACTGCAATAAAGCTAGTCAATTAACCACATTAATTGGTCGCCGAGCAGTCGAAGAGTCGCGGGCCGTGCCGTGTCTTCTGGAATTCTTCTGGCGATGATCATCGATGGATCTTCATGCTGATCGACATCGAATGAACATGTAACTTCAGACAGTGATAGCTAAGAGCGGGCCGATGACATTTGTCCTGTCGATTTCTCGATCGGTCGGACAGAAAGAGCACTTTTTAGGTCAATCAGTCGGCGATCTTGGAGCGATCAATGATGATTTTATGCTTTTGACGACGGATCTGAGACGTCGTCGGATATGAGTCAATTTCAAGCACTAAAAATCACATTTTTAGGAAACCACAGGGGCCAAAGTGCGCGAAACGCGAAAAAGGACGGAAAAAAGGGTCACCGGCGAAAAATCCGGTGACCAGGACTTCCATGGTCGCCGGCGACCCTGGGCCATGGTCGCGGGCTGCGACCCTGGGGGTTTTTCCCCTGTTTTTGGTCCGTTTTGTGGTCTTTTTCGTCGCTGTTTTCTTCTGTATTTTTCCTGACATTTCTTCTCATTTATTGGCTTGATTTCCCTGTAGAAAACCTAATGAGAATCCTTGCATTTTTAGAGTGCAAAGTTTCCAATTTTCCGGGAAAGCCGAAGACTTTGTCGCGTAGAGCTGCTGATTTTCCGCCAGAAGCTGAAACTTGGTCAAACGATGTCGGAATGACCTGAAATTTGAGGTGGAGTCTCCTAAGCAATAAATAAGACCAACCATAGGCTTTTGTTTGAGTTCTGAAGCCATTTGGGGTCCCATCGATGCTTCACTTAATTTTGCTGCGGGGAAAATGCCGAGCTTTGATATGTGGCCAAACGATGTCCGATTGAGCTGAAATTTGACGGGGAGCCGATTGGAGTCATTTTGAGACGTTCCATGGGCTCCGTTTTGGATGTCATGGTCCCGGGTTGCTCCGCCGCCGGTAGGCTTGATTTTCTCTCGGAGCATTGAAACCTGGTCAAAAGTTGTCGGAATGACCTGAAATTTGACGTGCAGCCTTTTGGAAGCATGTTGAAGCCACTCATGCACTTGGTTTGATGAGCGAAGGCTTCGGTGGTTCCCGCCGCCGGGAGGCTTAATTTTGCTGCTCGAGCATTGATGGAGGGTCAAACATTTCGGTTTGACTTGAAATTTGGCATGGAGCCCTTTTGAGACATGCTGGAGTCATCCGTAGGCTCTGATCGAAGTTTTGACGTCTCCGATGATGTCACCGCCGGGAGCGGCATTTTAGCTGTCGGAGAAGCGAAGTTAGGCCAAATGATTCTGAAATGGCCCGAAACTTCATGTGTACTCTTCTCTTGGCTATCTTGAAGGATCTTGCAGTTTTTGTTTGATTCTGACAAGATTTGATTTTTTGGAGAAATTGCATTGCCTTTTTATGGCAGGTTGCGACTTCATGCAGCTTTCTTGATGTTGAAGAGGCAAAGTGACATTTTTGGTGTCAACAAAGAGTTTATTAATTACACTTCCAATGGAGCATGACATGGGCAGTCGGGCACCAGAGCATGGCGAATCCTCATCTGTGCCGCACCTTCAATATGCAAGGAAGGTGTTGAAGACTATTTTGAGCTCATGGGTTGGGACTCTCTCTTCAGGTCATTTGGAAGATAGCTTTAGTATGATCAAGCATGTACAGGACATTCTTGCTGATAGCAAATAAGTCGGTCTGGACATCGCAAGCGCCAAAGATTTTGTTGAGGAAATCATCGCCCTGGGGAACAAATAGACCGAGACCAAGAGTTTCCCAGATGGTGACTTCTTTGATGAGATGTTTATAAAACCATCCAGCAAAGTCAAAGCTGAGCTGACTGAGGTCACGAAGACTCGGAGGCAGATCGTTCGGGAGAAGAACGTTACCGAGTTATCCATCATGGGGCTGAAGCAAGACTTGGACCACCTTGATAAGGAGGTTGTCGAGGCTAGGCAGCGTCTTTAGCTTTTGGAGGAAGACGCTGCTGCCAAATGGACCGCCATTGTGGAGGCTCGTGACAAGGAGGGGACTCTCATTCGCCAGGTTGAGGAAGCTGAAGGTAATGTCCGGAGGAAGACTCAGGAGCATGAACAATGGCAAGTCCTCTAGGAGGAACTTCCTTGTGCTGCAGATGGGTCGCGGCATTCGGCCGCATTTTATGGGAACATTCTGAAGAAGCGTGGCCTATAAACTTTGGAAGTTAAGGCCAAGGGTCTGCTTGAGGAGTTGAACCTTTGGTTGAAGACCATGCTAGATTGAGCTCCTGAGTTATAACAAACTCCTTTCTTCTTTCCCTTTTTTTTTGGTACCTCCATGTATAAACAATTTTGGTACTATATTTTTGTATCCCCTTCTTTTCACTTAAATCATTTTTTTTTATCAAAAAAAATTTGAGTAAAAGCTGATGGGGAATGTTTGTTTAAGAATTTGATCAAAAGGTTGTCATTTTGTGAAAATCTTTTGTCAAAGGATTGTTTTGGGCATGAAAGCCAATTTTGTGGCAAAAAACCTGGTTTTTTTATGGCTTAAAAACCGAATTTTAGGTGGCATGGAAGCCTAATTTTGTGGCGTAAGAGCCAAAATTTGTTTTGCAGCATGGGAGCCAAAAATTTTGAGATGGCATGAAAGCCGAATTTTATTTTGTGGCATGGAAGCCGATTTTGTTTTTTGAATGGCATAGGAGCCGAATTTTAAGATGGCATGAAAGCCGATTTTTGGAATGGCATAGGAGCCGAATTTTGTTTTGTTTGTTGTTTGTTTTTGTTTTGGCATGGGAGCCAGATTTTTTGAAAACTAAATTTTGTTTTATTGGCATGAAAGCCGATTTTGGCGTTTATAGTCGGATTTTGGCGTTTATAGCCAATTTTGGTTTTCAAAATGCAGGTATCGACTAAATGTCGCCTCCCCACTGATGGTCTTGCAAGTATCGATGGAATGTCGCTTTCTTGCTCATTCGGTTTGCGAGTATTGATGGAATGTCACTTCCTCGCGGGCTGGGTTTTACGAGTATCGATGGAATGTCGCTTCCTCGCGGATTAGGGTGCAAGTATCGACTAAGCGTCGTTTCCCCGTGATTTTTTTAAATTTGAGGTTTTCTCGAACCATTTGAAATTTGGGTTGTGGATATCAACTGGAATATTGCATCTCCACGATTTTTAAATTCAAGGTCTTGCAAGTATCGAATGGGGTTCGCTTCCTTCCGATTTTTGGGTTTTTGGAATTATCGAATGGGGTTCGCATCCTTCCGGTTTTTGGGTTTTGCGAGTATCGACTGAATGTCGTTTCCCCGTGGTTTCTAAAAAACCATTTTTTGTTTAAAGACACGAGGGTCATAAGTTTTGACTTAAAACCATTTTAGTTGTAGAAGCCGAGGCGGACCAAGGTGGAAATTTATAAGTCCTGATTTTTGTTTCAAACCAAGAATTTTGGGTTCAAGGATCGAAAATTTTGGTCAAGTCTGGGAAGAGGCTCCTAAACTTGGATTTTTGGATTTTGATTTTTTTTTTTTTTGAACAATGAAACGATGAAAGTAAACATTGTTTTGAAAGTTTTCTATTTTTTTGGAGATTTCAAGATGAAAATTTCAAAAGGGGTGGGTTTGTCGAGCAAGTACCTGGAAATAGGCTTTGACCGTGTGGGCGTTGCTAGGACCCGTTTGAGGAAGTCTTTAAGGGTAGTACCGGTTCAAGAACTTGCCGTTGATGGGCAACATACATCTGTCTCCTTCCATGTTAAGAAGAGCGTATGAGCCGTTGGAGAAGACTTTGTCGATGACGAAGGGTCCCTCCCATTTTGGTTCGAATTTGCCTTTGGAGTTGTGGGCGAAGACTATGGGTCTTTTTACCGTAAGAACCAAGTCACCCTTTTTGTAGACGCGTTGCCTGATCTTCTTGTCGAAAGATCCTGCCATGCGTGCTTGTAGAGATTCAAGTCATCTTTCATCAAGATTATCCAGCTCTTGGAGTCTCAATTTGACATTGTTTTCTTGCGTCATGTCATTTTGCAAAGATACCCTTAAGGAAGGAATTTGTACTTCCAAAGGGACAACATCTTCGCATCCATAGACCAAAGAGAATGGTGTGCTATGGGTTGGTCCTCGAACGGTGGTTCGATAGGCCCACAAGGCTTCTGGTAGTTTGTCACCCCAGTCTCTTTTGTGACTAGAGACCATTTTCTTGAGAATTTTGCAGAGTATCTTGTTGAAGGCTTCTGTTAGTCCGTTCGCTGCTGGATTATATAGAGTCGAAGGACAACTTTGGATTTTGTACTTGTCGCAGAACCTGTAGAATCTGTGATCCCGGAATTGTGGTCCATTATCATGGACGAATCTTTTAGGTATGCCGAAGCGACAAATAATGTTGTGCGCAAGAACTGAAGGACTGATGAGGTCTTCATTTCGCTGAGCGCAAATACTTCTGACCACTTGGAGAAATAATCCGTAGCGGCGAAGATGAAGCGATGACCTTTGCTTGTTAGGGGAGAGATAGGACCTATGATGTCTATACCTCAGGCTTCGAAAGGCCATGAGATTGCTGTTGGATGTAGCCATTCTGGAGGCATGTGGACATAATCTCCATGAATTTGGCATTTTTTTGCAGCGCTTGGCAAATTACATTGCATCAGCTACCATGGTAGGCCAATAATAACCTAGCATTTTTATCTGGTTGTAGAGCTTAGGACTAGCCTGATTGGCTCTACAAAGACCAGCATGTACTTCTTTAAGAGTTTCCTTAGCCTCTTGTTGTGACAAGCAGCGTAGAAGTACTCCGTTGAAGGATTTTCTGTAAAGTTCTTTTGAAGGTATATCCAAATGAAAGTTCGAGGATCGTCTTTGGATCCTTCCAGTCGCCGATCGAAGGTTTGAGGATGGACATCCGACTTCCAACCACTTGGTGGCATTCAGCAACTGCTTGGTGTGTGTTAAGATGAGGGAGAATCCTTATTTGACACACTGTGACTTGCATGTTTTCCCTTTCTTGGATTGCCATGGATGCGGCGAGTTCAGCCAGGGCATCTACATGGACACTTTCACCTCTGAGGATGTGGGTGATGTGACAGATGTTGAATTTTTTTCGAAGCGACTGCGCCTTGTTGTAGTAAGGTAGCAAATCAGGCTTCCTGACTTCATATTTCTGATTCATCTGGTTGACGATCAATTGAGAGTCTCCAAAAGCTTCCAGCATGGTGATGTTGGATTCGAGGGCGAGTTCCAATCCTACAATCAGGGCTTGGTACTCAGCTGCATTGTTTGAACATGGTTCCAGTAGAAGAAGGCGTATGGAATCATGTATTTGTCGAGACTGACAAAGAGGATGCCAATTCCCGATATTTGCTTTCCTTTTCATTTTTCCTGGTTGCACCGTTAAAGTACATGTCCCAGGAAGCATTTGATAAAGAAGTTTCCACATTGTAGACAAATTCGTCTGGGAAATCATCCCTGAGTGGAGAATCTTTAGGCAATGGATGCTCTACGAGGAAGTCTGCTGGAGCTTGGCCCTTGATTGCTTTTTGTGGTACATACCTAATATCAAACTGTGATAGATGAATAGACCATTTTGCCAGTCGGACATTGAGAGAACCTGCTTTTGTGACAAGGACCTTTAAGAGGTTGATCCTCGAAATCAGGTAGACTGTATTAGACAGCAGGTAGTGAGGCAGCTTTTTCAGTTTGTTTGGCTATCGGAGCAGTGAAGTTAGGCCAAACGATGTCGGAATGGCCTGAAGCCTTAGGTGTACCCCTCTTTTGACTACCTTGAAGGATCTTTCAGTTTCCGTCTGATTCTGACAAAATCTTATGCTTGAAGTAACTTTGCCTGTTTTGTAGCAGGATGCAGCTTCACGAGGCTTCTTGATGTTGAGGACATAGTGACTTTTTTTGGTGTCAACAGTTATCCTCAAAGCTTAAGTGCCAAAATGGCCCCTTGACATTTTTACCGAGAAAGAAAATGCCACCTTAGCCAAACTATGCAGGGGGCCTAAAAATATTAAACTAACAAGTTCGTTTTAAGACCTTGCAGGGAAACCAACCCGATTACATTCTTTACATCCCGTAAGCTGGGGCATTTATTTATTATTTACGGGTACTATTTTGTGCACAATTTCTCATGACTTGAAAAGATCAAAGTTATGATAACCAAACTTGGGGAACATGAGTTATGTTTGTTATGATAGCCAATGATGAATTTGATTATAGATGTATGCTATGCACACCTTTTATGATACCACATGCGATTGTGATCTTGAAAGTGCAATTATAATAAACTCTTGCCTTTATACTTATTGCTGACAATACGGATGCCTTAAAACATAGGATTGTTTAGGTCACAAATGTCACACACTCAAGCACTCCCTGTTGTTTGAGAACCTAATTCTATGTTACTTACTAAGTTTAGATTGAGAGATTGTGCTTATTCTCTTTTTGTTATATGAAATCTCGCTTCATTAACTCTAAACTACTAATGATCCTTCCTACAAGATCCGTGCTCAGAACGGAAATTTCGAGATATTCTAGAAAAATTTCGGCAGCACTTCCCCTTGTTTCTTGGACCCCGGAAAATTTCCGGATGTAGAAGGATTTGTTACCCGTGAGGAGAACGCTTCGTATATTCCCCCGACACCCCACAATGACTCCTCATCAATCAACCACACTCCTATAGCACTTCTAAGACATCAAACACACTATCTCAACTATACACGCCGAATATATATATGCACAACATACACATCAAGTCAGATACATATGACCTCCCACCACGAGCCAAAGATAGGGTGTAACAGTATAAATACAAGACCAAGACATGTGAATACAGTATAGAACAAGGATACACAAGGGATACGTCCCTAGGAGATCAATTGAAGAACAATAGCCCTATGGAGCAGCTCCATTATGACGAGCCGACGAAGCGAATGAGGACGGACCAGAGGCACACTAAGAAGGGGCTTGGATCAAGTCCGAAAATGCATAATCTGTCTCTTCCGCCTTCTGGCAATATCGATCGAGGCGCCTCCGTAAATCAGCAACCACCTCCTCATGACCTTACGCCATGCGATCCATGCGCTGAGCATACTGATCATGAATAAGGGCCCTCTCCTCGCCAAAGCTGAGAGGCGGAGGAACGGAGGCGACAATGGCATCACTCTGTAAGACGACATTTAAAGGAAACATTACATTCAACAAACCTTACAGCGGCGAACGCGGAATTTTAAAGAGGAGGAAAGAGCCTCACCTGTGTAGAGGCCTCATAGCTCCTAAGCTTGGCACGTAGCTCGTCAACCTGCATATCACAAGATTATAAACCATATCAACAATAGACAAGGAATCAAGATTGAAACATCAATGAAAAAGCCTCATACATGTGCCTCTGAAGCATCTCTCTCAGCAAGCGCCTTGTCGCGCTCACTACAAGCCTCTGCCTGGAAGATCACAAAACAAACAATCAGGGATCAGTCATTATAAAAAAGAAGAACGCAATAAAAGTCTAAGCCTCACTAACCTGCAGCTGGTCCATCTCATCTTGCAGTGTCTGGAGTTCACCCTCCAATCTGATTCTTGTAGCCTCAGATGCTGCCAAGTCCTTGTCCCTCTGCACAACAACCAGATGCCGTAAACATCAACTCAAAATGAACAACCAAGTTAGTGACCTTGTACCTCAGAGATGTCCACTGGCGCATCAATGACAGCATCACGTTGTTTCAGCTCCTCCTGCAAGATCTCATCGGATAAGATAAAAGAAATTGATAGGTTCAAAAGACTACTTCTACAACGGATGGGGAATAACCATTTCCATACCTCTTTAGCTGCCAATGATGCCTATAGCCTCGCTGTCATGGCTTCCTGAAATAAAATAAAATAACAAAATGACACGGTAAGTGAATGCCTTAATGCATGACATCAAAAGACAAGACCACCCCAATCCCTAGGCTATGACTTCAACAAATATTACCTTATCTCTAACCAGCTCTGTCAACCGAAACACCTCCTCATGAAGGGCTGCCTCAACATCAGAAACCACTCTCCTAGAGGTCCCCTGCCACAGGGCATAACAAGTACAATTAGAAGAGAAGGATAAGACAATACGGTTAATAAACCTGGTGAGATTTACCTCGCCTAGATCACTGCCTAACGGGTGTGTCCCTTGACATTCCATCTCAACAGAGGAAGCCATCTAAAATAGAAAAACAACATATTGGATTAAATCGAGAATAGGGGATCATATCTAGACAAGTAAAGATTAATTGATTACCCGAAGCGACAGCAACGTCTCCATCGCCTTAGCACTATTTCGGATAGAATGGGAAGACTCGCAGGAATAAGACTCGGGGAGTATGTACTGGTGTGTGATATCCCTCCAACGCCGTTCATAATCACCCGATGCTTCTTCATCTGTGCCAAAAGCAAGCGTTTTCCCCCCTCTGTTCCAATCATCAATCTCAGGCTGGTGCGGGTGAGAATGACCGAATATTGCTTCGCCCCATCCCCTATATGAATGACTCATGTTAGGTTCAGGGGGTAGGATAACTTGATGCCTTCCGAACTGGCAAGCAACCCGACTCACAACGAGCCTGGAAATAATTTGGGGAGCGTGTAGCCATATATCTCTCACGAATAGATGTGCCCCCTCTCGCACTGCCGCTAGCTCATCTTCAAGGCCGCCTTGGTAAAGACACCAAATGATCTGAAAAAGAGAAGAAAGCATAACCCTGAAAGGATATCAACCGTTAGCAACTTGAAGTAGGAGGGTGGCCGATTCTGGCCTAATTCCAAAGCGAGTTAATAACTTAAAAGGAAAAGGAGGAAAAAATGACTTACTTCTCGGTCCATCAACTCGTTCAAGATAAAGCGATAGCCCTGCTCATCGGGTCTCATCCTCAAATCCTTGGTTCTTTTCACCAGCTCTGTAGGGCGGACGTCCGCGAAGCCCCGTATAGTGGCATTCGGATACCGCTGTGCCGCTTGGGGAGCAAGACTCGACCGCACAGGCAAACGCTCAGGGCGACACTGTAGGATATGCTCCCACATTCACATTTATCTCGAAACAGTTAAATCATTAGTGAGGCGAAATATTCAAAGCGAAAGATTAACAGATATGGAAAACTGACTTACCAGAAGGATTGGGACAAAACCCCAGAGACTCCTGTGGCCCCTCTGCACCTGACATCTATCATCCAGGCTATGGAAGAGAAAGGCAAGGGCTGCCGCACCCCAGGCATAATCACCTATCCGGCTCAAATCATCTACAAATCGAGCAAGGTGCCAGACACTGTTTCCCGTCACGTTCGCAAATAAACATTTTCCAAAGAAATAGAGAAGGAACGCGCGGAGACTCTCATCCTTGCCTTGCCTAGCCGACGATAACCGAGGACGTCTCAATGCGGCATCAGGTCGGGTCCCCTTTTTCCTTGCCGAATTGACAAAGATATTCAGTCAATAATATTCATCAATTCGCGGAAAGCAATATTGAAATCATGGCTTACTACTCACCAGTCACATAGAAAGTCTCGCAAGGAATCCCCACTCTCTTCCGACGATAGTACCCATCGACGGGTACCTCTCTACACTCATACTCTGCAAATGAGAAGGGATTATGAACGTTAGCTACCCAAACAACGAGGGGTAAGGATAAACTTGAGAATTTACCTGTGGGGACAACATCATCACCACCCTCATCGCCTCCGGCCCTCGCTCCATTGCCTCCCCTCTCATCTTTGCTACCCCTGTCGTCCATTGGATCATCACTATCAACAGACGCAAGTAGCTCATCCAGGGGCACTATATACTCCTCGTCATCAGAGCCGCTAGCCGCGCCCTCACCCCCATCCATTCCGACGCCCTGGCGAATAGCATTGGCCATGCCCGTCGCCCGCTCGCTGGTAGTCGGGGCAGGTCCGCTGTCCCCACCCCTGATTGATGAACCTCCAGCGGCTGTCGTTTGCCCCTCATGGCCGGCTAAAACCTCTGTCTGATCATGAGACCAACCTGGAATGCATAAGAGAGGATAGTGACTAAGAGAACAAATGAATTGGAGTTACAAAAAACAAGGGTAGAATACTCAAGATCTAGGATCCTCGCCCTCGCCGGACCATGGGCTTCCCACAGCCACTCGATGCCAATCTGGCTGGAGCCAAGATAAGGCCGGGCACGAAAGAAGCACTGGAGCAAGGGCCGAACAAGCTCGGGATTAGCATCTGTTGCACCAGTTGAAACCGGCAAACCGTTCACCCTCAAACCTCAAAATCTCGCTATGTCCTCAAGGGTGATGGTCATCTCGCCAGTCGGGAAATAAAAAGAATGAGTCTCATCCCTCCATCTCTCCAAGAGTGCACTAATAAGAGCATGATCAAGGCGAAAAGCGACGATCAACATGAAATCTCTGAACCCCATCGCCCGGACTCGATCCTTCAGTGTCAGGCAGCACCGTCCACCACTCTTTCACTTTTAGCCATCCCACCCGCATCCGAGCAAGAGGCACATGCTGAAATTAAGAAAAGCACCACAATCATTAGCCCAATAGTTAAAGATAAACAACGACTAGAGGCAATACAAGAAAAGAAAATACAACCACTTTGCTCGCCTTTATCTCGTCAGCAAGGTGGGGATCCTCCGTAGTACGTGATTTCTTACGCCTTTTTCCGGGGCGGGCCACAGTCGAATCCATCTCTGGCTCCTCAGCAAGCCTAACTCCAGGATCCTCCCTGAGTCTATCTAGAGGGACACTGTTGTTAGAGATTTTGTGTATTGCAATTTGATGGATGCACTATTCATTTTATTCATCATTTGAATTCACACACATGCATTGTTTTAGAAAAGCTTGAAATCTTGATTTATACATGCATTGTTTTAAATCTTGTACACCTTATGATTTATGCATATTTTGGTTTTAAACATTGGATCATTTTTAGTCTTAAAAATGATTTTATAAATCAAGCTAGCCATTTATTTTAAACTTTCAAATCTATTTAGGCTTTTTATGTTTCATGATTTTAAAGAACTTGGATTGGTTTAAATCATGTTTCCATGCTTGGTTTAATGGCCCAAAGATCCCACAAGAAATTTACTTTGAAAAATGCAAAAGTTGGGATTTTTGTCTTAAGCTGTCGGTCAACCGACAAGCTGAGTGTCCGCTAACCGACAAGTGTTCTCGGTTAGAATTTCAGAGAGCTTAAAACTTCATATTTTTGTACTGTCGGTTTGATGTCGGTTCGTTGTCGGCTGACCGACACCTGTTCAACGGTTCGCAAATTTTCAAATATTATGACCATTGGAGAAGACCGTTGGACTATCGGTCGACCGACGCCTGGTTGTCGGCTGACCGACAGGTAGCCGTTGAGCGACTTTTTCTATAAAAAGAAACTCACTCCTTAGCCCCAAGTGATGATCTTTGAAGCCCTTCTTGAGGTATTTTTGAGGGAAAAGAAAGGGGATCAAGCTAAGGAAGGCTAAGGGTCATTAAGGAAAGCAAAAGCTTGGGTTAATGAAGTTAAACCACCAAGTAAGCTTTGCCTTTTTATAATCATTGTTTTATGCTTTGTTTAATCTTTGGTAAATGATTTTAGCATATAAACTATGATGTGTTGAATCCTCTACTCCTTTAATCTTTGATTTAAGTCATTGGATTCTTCACCTTGATTTCTAAACAAGTTTGTTTTAATACTTTATAAAACATGTTTTGTCAAAACCTTTGATTTGTTTTATAAACATGTTTCATTAACTTGTTTGAATCATCTTTGTTGTTTGCATTCATTTGAACTTTAGTTAAATTAGTTTGTTTTTTAAAACAACATTGAATATGCATCACGTGTTTAGACATAATTAATTTCATACAACTTGTGAGCTTTTGATTTCATATCTTCAACAAGTTTGTATTTGGTACATGTGATTTGCATATTACTTCAATCAAATCTTTTTATGTGTATTAAACTTTTAATTGCTTCCAGCATAAATTGATTAAGCGTTATTTTAAATATTGACTGAAGTTTCCACACACTCACTTCATAAGCATACATCTTTGCATTCATAGTGTTTGTGTGAGTTTGATTTTCACTTTCATATTCGCCTAATCTAGAGGCAATTAAATTGAGCTTTAATTGTAATCTCTTGGAGTGCTTTGTGAAAACACTTTCTTGAGAGAAATCATTTGATTGTAAAGGTTATTGCTAAACCTAAGAAAAGCATTGTGTGAAGGTTTTTGCTTAGCCTAGAAAAGCTCTTGTATAGGTTGTTGTTAAGCCTTGAAAAAACAACATTGTAAGGTTATTGCTTATCCTTGGAAAGCATATTGTAGTGGTTATTGCTTAGCCATTTGAAAAGCATAAATAGTAGAAATCCGGTGGGGTGTAGATTCACAAGCCGGTAGTAGATGTAGGCATTGAGGCCGAACCACTATAAATGATTGTGTTATGGTGAATGCTTTTGTGGTGATTGTTGTTGTTTAGCTTCCGCATTTTATTTGTTAATCATCACAAGTGGCTAATTGTTTTAAAGAAGTTTAAAATTGGCATAGTTGGTCATTAGTTGTAGCTCACCCTATTCACCCCCCCCCCCCTCTAGGGTTAGGATCCCGGAACTTTCAACTGCGACGCCCCAGAGTCCCACATCGACTATAGAGAGGAAAGTGAATGGGGTCATATGTAGAGCTTACACCCTTACCTTGCATAAGGCCTTTTGATGGGTTGAGGCCCATCAGAAGTAAGACCGTGAGGCCCGTGGGCCAAAGCGAACAATATCATGCATGGGTATAGGGTGGGGCGTTACAAATAGTATCAGAACAGTTCAGAGATATGGATGTGGAATTGTGGCCAGTCAAGGAGAAAGTATTGGTTGCTACTATGGGAGTTTGGGAGCCAGAAATAATTAACAAGATCAAGGAAGCTCAGAAGGATGATCCTGGGTTGCAGAGAATTATTGACCACATTGATGATCATTCAGAGTTCAGATTGATTGAAGGAATTATGTACTATAAGGACAGGTCGTGTGTGCCAGATGTGCAAAACATCAAGTTAGAGTTGATGACGGATGCATACCACACCAGATATTCAGTTCACCCAGGGAACACCAAAATGTATCAGAATTTGAAGAATCACTATTGGTGGGTGAAAATGAAGAAAGAGATTGCAGAATTTGTCGCTAAGTGTATGACTTGTCAGCAGATTAAGGCAGAACACAAGAAGCCTCCTGGTTTACTTCACCCGTTGGACATTCTGAAGTGGAAATGGGAGCACATCACTATGGATTTTGTGTCGGGATTGCCAAACACCAGGAAGGGCAATGATGTTATTTGGGTGATTGTGGATAGACTGACTAAGTCAGCACATTTTCTGCCATTCAAGACTGGTCAGTTTATGAACAAGATGATTGTGTTGTACAAGGATAATATAGTCAAGCTACATGGAGTGCCTAAGTCCATAGTATCCGATCGAGACCCTAAGTTTGTCTCTCGGTTTTGGTCTACTTTCCAGTCATCTATGGGTACTCAGTTGAAGTTCAGTACAGCTTACCACCCTCAGACAGATGGACAGTCTGAGCGTACCATCCAAACATTGGAAGATCTTTTCTGAGCATGTGTTTTGGATTTTAAGGAGAGTTGGGATGAAAGCTTGCCTTTATGTGAGTTTGCCTACAAGAACAGTTATCATTCAAGTATTGGTATGGCACCATTTGAGGCATTAAATGGGCGGAGATGTAGGACTCCAGCATGTTGGGAGGAAGTAGGAGTTCGGAGTTTCCATGGACCCTCAGAGATTGCTGACTCCAGTGAGAAAGTCAGAATTGTTCAGATGAGAATGAAAGAGTCTCGCGATCGTCGGAAGAGCTATGCAGACTAGAGGCGGAGACCTCTAGAATTTCAGGTGGGGGATAAGGTGTTTCTGAAGGTGTCACCGATGAGAGGAGTTGTCAGATTCGGACAGAAAGGGAAGCTTGCGAAGAGGTTTATGGGACCATTTGAGATTAAGAACAGGATTGGAGACGTGGCCTATTGTCTCGTGCTACCGCCTGAGTTAACCGGTGTGCACGACGTTTTCCATATCTCAATGCTTCGGAAATATGTTCCAGATCCTGCTCATGTGTTGCAGCACGAGCCACTTCAGTTACAGGTAGTGCAACCTATGTGGAGCGTCCGGCACAGATCATTGACACCAAGGAAGTAGTGCTAGTACTAAGACCATTCAGTGGGTTAAGGTACAATGGGAGTATCATACACCAGAGGAAGCTACCTGGGAGCTCAAAGACCAGTTGCAGATGGCGTATCCTTATCTCTTTCTTGATGAGGTATGCTTAGGCATTTAGGGGACCAAATGTTCTTTTTAGAGGTGAGAGATGTAAGGTCCGTGACCTTACTGGGTCAGTTGGGCCCAATAATCGGCTCGTTGACCCATTTATTTTGATATTATTATTATTTTTTTGTTTTATTAGATATTTAGGTGGGTTTAGATGGTGAGCGAGTTTCTTTTAGAGTTAGAATAGTGCCTACGGAGTTTCGTGCGATTCTGAGTTCGTTTGACCCTAGTAGGGGGTAGTTTGCAATTTAGGGAAAATTGAGTGTTTTTCCGAAAAATTCCTATCGCCGTGATTTTTAGTTTGTTGGAAAGGTCTCGTCGCGCTGATCATTTTTTGTCTTCTGGCCCATTGCGATCCGACGACCAGAAACCCTTCTAGTAATTCATTCTTTCACCGTACCCACTTAAGGGTAAACTTCTAGTAATTGCAAACTACCCCCCTACTAGGGTCAAACGAACTCAGAATCGTACAAAACTCCGTAGGCACTATTCTAACGTTAAAAGAAACTCGCTCACCATCTAAACCTACCTAAATATCTAACAAAACAATAATAATAATAATATCAAAATAAACGGGTCAACAGGCCGGTTATTGGGCCCAACTAACCCAGTAAGGTCGCGGACCTTACACTAAGTTCCATGCATTTAGAAGAAAAGAAAGAAAAATGGCTGAAATATGAAATAGGTAACATAATCTTGAATTCTATGGGTTGTTGCATGCTGGTTTCCCAATTTTTAATAATTTTTCTGTAACTCGGATCAGTCTCAAATTTTATAGGGATTCAGTGTATACGAGGATAAAGTCCCATATTTAATTTTGGATTTTTATGGTTATTGGAACCACATGAAATAATGCACACAAATCAGATTAAATATGCTGGAATTTCTACACTGCAGGATCTTGCCCCTGACATAGGTCCACTCTCTGAATTTTTATAATTTCTACATGACTCCAATTAGTCTAAAATTTTTATGAGATTTAATGGACCCAAAGGGGAGTCTCCTGTAAACTTTCCACGAATTCTGGATTGACATAACCATTCATGATTATGCACACAAAGCCAACTTAACCTGCTGGATTTTCTGCACTGTAGAATTTGGTGTATGACCGGGGCCCACTGTCTGAATTTTAATAAATTTTTATGGGAGTTAATAGACCCAAAGGGGAAGCTCATGTAAATTTTACATGAATTTTAAATGAAAATAAACCCTTTTTATTATGTGCATAAATCCCGGTTTACATGCTGAGTTTTCAGCAGTGCAGAGCCCATGACTCAGACCAGCTGTCCGATTTTTAATAATTTCTTGAAAAATTGAAATCAGTTGAAACCAAATCTCAATGAAATAAAATTGACATGATAATATTCAGAAAAATCCGTGAATCTCAATTCAACTTAGAAATCATCGAAAGAGGGCCCTGAAAACAGTGAATAGGCTTTAGAAATTTGCTACAGAGCAATTTGTGAGTTTTGACTAGTTTGGTTCAGGATTTTTAGAAAATCCATTTTAGACCGAAACTTCATGATTCTGGACTTATTGGAAAGGTGATTTAGATATACATGAGTTAAAAACATCAGCATGACGTGATTTGATCTGAAACATAATGATATATGACCATAAAAATAATGGAAGATCCTGAAATTTATATACATCAGAAATTCAGTCACACACTAGGTTTGATGCACGATTAGGTCCACTATAGAAAAAATTCTGATAAATAGCATGGAGATCAGATCGCTGTGATTTCAGGTCCTTATGAAAGATCATTGATGTGTTCATTTATAGAAGTTCTACCATAGACCAAGAATGCAGGAAACTATGTTTATATTGTGCATCCTCATATATATCATAAGAAAAATACAATTTTATAGAAAATGCAGTAACTCTTCATATGAAAGTCACTTCGGTACGTGGTAAGTTGTATTGAAAAGATGATTTTCACACAGATAAACAAATGGTGATGATAAATACTCCAAATTGGGCATACATGTGATTAAAGGTGTAATCAACAGCTATAACCTCTAGCACATTCCCAATTCATCGATTTGCAACCCAAAAAAATTCAAGTATTGCATCATCCATTTCATTTAGCTAAAAAAATACTAGAAAATGATGAAAAATAGAATGAAGTAAAACAAAATAGAAAAAGGGGTGGGTGCCAATATTCATTGAAGGGGATTAACTCCGTTCACCGGATACCCTCCTCGAATCCCTTGGCGGGAAAAGGGCAGGCTTTATTTGAAAATATGCATGCAAGAATGCTTGAAAAAGGGTCAAAAGCACATGCGCCATGATGCTCAAATGAAAACCTAGGTGCCCACTACAACGTTGATCTAAATATGGGAGGACTAAGGCGCCCGGTCGATATAAGGAAAGATCACCTAGAGAAGTGGATTATCGTCCGTCAAGCCCATCTTAAAACCAACAATCGCTTAGGGCACATTGAGGGTGGATACACACTAAGCTAACCTAACTTAGGAGAGAGTGAGGGACTGTGTGCCACTTGTCAATCATAGGGAGTCCACTAGGAGGCTATCGCCGTAGGGCCTAGGGAGTCGCGTAGAAGAGTAGACGATGTCGCGGTCACTAACACCTAAGGGTCGGTGTTACTTAGTGCATTGAGGCGATAATGAAAGCATGGGTGGAAGATGGTTTTAAAAATATAGCATGTGTTGAAAATTCATTTTTAGATATCAATGAATTCATAAATCAAGTATAGCCTACCCTAATAGCATGAAGCTCAATGGTGAAAATTGGCAGAGATTGAATGAAGAAAAGAAAAGTAAAATCTTTTTCTTGATTTTTTGGGATTTTCTGATTTTTTTGGATTTTTATAAATATAGGGCTAGAAGGGCCTAACTAGGGGTGTGCATCGAACCCAATCTAACCGTTCATCTCTTTTACATTGGGGTGCATAGATGGGCTGACCCCATGGAAGGGCCAGCCCGCCTGTCACGCCCCCAGAAGTGAAACCGGGGTTATGCGTGAGATTAGGGCCAATTAAATTTTTTTTTTAACAATAATAATAATAACACTTGGCCCCAATCATGTCCCAAATGAATCGAAGATCACTGTGAGGTATAAATGTTTCCTCGAATACATAAATCAATAGCGGAAGCTTCGTACAAACAAGTGGTATCTCAAGATGTATAGTTAAGAGCAATACGGAAATATATTATCTAAGTTCAAGTTTGAAACAGTTAAAAAAAAGTATTAATTACATGAAATGTCACGCTAAAACTTAGGCCTAACCAAAATAATAATCAAAATAAACCAAAAGATAAATCTATCCAAAATAAGCATGAGGCACTCAAGTACGGGGTTGGTACGGCTATACAACGCCGTCCGTACTATAATCTAGGAGGTCATCAGACTGATCCGCCTGAATCTCCTCCGTCGTCTCCTCCTCGAGGTATAAAGGCTCGGTACCTATGCACCAAGAGTAGCATCATCAGACACGACGGTCGGCAGCAGATATAAATATAAAACATCAATAGATATGCAGAACGAATCAAAATAAACGATAGACAAGATCATATAACATGCATAGCATCCTGATCGTAAGAAGTGCATAGCATACGAATCATGAACAAACGAACATAAACATCTAGCAAGATAGGCGATCCACATATGCTAATTACCACAGGATAGTGTCATTGCCCTCCCTATTCCCATTGAGTTGTGGTTGATGGAACGCGCTCCGAGGCGCCGTGGGGCGGCTACCGGGGTCGGCGGAACGTGGGAGTCCGTCGGGTCCGACCCTTTCGCGCCCTGGCTGGCCCTGAAGCGTGCATCAACATTTCTTTTGTGTGGGTGTGCCAGATTTTCTATTTTACTTGGAATTGCAAGTGGTAATCCGGAGATCAACCTTCGCAAGTAAAAAAGGAAATCAACTTCTTTCAAGTTTTCCATTGCACAAATATTTAAGAAAAGAGACATTTTCTTGGTTTGCCGTGAAAGGCGATTTTGTTTGGCATTTATAGCCGATTTTGGCGTTTATAGCCGATTTACAATTCTTATCAATAATGAAAGACAAGAGTTGTGATTTTTGTCTCTTTAGAAAAATACAAATTACAATGAAAAGCAAGAAAAGGAAGATCTAACTTTTCAGGAGATTGTGGGGGACTCGTTCAGATTGACGGTCGCAAGCCATGTATGGGCTTCGCCATCATCCATGCAGATGAGAACAGAAGATGCTCTTGATTCGCTTGGCTTGGCTATGACCTCAGGTTTTTAGAGGACAAAGACCAAGAGAAGGTCCTATGTCCAATAAAAAGCTAAGTAGACGGGCTGAAAAGCCACGTTTAAGCCATTGGAGGTAGCAGGAGAAGGCAAGGACCTTGGGGGGGGGGGGGTACCCCCCAAGGGACTTTTGTCACCTTGTAGTGGTGGCCGGTGCAGAACTTCAGCAGAGTTTTTCTCTCTTTTTTCTTTCTCTCAGATCTCTTTCTGATCTTTTTTCTGATTCTCTGATTTTCTCCCTTTTTTTCTGATCCGAATTTCAATGGAATGCTCTCCTATTTATAGGCCTTTGGTAGCCATTTAGGAGGGTTTATGAGCCTTAATGGCTTTAATGGGAGGAGTTACAAGATTTATTTCTTGATTTTGTAACTCCTTTTTCCTTGAATCTGATTGGCCGATGGAGATTAAGGGCTTTTAATCACCTTAATTACCATAATGGGAGGAGTTTCATGGTTTAAATGCCATGAATCAATTGACTTGTAACTCCCAAATGCTTGCTTCTGATTGGGCCGTCCAAAGAAATGAATTAATGACTGCAATAAAGCTAGTCAATTAACCACATTAATTGGTCGCCGAGCAGTCGAAGAGTCGCGGGCCATGCCGTGTCTTTTGGAATTCTTCTGGCGATGATCATCGATGGATCTACATGCTGATTGACATCGGATGAACATGTAACTTCAGACATTGATAGCTAAGAGTGGGCCGGTGACATCTGTCTTGTCGATTTCACGATCGGTCGGACAGAAAGTGCACTTTCTTGGTCGACCGGTTGGCGATCTTGGAGCGATCAATGATGATTTTATGCTTTTGGAGGTTGACCCGTGATTTTGACGGATGTCGGAGGATATGAGTCAATTTCAAGCACTAAAAATCACATTTTCAGGAAACCACAGGGGCCAAAGTGCGCGAAACGCGAAAAAAGACGGAAAAACGGGTCACCGGCGGAAAATCCGGTGACCCGGACCTCCATGGTCGCAGGGGCCTGCGACCATGGGCCATGGTCGCAGGGGTCTGCGACCCTGGGGGATTTTTCCCCTTCGGAGCCCGTTTTGCGGTCGTTTTGAGGTCTTTTTCGTCGCCGTTTTCTTCTGTATTTTTCTTGACATTTCTTCTCATTTATTGGCTTGATTTCCCTGTAGAAAACTTGATGAGAATCCTTGCATTTTTAGAGTGCAAAGTTTCCAATTTTCCGGGAAAGCCGAAGACTTTGTCGCGTAGAGCTGCTGATTTTCCGCCAGAAGCTGAAACTTGGTCAAACGATGTCGGAATGACCTGAAATTTGAGGTGAAGCCTCCTGAGCAATAAATAAGACCAACCATAGGCTTTTGTTTGAGTTTTGAAGCCGTTTGGGGTCCCATCGATGCTTCACTTGATTTTGCTGCGGGGAAAATGCCGAGCGTTGATATGTGGCCAAACGATGTCCGATTGACCTGAAATTTGACGGGGAGCCTATTGGAGTCATTTTGAGACGTTCCATGGGCTCCGTTTTGGATGTCATGGTCCCGGGTTGCTCCGCCGCCGGTAGGCTTGATTTTCTCTCGGAGCATCGAAACCTGGTCAAACGTTGTCGGAATGACCTGAAATTCGACGTGCAGCCTTTTGGAAGCATGTTGAAGCCACTCATGCACTTGGTTTGATGAGCGAAGGCTTCGGTGGTTCCCGCCGCCGGGAGGCTTGATTTTGCTGCTCGAGCATTGATGGAGGGTCAAACGTTGTCGGTTTGACTTGAAATTTGGCATGGAGCCCTTTTGGGACATGCTGGAGTCATCTGTAGGCTCTGATCGAAGTTTTGACGTCTCCGATGATGTCGCCGCCGGGAGCGCCATTTTAGCTGTCGGAGAAGCGAAGTTAGGCCAAATGATTCTGAAATGGCCCGAAACTTCATGTGTACTCTTCTCTTGGCTATCTTGAAGGATCTTGCAGTTTTTGTTTGATTCTGACAAGATTTGATTTTTTGGAGAAGTTGCATTGCCTATTTATGGCAGGTTGCGACTTCATGCAGCTTTCTTGATTTGAAGAGGCAAAGTGACATTTTTGGTGTCAACAAATGCCCCCTCGAGGTACAGCGACGAATTGCTTGACTTTTGTAGTCGATGTGCCTCGAAGAGATTTTTGAAGGAGAGCTTGTGTCTTGACCAAGAGTCTTTGAGCAATCCTTCCTTTGGTAGAGTAGCCTTTGAGCTTCCAGGGGGATTTTATGGTAGTGAAAGGAATCACACACCATCTCGAGGCAAAGTTTTGAAGATGACATCAGGGATGTGGATTTGGGCTTTTGTTTTTGACCTTGTGACCTAACAAGCTGTATGTGGCAGGTTAGGGGGTCGGGTTTTGGTTTTGACCTTGTGACCCAACAAGCTGTATGTGGCAAGTTGGGGGATCATGATTTGGTTTTTGGTTTTGGTCTTGTGACCTAACAAGCTGTATGTGGCAAGTTAGGGGACCAGGATTTGGTTTTTGGTCACTCTTTGGGACTGTGTGGGTCCATTGGAGTGGTTTGGATTTTTGTGGAATGTCAATTTCAAGATTTTGGCTCAATTTGGTATATGAGGCTGGATGGTTTGATTTTTGGAAGCTCATGGGGCTTGGGATTTTTTTGTATGGTTCAATCAACTCAAAAGAGGCATGGAACCATTATTGTATACTCTTGGTAAGAGGATTTTTTTGACTAAAAGCCCTTTTTTTTTTTTTTTTTTTTTTTTTTTTTTTTTAGTGCCTAGGTGGTCAAACCTGGCTCATATGGGCTAGCCCATGGGACCTTAAGCTTTTTAGGATGGCTTAGATCTCATGTGGGGCCATTTTTGTAAAGAATATCTAAAGATATCTCATTTGGATAGAGAATATCTAAAAATATCTTTAATTGGAGAGAATCTCTCATATTCCCTTAATTTGGGAGAGAATATCTCAAGGTATCTTTCTTTTTGGGAAGAAATCTCCAATATCCTTTTTTGTTGGAGAGAATCTTTCATTGATTGATTTTGGGAGGAAATCTCTCAAAGACATCTTTCTTTTTGGGAAAGAATCTTTCTAATTCCTTCTCTTTTGGTAAGGTTACTAATTAGTAACACTTACCTTTCTTCTTTGTTTCCTTCTTTGATTTGCTCTCTCCTATAAAAGCAAAGGAAGGTAGGATCTCTTGCTCTTATTGCTTTCTTTTGCAACAATCTCAAGAGAGCTCCAAGACCAAGAGTTTTTCTTCTTCAAGGATCTTCAAGCTTTTTCCTTCTTCTTCTCCATCAATGGCTTCAAGTAAGTTTTCTCTCTTTTTCTTTCAAGAAAACTTTATGTAGAGAATAGGATGGTAAAAAAAGTTTCTCTTCTTTTTTTTTCTTTCTTCTTTTTTTTTTTCTATTCTTCTTCTTTTTTTTTTTTCTCTTTTCCACGTGATTTCTTCTTTTGTTTTTTTTTTCTTTATTTTTTTTTTTTTTGCCGGATCATATTCATACCTTTTTGTGTTTCATTTGCAGGTTTTGAAGTGACAGAAGAGAGTCCATCGCCTCCTTCAGAACCAGAGTAAGGGATGCCAGAGGTTGATCCGGAGGTAGAGACCAGTTCAGACATGATTGAGGAGATGCCTCGTGTTGAGATTCCCTCTCCAGTGGCTCCAAGTGAAAAGAGTTATTTTGTTACTCTTCGAATGGGACATGACATGAGCAGCCGATCAGCGGAGAAGGGTGAATTTTCATCCAGTTCGTCTCTTCAATTTGCGAAGAAGGTGCTGGCTCGGGTTTTGAGTTCTTGGGTCAAGACTCTCCTTTCTGGACACTTGGAAGCAGGATTTGGCATGATCCCACATGTGCAGGAGATTCTCACTGATACCGAAGAGGTTGGTCTGGATGTCACAGGTGCCAGGGCGATCGTTGATGGGATCATTGCACTGGGTGACAAGTGGTTTGAGACCATGGGTTTCCCTGACGACCAATTCTTCAAGGAGATGTTCTTGGACCCTGCTGATAAGGCTAAGTCTGACCTGAATGAGGCTACACAAAGCAAGAAGCAGCTAGTTCGGGAGAAGAACAAGGAAGAGCTAGCCATCATCGGATTGAGGCATGACCTTAACGTCCTTGATAGGGAAGTTGAGGAGGCCAGGAAACGTCTTGAGCATTTGAAGGCACAAGTCGATGCGAAGTGGGCTGCTATAACAGAGGCTCGTGACAGGGAGAGTACTCTGATTCGCAGGGTTGCAGATGCCGGTCAAGTTCTCGAGAGGAGGACTCTAGAAAACGAACGATGGCAAACTGCTGGGGAAGAGCTTCCCGGTGTAAAAGAAGGGTTACGGCATTCGCCAGCATCTCATGGCAAGTTCCTGAAGAAGCGTGCCTTGGAAACTCTGACGGCTGAGGCCAAAAGTTTGCTTGAGGAGCTGAAGCTTTGGCTGGAGACCATTTTTGGCTGAGCTCCTGATTTTTTATAGCAGAAACCATTCTTCTTTTTTTTGGTACCACATGTATTTTTTGGTACTCTTTTTTTTTTGTAGTGCTTGTGAACACTTTCTTTTTTTTTTTGGTACCACATGTATTTTTTTGGTACTTTTCTTTTCTTTTTTTTTTTTTGTAGTGCTTGTGAACACTTTCTTTTTTTTTCTTTTTGGTACCACATGTATTTTTGGTACTTCTTTTTTTTTTTGTTTTCCCTACGCTCACTCAAATCTTTTTGTGATGAAAGCAATTGCTAAATGGGATTTGATCAAAAGCTTTGTCATTTTGTGAAAATCTTTTGTCAAATGGTTGTTTTGGTAGGGGAAACGAATTTGGCATGAAAGCCGGATTTTTGTGGCATTTACAGCCAGTTTGGTGGCATTGATAGCCAATTGGTGGCATTTATAGCCGGTTTGGTGGCATTGATAGCCAATTTGTGGCATTTATAGCCGGTTTTGACATGAGAGTCAGGTTTTTTTTTTGTGTGGCATTTGTAGCCGAGTTTTTTGAAAACCAAGTTTTGTTTTAGTGGCATGAAAGCCGGTTTTGGCGTTTATAGCCGGAAATTTTTGTTTTGGCATTTATAGCCTGATTTTGGCATTTATAGCCGAGTTTTGGTTTTCAAAATGCAGGTATCGACTAAATGTCGCCTCCCCGCTGAATGGTCTTGCAAGTATCGATGGAATGTCGCTTCCTTGCTCATTCGGTTTTGCGAGTATTGATGGAATGTCACTTCCTCGCGGGTTAGGTTTTGCAAGTATCGATGGAATGTCGCTTCCTCGCGAATTGGGGTGCAAATATCGACTAAGCGTCGCTTCCCTGCTTTTCCCAAGACTTTTGGTTTTGCGGGTAATGACTTGATGTCGTTTCTCCGCAATTTTTGAAATTTGAGGTTTTCTCGAACCATTTGTAATTTTGGTTGTGGATAGCAACTGGTATGTTGCATCTCCACGATTTTTGAAATTGGGTTATGGATATCAACTGGTTTGTTGCTTCTCCACGATTTTAGGTTTTCTCGAACCTTTGAAATTTGGGTTGGGGATATCAACTGAAATGTTGTGTCTCCACGATTTTTGAAATTGGGTTGTGGATATCAACTGGTTTGTTGCTTCTCCACGGTTTTTGGATTTTGCAAGTATCGACGAAATGTCGCTTCCCTGCGATTTTGGGTGCAAGTATCGATGGAATGTCGCATCCTTGCTTTTTTTCAAAATTTTTTTGTTTTGCGGGTACTGACTTTGATGTCGTTTCCCCACGATTTTTGAAAAACCATTTTTTTTTATTTAAAGACACGAGGGTCGTAAATTTTGACCTAGAACCATTTGGCGGTAAAAGGTAAGGTGGACTAGGGTGGAAATCCCTGAATCCGGATTTTTGTTTCAAACCATGAATTTTGGTTCAAGGATCGAAAGTTTTGGTCAAGTCAGGGAGAGGCTCCTAAACTTGGATTTTTTTTTTTTTTTTTTTTGTTTTTGAACAATGAAACGATGAAAGTAAGCATTGTTTTTGAATCTCTAGAAATTTTGACATTTGATATGAAAATTCTAAAGAGAGTGGGTTTGACGAGCGAGTACCTGAGAACAGGTTTTGGCCATACAGGCATTGCTCTTACCCAGTTGGGTAAGTCTTCAAGGGTAGTACCGCTTCAAGAACTTGCCGTTGATAGGCAGCATACATCTGTCGCCTTCCATGTTTAGGAGGGCATATGCGCCGTTGGAGAAGACTTTGTCGATGACGTAGGGTCCCTCCCATTTTGGTTCAAATTTGCCTTTGGATTTGTGTGCGAAGACCATTGGTCTTTTTACCGCAAGAACCAAGTCACCCTTTTTGTAGGCGTGTTGCCGGACTCTTTTGTCAAAAGATCCTGCCATGCGTGCTTGGTAAAGTTCAATGCTTTGTCGAGCTTCGAGCCGTCTCTCGTCGAGATTGTCCAGCTCATGGAGTCGCAATTTGACATTGCTTTCTTGAGTCATGTCATTTTGTAGAGATACCCTCAGAGAAGGAATTTGTACCTCTAGGGGCACGACAGCTTCACATCCATAGACCAAGGAGAATGGTGTGCTATGGGTTGGTCCTCGAACGGTGGTTCGATAGGCCCACAAAGCTTCAGACAGTTTATCGCTCCAGTCTCTTTTGTGACTAGAGACCATTTTCTTGAGGATTTTGCAGAGTGTCTTGTTGAAGGCTTCTGCTAATCCGTTTGCTGCCGGATTGTATGGAGTCGAAGGACAGATTTGAATTTTGTATTTGTCGCAAAACCTGTAGAATCGATGATCCCGGAATTGTGGTCCGTTATCATGGACGAATCTCTTGGGTATGCCGAAACGACAAATGATGTTGGTGCGCAGGAACTGAAGAACTGATGAGGTCTTCATTTCGTTGAACGCAAATGCTTCTGACCACTTGGAGAAATAATCCGTTGCGGCGAAGATGAAGCGATGACCTTTGCTTGAAGGGGGAGAGATAGGACCTATGATGTCCATGCCCCATGCTTCGAAAGGCCATGAGATTGCTGTAGGATGCAGCCATTCCGGAGGCATGTGAATGTAATCTCCATGAACTTGGCATAGCTGGCAGCGTTTGGCAAATTGCATTGCATCAGCAACCATGGTAGGCCAATAGTAACCTAACCTTTTTATCTGATCATAGAGCTTAGGACCTGCCTGATGGGCTCCACAAAGACCAGCATGAACTTCTTTAAGTGTTTCTTCGGCCTCTTGTTGTGACAAGCAGCGTAGAAGTACTCCGTTGAAGGATTTCCTGTAAAGGATCTTTGAAGGGATATCCAAATGAAAGTTTGGGGTTCGCCTTTGAATGCTTACCCGTTCTTTTGGATCTTTAGGTAGGATTCCGAACATAGTGTAATCAATGAACGGATCCCTCCAGTCGCCGATTGAAGGTTGAAGGATAGAGATCCGACTTCCAACCACTCGGTGGCATTCAGCAACTGCTTGGTGTGTGTTAAGAGGAGGGAGGATCCTTCTCTCGCACACTGTAATTTGCATGTTTTCCCCTTCCTGGATCGCCATTGATGCGGCAAGTCCGGCCAGGGCATCTGCACGGATATTTTCACCTCTACGAATGTGGGTGATGTTGCAGATGTCAAACTTTTGCAGAAGCGATTGTGCCTTGTTGTAATAAGGCAGCAGATCAGGCTTCCTGACTTCATATTTCTGATTCATCTGGTTGACGATCAGTTGAGA
Organism: Umbellularia californica; assembly: GCA_028538565.1. Classification (NCBI taxonomy): domain Eukaryota; kingdom Viridiplantae; phylum Streptophyta; class Magnoliopsida; order Laurales; family Lauraceae; genus Umbellularia; species Umbellularia californica. The sequence goes on along the minus strand of JAPQWN010000003.1, from coordinate 60,342,541 downwards.
GTCTCCAAAGACTTCCAGCATAGTGATACCGGATTCGATGGCGAGTTCCAATCCTAGGATCAGAGCTTGGTATTCAGCTGCATTGTTTGTGCATGGTTCCAGTAGCGAGAAAGCGTGTGGAATCATGCATTTGTCGGGGCTAACAAAGAGGATGCCAACTCCCGAGATCAGCTTTCTGTTTTCATTTGTCCTGGTTGCACCGTCAAAGTACATGTCCCAGGAGGCATTTGGTGAGGAAGTCTCCACGTTGTAGACAGGTTCGTCTGGGAGATCATCTCTGAGTGGAGAATCTTTAGGCAATGGATGCTCTGCGAGGAAATCTGCTAGAGCTTGGCCTTTGATTGCTTTTTGTGGCACATACCTAATATCAAATTGTGACAAGAGGATGGACCATTTTGCCAGTCGGGCATTAAGAGAACCTGCCTTGGTGACAAGAACCTTCAAGAGATTGATCCTCGAGACCAGGTAGACTGTGTTGGAAAGCAAGTAGTGACGTAGCTTTTGTACGGCGAACATCACTGCAAGGCATTCTTTTTCGACTGGAGAGTAGCGATGCTCTTCACCTACTAGCATGCGGCTGAGGTAGTATAGAGCAGCTTCTTTTCCCTCACCATTCTCTTGTGCAAGCAAAGCGCCTACAGAATGATCAAGAGCTCTTGTGTACAAGATGAATGGTTTTCCAGTGGCAGGGGCAGCTAACACTGGAGGTTTGGTCAGGTATGACTTGATATCTTGAAATGCGGCTTCGCAGTCGGCATCCCAGACAAAGTCTACACCTTGTTTCATCAATCGAGAGAATGGACGGCATTTCCCCGAAAGATTGGAGATGAACCGTCTGATGTAGGCCAATCTCCCTTGAAGCCCTTTTAGTTCCCTTAGGGTTCTTGGAGAGGGCATTTCTAGAATAGCCTTGACTTTTATGGGGTCAAGTTCTATTCCAGCTTTCCGAATAAGGAATCCGAGAAACTTACCCGACGAGACGCCGAAGAAGCATTTTAGAGGATTCATCCGCAGTTTGTGTTTGCGAAGTCGGAGGAAGACTTCCCGAAGATCTTTGAGATGGTCTTCTTTTCTTCTGCTTTTGACGGCGAGGTCATCAACGTAACATTCGACCGTCTTGTGCTGCATATCTTGGAATATTTTCATCATAGCCCTCTGATATGTGGCACCAGCATTTTTCAGACCAAATGGCATGACAGTGTAGCAATACACGCCAAATGGAGTCCGAAATGAAGTGTGTTTTTCATCCTCGGGATGCATCTTTATCTGATTGTAACCAGAGAAGCCATCCATGAATGTCATTCGCTCGAATCCGCAGGTATTGTCAATCATCACCTCCGGTATGGGGAGCGGGAATTCATCTTTAGGGCAAGCGCCATTCAGGTCTCTATAGTCAATACAGACCCTGATCTGCCCATTTTTCTTTGTCACGGGGACAATATTGGCCAACCACTCTGGATGTTGTTCCTCACGGATGAAGCCAACGCTTTTGAGTTTTTGAACTTCTTGTTCAATTTTATCCATCACATCTGGACGGAATCTTCTTTGGCCTTGTTTGACAGGCTTGACTTCTTCTTGAAGATTGAGTTTGTGGACCGCTACTTTGGGGTCTAAACCAGGCATTTCAGCGTAGGACCATGCAAAGCAATCAACAAACTCACGAAGAAAAGCGATATACTCGGGTAACTCATCATCCTTTATATTCTTGCTTATGAATACAGGACGTGGGTTATCAGGTGTTCCCAAGTTTATCTTTTGAACAGGATCTTCTGTCGGAAGGTTCGAAGGTGGTTCCTCCACAATATTTTCGGAGGCTTCCAACTCAACGAAACCTTCTGGAGTTTCAACTGCATTACCAGACCAAGGCTCTGTTCCTTTCCATGGATTTTCTTGATTGGTGACCTCCTCAAGGCTTGCTATGAGATAGTCCCAATCGCCTGTTGAGTCTGGTATTTCTTTTGGAGACGAGGGTTCTTCTGGGTCAGGATGCCACCCGTCTGTGTCATCGGGCGATTCCTCTTCATCATCAGAGAAATCGTACCAATTGGATGAGCTTCCTGGATCTTTGTCAGGTAACTCTTTAAAGAGATATCCAGGGAGATCGATGTCTTCGTGGACTTGAGATGTTGAGGCTTGGTCGGTAAAACGACTTTTAAGCTTTTGTGTCAACTGTCTCAGAGGAGTGTCGGGATCATACCCTAACCCATATGAAGACTTTTCTACATGACCGTAGAGTCTCCAATCCTCCAGCTGGCTTTTGGTCAAGGCGGGCCCCAATGGCGTGAGAATACCGCGGCCTTCTCCCAAACCGATTGGGTTCTGAGCTTCAAAGCCCATTTTCTTCATAATTGCTTGTGCCACAGGACTATATAGAGATAGCTGAGGCATACCTTCATTTTGGAAAGGTTCCAGCATGGAATTTGATGAAGAAGCGTCCGATCTATGGAAGAAGATCGGCCTTTGCTTTGGTGATGTTGCCGGAACAACAAAGGTAGCAGACGTAGGATCTTCTACATCAGCAGGTGTCTCCATCGGAGTGAGAGCAGGCTGAACTTGCTGAGTGTCAGCTTGGCTTGACGATGCATCGTCTTCTGGCTCTGAGTCCGAGTCTGTGTCTTGCATGATAGACACGAGAGAGACAACAAATTTGCCCTGCCCCCAGGCTTTTGTTTCGCCTTCTTCACTTTAGTCGTGATGACCAAAGGTTTTGAATTCTTGAGGGAGATAACGAAGGGAGATTGACTACTCTCTTCTAATTTGCCGGAGGGTTTGTTTTCTTCCGGTGATTTTTGAGGAGCCTTGCCTTTATCTTTCTGGAGATTTTCAGCAGGGGGTGCTATTTCCTCTTCTTCTTCTTTTTCGCCTTCATACATTTGGGAGTCTGCGAAGTGGACTTCTTTACCTTTGAAGGGTTTTCTGTCCGCAAAGACACGATGTACCATGCCGTCGTCGCCGACGAACTTGATGCATTGATGTAGAGTTGAAGGAACAACACCATTCTCGTGTATCCAAGGACGTCCGAGAAGGATGTTGTAGCATGAGGGGGTTTTTATTGCATACACAGTGACCTCAGAGATAAGATCACCGATTTGCAATTTGAACCTGATTTTGCCGATAGGCCTTTGAGTGCTCCCATCGTATCCAAAGATAGATACAGATGTGTGGCTTAGCTTGCTGGGTGGGATGCCCAACTCTTCAAGAGCCGAAGTGGAGATAAGGTTGAGTGCAGAACCTGGGTCGATCTGAACTCTATGTATCGGCATTTCTTTGATGTACCCTGTGAAGTACAGGGGTCGGTTGTGCCTTGCTTCGCCAAGTAGGAGGTCTTCCTTAGTGAAGGCGATGGTTGCACTGGCTTCCTTTTGAACCGAGAGGCATTGGATGCATGATCCCTCAGTTTTCTTTTCTCCCTTTGAGGAAGTTTCAGAGTTTTTGACCCGGTAGTCTATTTCAATTTGGAGGACTTGCGGGGCATGTTTGTCGACATCCTCATTCAGTTTTTGTAATTCTGAGATGAGATTATCACGAGTGCGTGGAGACATTCGTAATAAATCCAGGATGTGAAGACGTGCAGGTATGTGTTTGAAGTGCTCAACCAAGTCATACTTGAAAGCCTCCTTAGGGCCTGCATGTTCATCATTGTTGCCACTGGGGGCGCTTACAACATCTTTTTCCGAAGGATTTACATAAGTAAAGGAAGATTGGTTGTAATTTTTGTGGTAGTCCCGGCCCGAACGGGTGCCTCTACCAACTTCGAGAGCTTCTTGAGAAGGATCTTCGTTTGGAAGATTGTCTTCAGGATCAAGAGGCTGTCGTTTTTCATCTACTGGGGATGTATCTGCAGCAGAGTTGCCATCCTCAGTGATTGTGTTGCACGGAGCATTTTCCGGGAGCAAGTCCTGAACAGCATCCAGCAGCTTTTCTTCTTCGTTGACCCATCCATCACCCCAAGTTGGGTTTTTTTCATGATGATGAGTCGGGAAGAATGTGTATCCTGAAGTCACAGTCTCAGGGGAAGAAACCTGAGAGGGTGCCATCTCTGTGAAAGTCACGTGAGACGAGGTAGCTCCAGAGGATACATTGCTAGGCGTCGTCGGAGTGTAGGTAATCTCATCAGACGATGCTTCAGAAGAGCTATATTCCTGATATATTACATTACAGGAAGCTCTGATAGGAGATGTTGCCTGCTCGGAGTCAGACTCATCCTCGGATGTAAGAGGATCGTCAATCCAGCAATGTTCTCCATTTTCAGGAGTTGAGGGAGGAGGTACCTGATGGGCTTCAGGGACTTCCGGCTCTGGATTGTGAGGAATCTCGTTGACGCGGTCTTGCTCTTGTTCTAGAGCGAGACGCTGCAAGATCCTTGCATATTCTTCAAGATCAGGCATGGGAGCCAGATCCTCTTCTTCGTCTTCTCCGTGTGGCTCAACATAGTTGATTTCCACTGGAGCAATGACAGGTGCTGGGTTAACAGCATCTTCTTGTGCAGCCTCTTGGTCTTCTTCATCATCAGACCAGGATCCTTGTGGTTGCAAGGGGTTATACCAGATTACTGGCATAAGGTGAGTTTCAGGAACCCATTCTTCATCGGAGAGATATTCTCCTGTTTCAAGAGATTCCTCCCACTCATCGGTGTAGTTGGGCTCGAATCCATCGTCGGTGTCGCTGGACTCGTATCCATCAATGGAGAATCCAACTACCGAGTTGCAAGAGTATGATGCCCCCTGCATGGCTTCTTTTTTGAATTGAGGTGGCATGAAATCACTGAGAGTGAAGTTTCTTACCGCCTTTGAAGTCTCTGGAAGGAACGTTTCTGTCGCCCCGAGTGAAGTGGTAGAGGAGGCCTCTGCCTTTTCATGGACTTCTTGTTTTGGCTGGGTCTTCTCTTGCCGTTTGAGCTTGAGGAGATGTTTCTTGGCTTGCCTTCGCTGCTGAGCGGTCGGCTTTGTTTTGACGATCTCCCAATTTTCATCTTCCAGGAGATCGGGATGTACCCATATGGGTTGTCCGTCTGGTGTCTGGCAAGGAACCAACACTTCGGACGTTTGAATTCTTTTTATCACCTTGAAGGAAGTAGTGATCTTCTTCTTCGGTGATTTTGGTGTTTATCCACGTGACACCATGTTGACGGAGGCGGGGCCATAATTTTTGTCAAAGCTGATGACTCCGTTTTTCCACATCTCGTTTATGTTCTCTCTCACAACAAAGCATTGATTGAGAGGATGCGAGACCATCTGGTGGTATGGACAGTACCGAGGATCATTGGTTTTGCCAACGTCTCCAGGTCTTTTGGGCTCTGGCAAAATGAGTTTGCCATTTGCTAGGAGAGCCTCAAAGATTTCTTCGACGTCTTCATCGAACGGATATTTCTTTTCTACTCGCTCTTTGAAGGCATCAGAGAGTTCAGGTCTCTTACCTGCAGCTCTATTTTCAGCTTTCTTTGGTTGCTGAGGAACTGACTTGGTTTGCACATTAAGGACCTCTTTCTTCTTTGGTTTAGAGGTTGCAATGGCGGTTGGCTCTTTTCTTGATGACTTCTGACTGTTGAGGTCTTTGATCACCATTTCAGCTTCCATGGAAGCTTCGAGGAGTTCCCCCAGGTTCTTTGATTTGTTGCCGATGATCATGGAGCGGATTTTAGCTCTCATGTTGTTTCGGCAGATGTCGACTAGTGACGCTTGTGGCAGTACATCTGAGCATTTGTACGCCATTGCTTTCCACTTGTGAATGAAGTCATAAGTTGACTCATTCTCTCCCTGTTTTAGGCTGCAGAGCTGAGCCATAGTAACAGGATGATCCTCACCTTGGAAGTGGGTCAGGAAGCGTGTCTCCAGCATAGCCCAATTCTGAATGGAGTTCTCCGGCAGAGTGGAGTACCAATCGAAGGCCGTACCTTTTAGGGTACTTGCAAAGAGGCGAATCTTGAGTGCATCTTGATCCGCGATAGCTCCCGTCAAGATCTTGAAGTGGATGACGTGCTGTCTGGCCGATCCTTTCCCCGTATATGTTTGGAGAGTAGGATGTTTGAATTTTGTGGGGAACGGGACCGAGTCCATCCATAAAGGATATGGTGGCTTGATCCCATGCTCTTTGAGTATATCCTCTTCTTTAGCTTTGGCGAGGATACTGTCTACGTCCTTTTTGGTAAGGGCGCGTGACTCATTTTCTTCTCCATTTTCCTCGTTATTGCCATGATTCGGAGGAGGCTCATTGTTCACCTGATTTTGGACAACGAGGAGAAGGTTTTCCATCAGAGTTTCAATCCTCTGCTGGCCTTGTTCCAACTGCTGGATGCGTGTAAGCGCATCATCTCGAGGTGGATTCTGAGGTGGCGGCTCAGAACTTGTAGCCAAGACGTTCATCCCTCGGGATTCGAACGAAGAAATCGTCCTGGTGACCGAGCTGGGGCTCATTCTTTTTGATGAAGAGCTTGATGAAGGATTACTCTCCCGTCCTTGGCTGGAAGGGGCAGGAGATTCTTCGGGATGTCTTTGTGTCCTGGTGATGCTACGGGTCACCGGACGTCGGACATGGATTTTTGATGCTGACCTTTGGCGTCTTCTGGTTTTTCCAACCATATGGACGGCAGCAACTTGGTCGGGTCTTTCTTTTTCGACCCATTTGCGGGAGACTTGAAGTGTAGGAGGCTGGGTCCTTTGCTTCTCTAGTCTCTTTTGTAGATATGAAGCACGGCGGCGTGCTCGACGAGCGATTTGAGCTTCAGTCAGCTCTGGCTGGGCTCTGACGATGAAGGATGTGCTCCCTCGGGCGCAGCAGCCGAGCCTGTCTTCTTTGTAAAAAGGCAAGGACAGGATCCGGACCCGGTCCTTTGCCTGTTGCAGCGAAGCTTTGAACCTTTCGAGTTCGGCCCCTGTAGAGATGAAGGGTCGAACTGAAGGAGTGTAGGCCCCGGCAGGTGCTTGTAGAGGCCTAGTGATGCATGATCTGATTTTGGGCCTGTAGGAACAAGCCGGCTCATGCTGGGTTGACTTGGGAGTCAAGTTGGAGATGGGTCTCTCCTCTTTCATGTAGGCAAGAGGGTAGAACTGGTTCTCTTTGAGTGGGGCCAGGTATGCTGGCTTGGTGGAAATTTGAGACCTTCTTTGTTTTGGGGAAGGTCTTGGAGACCAAGTCTTAGGGTAGACCTGGTTGGTTGTTGGTCGAGGCTTCGCATGGGTGCCGCGGGCTTCGGGCTTTTGGGCTTTCGCCTTTGGTGTCACGAGAGTGACACGTTGAGAGGCGATCTTCTGCTTTTTGGCAGGAGCAGCTTGTTCTTCGGGAAGTGGGAATGGTCCCAGTGTCCCGAAGACGATGGTCCGGGGAGTCGAGGTCGACCCGGAGTTCAGAGAGTTGCCGAGGGAGTTGACGCTTCGGCAGCTGGCAGGGCGCTTATGGGTGCGCGTGCTTTGCTTCTGTTGAAGCATGAGTTGGTGCTTGTTCTCGTCGAAGATAATGGTTAAGGCTGCCATTGTTAGTTTCGAAAAAGTTCTGAAACAAGACCACATCCATTAGTAATCACAAGAATATAATGATCATAAATGGGAATTCCTATGGTTGTCTTTTCAAATCGCTTAAGGGATATGACCCAAGCGACATGAAGAAGGCAAAAAGCCATAGATGGTACAATTGTTCTGACAGCAAGTATGGTGAGCCCAGAATGAGCGTTCCAGTGACTGCTAGAAGCAATTGTAAACCTAAATTCGACTTATCGAGAAGCAGGGCTTGCTCGAGATAAGAAGAATTAGAGGTAGGAGTTACAAATGTGCCGGTCACAGATACAGTAGACCCTGAAAGGGCGTACCAGTACTGCTATGCACAAATGTTGGAGATCGCATCCATGAGATGGGATTCTTTGTTTTGAAATGTCAGAAATGGATTCGTCAAAGAGAGCAGGTGGCATTCCGATTCAAATACGGGCTCAACGATTTCCGCGAGCGCCAGTACTCAGAAGGGAAGAGACCACAATTTCTCGAATCTGAATCCAAAAGTGACGAGTTTTTGGAGATTTTTTTTTTTGAAATGATTTTTTTTATTTTATTTTTTTTATTTTTTTTTATTTTTTATTTTTTTAAAATATTATTTTTATTTATTTTTTTTTATTTTATTTTTTTTTTGAAAAGTTTTGTTTTTTTTTTTTTTAAGATTTTTTTTTTGAAAATCTTTTTTTATTTTTTTTTATTTTTTATTTTTTAAGATTTAAAGGCGAGAGAGTACACATAGGCCTCCTAACCCGGTCTTATGAAACCTCAATTGATAGAATTGCCCCCAGGTAAGGGTAGGATTACTTAATGAACCCGTTTGGAGGACCCTTGCCTAGAACAGTCAAGCTGTCTCCACACTCTGGACAAGGCTTTTCTTGAATCAATCGTGATCAAAGAACGCAATTGGTTTAACCTTAGTGGTCTATGTCCTTTTTTTTATAAAAATCCCAAATAGACTCATCGAAGAGAAACGATGGCCCAAAACCTTAGTCGAACGGGCTCAACATTTCTGCAAGCACCAAAGAACGATAGGACAGGATCAAAGTTTCTCAATTTTGAATTCAAACTAAGAAAACTGATTTTTTTTTTATTTTTATTTTTTTTTTTAATATATTTTTTTTTGAAATCTCTAATGAACTCATCGAAGAGAAACGATGGTCCAAAACCTTAGTCGAACGGGCTCAACATTTCTGCAAGCACCAAAGAACGATAGGATAGGATCAAAGTTTCTCAATTTTGAATCCAAACTAAGAAAACTGATTTTTTTTTTTTTTTTTTTTTTGAAATCTCTAATGAACTCATCGAAGAGAAACGATGGCCCAAAACCTTAGTCGAACGGGCTCAACATTTCTGCAAGCACCAAAGAACGATAGGATAGGATCAAAGTTTCTCAATTTTGAATTCAAACTAAGAAAACTGATTTTTTTTTTATTTTTTTTTTTTTTTGAAATCTCTAATGAACTCATCGAAGAGAAACGATGGCCCAAAACCTTAGTCGAACGGGCTCAACATTTCTGCAAGCACCAAAGAACGATAGGATAGGATCAAAGTTTCTCAATTTTGAATTCAAACTAAGAAAACTGATTTTTTTTATTTTTTTTATTTTTTTATTTTTTGAAATCTCTAATGAACTCATCGAAAAGAAACGATGGCCCAAAACCTTAGTCGAACGGGCTCAACATTTCTGCAAGCACCAAAGAACGATAGGATAGGATCAAAGTTTCTCAATTTTGAATTCAAACTAAGAAAACTGATTTTTTTTTTTTTTTGAAAAGAGAAAGAATGGAAACAAACTCAAAGAAATAGAAATTTCCAAAAAATCCCATCTCATGTTTTTTTAGGATGCAAAATCCAACATAGGCTACCTGTTGACACCAAAAATGTCACTTTGCCTTTTCAAATCAAGAAAGCTGCATGAAGTCGCAACCTGCCATAAATAGGCAATGCAACTTCTCCAAAAATTCAAATCTTGTCAGAATCAAACAAAAACTGCAAGATCCTTCAAGATAGCCAAGAGAAGAGTACACATGAAGTTTCGGGCCATTTCGACAACATTTGGCCTAACTTCACTTCTCCGACAGCTAAACGGGAGCTCCCGGCGGCGACATCATCGGAGACGTCAAAACTTCGATCAAAGCCTACAGATGACTCCAGCATGTCTCAAAAGGGCTCTATGCCAAATTTCAAGTCAAACCGACAACGTTTGACCCTCCATCAATGCTCGAGCAGCAAAATCAAGCCTCCCGGCGGCGGGAACCACCGAAGCCTTCGCTCATCAAACCAAGTGCATGAGTGGCTTCAACATGCTTCCAAAAGGCTGCACGTCGAATTTCAGGTCATTCCGACAACGTTTGACCAGGTTTCGATGCTCCGAGAGAAAATCAAGCCTACCGGCGGCGGAGCAACCCGGGACCATGACATCCAAAACGGAGCCCATGGAACGTCTCAAAATGACTCCAATAGGCTCCCCGTCAAATTTTAGGTCAATCGGACATCGTTTGACCACATATCAAAGCTCGGCATTTTCCCCGCAGCAAAATCAAGTGAAGCATTGACGGGACCCGAAACGGCTTCAAAACTCAAACAAAAGCCTATGGTTGGTCTTATTTCTCGCTCAGGAGGCTTCACCTCAAATTTCAGGTCATTCCGACATCGTTTGACCAAGTTTCAGCTTCTGGCGGAAAATCAGCAGCTCTACGCGACAAAGTCTTCGGCTTTCCCGGAAAATTGGAAACTTTGCACTCTAAAAATGCAAGGATTCTCATTAAGTTTTCTACAGGGAAATCAAGCCAATAAATGAGAAGAAATGTCAAGAAAAATACAGAAGAAAACGGCGACGAAAAAGACCTAAAAACGACCGCAAAACGGGCTCCGAAGGGGAAAAATCCCCCAGGGTCGCAGACCCCTGCGACCATGGCCCATGGTCGCAGGCCCCTGCGACCATGGCCCATGGTCGCCGGCGACCATGGAGGTCCGGGTCACCGGATTTTCGGCCGGTGACCCGTTTTTTTCGTCTTTTTTCGCGTTTCGCGCACTTTGGCCCCTGTGGTTTCCTGAAAATGTGATTTTTAGTGCTTGAAATTGACTCATATCCTCCGACATCCGTCAAAATCACGGGTCAACCTCCAAAAGCATAAAATCATCATTGATCGCTCCAAGATCGCCAACCGGTCGACCAAGAAAGTGCACTTTCTGTCCGACCGATCGTGAAATCGACAAGACAGATGTCACCGGCCCACTCTTAGCTATCAATGTCTGAAGTTACATGTTCATCCGATGTCGATCAGCATATAGATCCATCGATGATCATCGCCAGAAGAATTCCAGAAGACACGGCATGGCCCGCGACTCTTCGACTGCTCGGCGACCAATTAATGTGGTTAATTGACTAGCTTTATTGCAGTCATTAATTCATTTCTTTGGACGGCCCAATCAGAAGCAAGCATTTGGGAGTTACAAGTCAATTGATTCATGGCATTTAAACCATGAAACTCCTCCCATTATGGTAATTAAGGTGATTAAAAGCCCTTAATCTCCATCGGCCAATCAGATTCAAGGAAAAAGGAGTTACAAAATCAAGAAATAAATCTTGTAACTCCTCCCATTAAAGCCATTAAGGCTCATAAACCCTCCTAAATGGCTACCAAAGGCCTATAAATAGGAGAGCATTCCATTGAAATTGAGATCGGAAAAAGATCAGAAAAAAGAGGAGAAAATCAGAGGATCAGAAAAAAGATCAGAAAGAGATCTGAGAGAAAGAAAAAGAGAGAAAAACTCTGCTGGAGTTCTGCACCGGCCACCACTACAAGGTGACAAAAGTCCCTTGGGGGGCACCCCCCCCCCCCAAGGTCCTTGCCTTCTCCTGCTGCCTCCAATGGCTTAGACGTGGCTTTTCAGCCCGTCTACTTAGCTTTTTATTGGACATAGGACCTTCTCTTGGTCTTTGTCCTCTAAAAATCTGAGGTTATAGCCAAGCCAAGCGAATCAAGAGCATCTTCTGTTCTCATCTGCATGGATGATGGCGAAGCCCATACATGGCTTGCGACCGTCAATCTGAACGAGTCCCCCACAATCTCCTGAAAAGTTAGATCTTCCTTTTCTTGCTTTTCATTGTAGTTTGTATTTTTCTAAAAGAGACAAAAATCACAAATCTTGTCTTTCATTATTGATAAGAATTGTAAATCGGCTATAAACGCCAAAATCGGCTATAAATGCCAAACAAAATCGCCTTTCACGGCAAACCAAGAAAATGTCTCTTTTCTTAAATATTTGTGCAATGGAAAACTTGAAAGAAGTTGATTTCCTTTTTACTTGCGAAGGTTGATCTCCGGATTACCACTTGCAATTCCAAGTAAAATAGAAAATCTGGCACACCCACACAAAGAAATGTTGATGCACGCTTCAGGGCCCGCCGGGGCGCGAAAGGGCCGGACCCGACGGACTCCCACGTTCCGCCGACCCCGGTAGCCGCCCCAACGGCGCCTCGGAGCGCGTTCCATCAAGCTGGCACACCCGGTGGGACTCGTTCATTTGAGAACACGGTGCTTGGAAATGAAATATTTGCATATCATACTTTTTGCTCTATGCTTATACTTCTTTTCCGGATTCCTTGGCTACTTTCTAGCTGGTAGCCTATGTTGGATTTTGCATCCTAAAAAAAACATGAGATGGGATTTTTTGGAAATTTCTATTTCTTTGAGTTTGTTTCCATTCTTTCTCTTTTCAAAAAAATAAAAAAAAATCAGTTTTCTTAGTTTGGATTCAAAATTGAGAAACCTTGATCCTATCCTATCGTTCTTTGGTGCTTGCAGAAATGTTGAGCCCGTTCGACTAAGGTTTTGGACCATCGTTTCTCTTCGATGAGTTCATTAGAGATTTCAAAAAAAAATATTAAAAAAAAAATAAAATAAAAAAAAATTTAGTTTTCTTAGTTTGGATTCAAAATTGAGAAACTTTGTTCCTATCCTATCGTTCTTTGGTGCTTGCAGAAATGTTGAGCCCGTTCGACTAAGGTTTTGGGCCATCGTTTCTCTTCGATGAGTCTATTTGGGATTTTTATAAAAAAAGGGACATAGACCAGTAAGGTTAAACCAATTGCGTTCTTTGATCACGATTGATTCAAGAAAAGCCTTGTCCAGAGTGTGGAGACAGCTTGACTGTTCTAGGCAAGGGTCCTCCAAACGGGTTCATTAAGTAATCCTACCCTTACCTGGGGGCAATTCTATCAATTGAGGTTTCATAAGACCGGGTTAGGAGGCCTATGTGTACTCTCTCGTCTTTAAATCTTAAAAAATTAAAAAAAAAAATAAAAATAAAAAAAAAAAAGATTTTCAAAAAAAAAATCTTAAAAAAAAAAAAAACAAAAATTTTCAAAAAAAATAAAATAAAAAAATAAATAAAAAAAATATTTTAAAAAAAATAAAAAATAAAAAAAAATAAAATAAAAATAAAATAAAAAAAAATCATTTCAAAAAAAAAAATCTCCAAAAACTCGTCACTTTTGGATTCAGATTCGAGAAATTGTGGTCTCTTCCCTTCTGAGTACTGGCGCTCGCGGAAATCGTTGAGCCCGTATTTGAATCGGAATGCCACCTGCTCTCTTTGACGAATCCATTTCTGACATTTCAAAACAAAGAATCCCATCTCATGGATGCGATCTCCAACATTTGTGCATAGCAATACTGGTACGCCCTTTCAGGGTCTACTGTATCTGTGACCGGCACATTTGTAACTCCTACCTTATATTCTTCTTATCTCGAGCAAGCCCTGCCTCTCGATAAGTCGAATTTAGGTTTACAATTGCTTCTAGCAGTCACTGGAACGCTCATTCTGGGCTCACCATACTTGCTGTCAGAACAATTGTACCATCTATGGCTTTTTGCCTTCTTCATGTCGCTTGGGTCATATCCCTTAAGCGATTTGAAAAGACAACCATAGAAATTCCCATTTATGATCATTATATTCTTGTGATTACTAATGGATGTGGTCTTGTTTTCAGAACTTTTTCGAAACTAACAATGGCAGCCTTAACCATTATCTTCGATGAGAACAAGCACCAACTCATGCTTCAACAGAAGCAAAGCGCGCGCACTCATAAGCGCCCCGCCAGCTGCCGAAGCGTCAACTCCCTCGGCAACTCTCTGAACTCCGGGTCGACCTCGACTCCCCGGACCATCGTCTTCGGGACACTGGGACCATTCCCACTTCCCGAAGAACAAACTGCGCCTGCCAAAAAGCAGAAGATTGCCTCTCAACGTGTCACTCCCGTGACACCAAAGGCGAGCGCCCAAAAGCCTGAAGCCCGCGGCACCCCCGCGAAGCCTCGACCCACAAACAACCAGGTCTATCCCAAGACTTGGTCTCCAAGACCTTCCCCAAAACAAAGAAGGTCTCAAATTTCCACCAAGCCAGCATACCTGGCCCCACTCAAGGAAAACCAGTTCTACCCTCTTGCCTACATGAAAGAGGAGAGACCCATCTCCAACTTGACTCCCAAGTCAACCCAGCATGAGCCGGCTTGTTCCTACAGGCCCAAAATCAGATCATGCATCACCAGCCCTCTCCAAGCACCTGCTAAGGCCTACACTCCTTCAGTTCGACCCTTCATCTCTACAGGGGCCGAACTCGAAAGGTTTAAAGCTTCGCTGCAACAGGCAAAGGACCGGGTCCGCATCCTGTCCTTGCCCAACCACAAAGAAGACAAGCTCGGCTGCTGCGCCCGAAGGAGCACATCCTTCATCGTCAGAGCCCAGCCAGAGCTGACTGAAGCTCAAATCGCTCGTCGAGCACGCCGCCGTGCGTCATATCGACAAAAGAGACTAGAGAAGCAACGGACCCAGCCTCCTACACTTCAAGTCTCCCACAAATGGGTCGAAAAAGAAAGACCCGACCAAGTTGCTGCCGTCCATATGGTTGGAAAAACCAGAAGACGCCAAAAGTCAGCATCAAAAATCCATGTCCGACGTCCGGTGACCTGTAGCGTCACCGGGACACGAAGACATCCTGAAGAATCTCCTGCCCCTTCAAGCCAAGGACGGGAGAGTAATCCTTCATCAAGCTCTTCATCAAAAAGAATGAGCCCCAGCTCGGTCACCAGGACGATTTCTTCGTTCGAATCCCGAGGGATGAACGTCTTGGCTACAAGTTCTGAGCCACCACCTCAGAATCCACCTCGAGATGATGCGCTCACACGCATCCAGCAGTTGGAACAAGGCCAGCAGAGGATTGAAACTCTGATGGAAAACATTCTCCTTGTCGTCCAAAATCAGGTGAACAATGAGCCTCCTCCGAATCATAACAATAACGAGGAGAATTGTGAAGAAAATGAGTCACGCGCCCTTACCAAAAAGGACGTAGACAGTATCCTCGCCAAAGCTAAAGAAGAGGATATACTCAAAGAGCATGGGATCAAGCCACCATATCCTTTATGGATGGACTCGGTCCCGTTCCCCACAAAATTCAAACATCCTACTCTCCAAACATATACGGGGAAAGGATCGGCCAGACAGCACATCATCCACTTCAAGATCTTGACGGGAGCTATCGCGGATCAAGATGCACTCAAGATTCGCCTCTTTGCAAGTACCCTAAAAGGTACGGCCTTCGATTGGTACTCCACTCTTCCGGAGAACTCCATTCAGAACTGGGCTATGCTGGAGACACGCTTCCTGACCCACTTCCAAGGTGAGGATCATCCTGTTACTATGGCTCAGCTCTGCAGCCTAAAACAGGGAGAGAATGAGTCAACTTATGACTTCATTCACAAGTGGAAAGCAATGGCGTACAAATGCTCAGATGTACTGCCACAAGCGTCGCTAGTCGACATCTGCCGAAACAACATGAGAGCTAAAATCCGCTCCATGATCATCGGCAATAAATCAAAGAACCTGGGGGAACTCCTCGAAGCTTCCATGGAAGCTGAAATGGTGATCAAAGACCTCAACAGTCAGAAGTCATCAAGAAAAGAGCCAACCGCCATTGCAACCTCTAAACCAAAGAAGAAAGAGGTCCTTAATGTACAAACCAAGTCAGCTCCTCAGCAACCAAAGAAAGCTAAAAATAGAGCTGCAGGTAAGAGACCTGAACTCTCTGATGCCTTCAAAGAGCGAGTAGAAAAGAAATATCCGTTAGATGAAGACGTCGAAGAAATCTTTGAGGCTCTCCTAGCAAATGGCAAACTCATTTTGCCAGAGCCCAAAAGACCTGGAGACGTTGGCAAAACCAATGATCCTCGGTACTGTCCATACCACCAGATGCATCCTCTCAATCAATGCTTTGTTGTGAGAGAGAAGATAAACGAGATGTGGAAAAACGGAGTCATCACCTTTGACAAAAATTATGGCCCCGCCTCCGTCAACATGGTGTCACGTGGACAAACACCAAAATCACCGAAGAAGAAGATCACTACTTCCTTCAAGGTGATAAAAAGAATTCAAACGTCCGAAGTGTTGGTTCCTTGCCCGACACCAGACGGACAACCCATATGGGTACATCCCGATCTCCTGGAAAATGAAAATTGGGAGATCGTCAAAACAAAGCCGACCGCTCAGCAGCGAAGGCAAGCCAAGAAACATCTCCTCAAGCTCAAACGGCAAGAGAAGACCCAGCCAAAACAAGAAGTCCATGAAAAGGCAGAGGCCTCCTCTACCACTTCACTCGAGGCAACAGAAACGTCCCTTCCAGAGACTTCAAAGGCGGTAAGAAACTTCACTCTCAGTGATTTCATGCCACCTCAATTCAAAAAAGAAGCCATGCAGGGGGTATCATACTCTTGCAACTCGGTAGTTGGATTCTCCATTGATGGATACGAGTCCAGCGACACCGACGATGGATTCGAGCCCAACTACACCGATGAGTGGGAGGAATCTCTTGAAACAGGAGAATATCTCTCCGATGAAGAATGGGTTCCTGAAACTCACCTTATGCCAGTAATCTGGTATAACCCCTTGCAACCACAAGGATCCTGGTCTGATGATGAAGAAGACCAAGAGGCTGTACAAGAAAATGCTGTTGAGCAAACACCCGTCGTTGCTCCAGTGGAAATCAACTATGTTGAGCCACACAGAGAAGACGAAGAAGATGATCTGGCTCCCATGCCGGATCTTGAAGTATATGCAAGGATCTTGCAGCATCTCGCTCTAGAACAAGAGCAAGATCGTGTTAAGGAGCCTCCTCGCAATCCAGAGCCGGAAGTCCCTGAAGCTCACCAGGTACCTCCACCCTTAACTCCTGAAAATGGAGAACATTGCTGGATAGATGATCCTCTTACATCCGAGGATGAGTCTGACTCCGAGCAGGCAACATCTCCTATCAGAGCTTCCTGTAATGTAATATATCAGGACTATAGCTCTTCTGAAGCGTCATCTGATGAGATTACCTACACTCCGACGACGCCTAGCAATGTATCCTCTGGAGCTACCTCGTCTCACGTGACTTTCACAGAGATGACACCCTCTCAGGTTTCTTCTCCTGAGACTGTGACTTCAGGATACACATTCTTCCCGACTCATCATCATGAAGAAAACCCAACTTGGGGTGATGGATGGGTCAACGAAGAAGAAAAGCTGCTGGATGCTGTTCAGGACTTGCTCCCGGAAAATGCTCCGTGCAACACAATCACTGAGGATGGCAACTCTGCTGCAGATACATCCCCAGTAGATGAAAAACGACAGCCTCTTGATCCTGAAGACAATCTTCCAAATGAAGATCCTTCTCAAGAAGCTCTCGAAGTTGGTAGAGGCACCCGTTCGGGCCGGGACTACCACAAAAATTACAACCAATCTTCCTTTACTTATGTAAATCCTTCGGGAAAAGATGTTGTAAGCGCCCCCAGTGGCAAAAACAATGAACATGCAGGCCCTAAGGAGGCTTTCAAGTATGACTTGGTTGAGCACTTCAAACACATACCTGCACGTCTTCACATCCTAGACTTATTGCGAATGTCTCCACGCACCCGTGATAATCTCATATCAGAATTACAAAAACTGAATGAGGATGTCGACAAACATGCCCCGCAAGTCCTCCAAATTGAAATGGACTACCGGGTCAAAAACTCTGAAACTTCCTCAAAGGGAGAAAAGAAAACTGAGGGATCATGCATCCAATGCCTCTCGGTTCAAAAGGCAGCCAGTGCAACCATCGCCTTCACTAAGGAAGACCTCCTACTTGGCGAAGCAAGGCACAACCGACCCCTGTACTTCACAGGGTACATCAAAGAAATGCCGATACATAGAGTTCAGATCGACCCAGGTTCTGCACTCAACCTTATCTCCACTTCGGCTCTTGAAGAGTTGGGCATCCCACCCAGCAAGCTAAGCCACACATCTGTATCTATCTTTGGATACGATGGGAGCACTCAAAGGCCTATCGGCAAAATCAGGTTCAAATTGCAAATCGGTGATCTTATCTCTGAGGTCACTGTGTATGCAATAAAAACTCCCTCATGCTACAACATCCTTCTCGGACGTCCTTGGATACACGAGAATGGTGTTGTTCCTTCAACTCTACATCAATGCATCAAGTTTGTCGGCGACGACGGCATGGTACATCGAGTCTTTGCGGACAGGAAACCCTTCAAAGGTAAAGAAGTCCACTTCGCAGACTCCCAAATGTATGAAGGAGAAAAAGAAGAAGAGGAAATAGCACCCCCTGCTGAAAATCTCCAGAAAGATAAAGGCAAGGCTCCTCAAAAATCACCGAAAGAAAACAAACCCTCCGGCAAATTAGAAGAGAGTAGTCAATCTCCCTTCGTTATCTCCCTCAAGAATTCAAAACCTTTGGTCATCATGACTAAAGTGAAGAAGGCAAAACAAAAGCCTGGGGGCAAATTTGTTGTTTCTCTCGTGTCTATCATGCAAGACACAGACTCGGACTCAGAGCCAGAAGACGATGCATCGTCAAGCCAAGCTGACACTCAGCAAGTTCAGCCTGCTCTCACTCCGATGGAGACACCTGCTGATGTAGAAGATCCTACGTCAGCTACCTTTGTTGTTCCGGCAACATCACCAAAGCAAAGGCCGATCTTCTTCCATAGATCGGACGCTTCTTCATCAAACTCCATGCTGGAACCTTTTCAAAATGAAGGTATGCCTCAGCTATCTCTATATAGTCCTGTGGCACAAGCAATTATGAAGAAAATGGGCTATGACGCTCAAAACCCAGTCGGTTTGGGAGAAAGACGCGGTATTCTCACGCCATTGGAGCCCGCCTTGACCAAAAGCCAGCTGGAAGATTGGAGACTCTACGGTCATGTAGAAAAGTCTTCATATGGGTTAGGGTATGATCCCGACACTCCTCTGAGACAGTTGACACAAAAGCTTAAAAGTCGTTTTACCGACCAAGCCTCAACATCTCAAGTCCACGAAGACATCGATCTCCCTGGAAATCTCTTTAAAGAGTTACCTGACAAAGATCCAGGAAGCTCATCCAATTTGTACGATTTCTCTGATGATGAAGAGGAATCGCCCGATAATACAGACTTGTGCTATTCTGACCCAGAAGAACCCTCGTCTCCAAAAGAAATACCAGACTCAACAGGCGATTGGGACTATCTCATAGCAAGCCTTGAGGAGATCACCAATCAAGAAAATCCATGGAAAGGAACAGAGCCTTGGTCTGGTAATGCAGTTGAAACTCCAGAAGGTTTCGTTGAGTTGGAAGCCTCCGAAAATATTGTGGAGGAACCACCTTCGAACCTTCCGACAGAAGATCCTGTTCAAAAGATAAACTTGGGAACACCTGATAACCCACGTCCTGTATTCATAAGCAAGAATATAAAGGATGATGAGTTACCCGAGTATATCGCTTTTCTTCGTGAGTTCGTTGATTGCTTTGCATGGTCCTATGCTGACATGCCTGGTTTAGACCCCAAAGTAGCAGTCCACAAACTCAATCTTCAAGAAGACGTCAAGCCTGTCAAACAAGGCCAAAGAAGATTCCGTCCAGATGTGATGGATAAAATTGAACAAGAAGTTCAAAAACTCAAAAGCGTTGGCTTCATCCGTGAGGAACAACATCCAGAATGGTTGGCCAACATTGTCCCCGTGACAAAGAAAAATGGGCAGATCAGGGTCTGTATTGACTATAGAGACTTGAATGGCGCTTGCCCTAAAGATGAATTCCCGCTCCCCATACCGGAGGTGATGATTGATAATACCTGCGGATTCGAGCGAATGACATTCATGGATGGCTTCTCTGGTTACAATCAGATAAAGATGCATCCCGAGGATGAAAAACACACTTCATTTCGGACTCCATTTGGCGTGTATTGCTACACTGTCATGCCATTTGGTCTGAAAAATGCTGGTGCCACATATCAAAGGGCTATGATGAAAATATTCCAAGATATGCAGCACAAGACGGTCGAATGTTACGTTGATGACCTCGCCGTCAAAAGCAGAAGAAAAGAAGACCATCTCAAAGATCTTCGGGAAGTCTTCCTCCGACTTCGCAAACACAAACTACGGATGAATCCTCTAAAATGCTTCTTCGGCGTCTCGTCGGATAAGTTTCTCGGATTCCTTGTTCGGAAAGCTGGAATAGAACTTGACCCCATAAAAGTCAAGGCTATTCTAGAAATGCTCTCTCCAAGAACCCTAAGGGAACTAAAAGGGCTTCAAGGGAGATTGGCCTACATTAGACGGTTCATCTCCAATCTTTCGGGGAAATGCCGTCCATTCTCTCGATTGATGAAAAAAGGTGTAGACTTTGTCTGGGATACCGACTGCGAAGCCGCATTTCAAGATATCAAGTCATACCTGACCAAACCTCCAGTGTTAGCTGCCCCTGCCACTGGAAAACCATTCATCTTGTACACAAGAGCTCTTGATCATTCTGTAGGCGCTTTGCTTGCACAAGAGAATGGTGAGGGAAAAGAAGCTGCTCTATACTACCTCAGCCGCATGCTAGTAGGTGCAGAGCATCGCTACTCTCCAGTCGAAAAAGAATGCCTTGCAGTGATGTTCGCCGTACAAAAGCTACGTCACTACTTGCTTTCCAACACAGTCTACCTGGTCTCGAGGATCAACCTCTTGAAGGTCCTTGTCACGAAGGCCGGTTCTCTCAATGCCCGACTGGCAAAATGGTCCATCCTCTTGTCACAATTTGATATTAGGTATGTGCCACAAAAAGCAATCAAAGGCCAAGCTCTAGCAGATTTCCTCGCAGAGCATCCATTGCCTAAAGATTCACCACTCAGAGATGATCTCCCAGACGAACCTGTCTACAACGTGGAGACTTCCTCACCAAATGCCTCCTGGGACATGTACTTTGACGGTGCAACCAGGACAAATGAAAACAGAAAGCTGATCTCGGGAGTTGGCATCCTCTTTGTTAGCCCCGACAAATGCATGATTCCACACGCTTTCTCGCTACTGGAACCATGCACAAACAATGCAACTGAATACCAAGCTCTGATCCTAGGATTGGAACTCGCCATCGAATCCGGTATCACTATGCTGGAAGTCTTTGGAGACTCTCAACTGATCGTCAACCAGATGAATCAGAAATATGAAGTCAGGAAGCCCGATCTGCTGCCTTATTACAACAAGGCACAATCGCTTCTGCAAAAGTTTGACATCTGCAACATCACCCACATTCGTAGAGGTGAAAATATCCGTGCAGATGCCCTGGCCGGACTTGCCGCATCAATGGCGATCCAGGAAGGGGAAAACATGCAAATTACAGTGTGCGAGAGAAGGATCCTCCCTCCTCTTAACACACACCAAGCAGTTGCCGAATGCCACCGAGTGGTTGGAAGTCGGATCTCTATCCTTCAACCTTCAATCGTCGACTGGAGGGATCCGTTCATTGATTACACTATGTTCGGAATCCTACCTGAAGATCCAAAAGAACGGGTAAGCATACAAAGGCGAGCCCCAAACTTTCATTTGGATATTCCTTCAAAAATCCTCTACAGGAAATCCTTCAACGGAGTACTTCTACGCTGCTTGTCACAACAAGAGGCCGAAGAAACACTTAAAGAAGTTCATGCTGGTCTTTGTGGAGCCCATCAGGCAGGTCCTAAGCTCTATGATCAGATAAAAAGGTTAGGTTACTATTGGCCTACCATGGTTGCTGATGCAATGCAATCTGCCAAACGCTGCCAGCTATGCCAAGTTCACGGAGATTACATTCACATGCCTCCGGAATGGCTGCATCCTACAGCAATCTCATGGCCTTTTGAAGCATGGGGCATGGACATCATAGGTCCTATCTCTCCCCCTTCAAGCAAAGGTCATCGCTTCATCTTCGCCGCAACGGATTATTTCTCCAAGTGGTCAGAAGCATTTGCGTTCAACGAAATGAAGACCTCATCAGTTCTTCAATTCCTACGCACCAACATCATTTGTCGTTTCGGCATACCCAAGAGATTCG
Source organism: Umbellularia californica (assembly GCA_028538565.1). Taxonomy (NCBI): domain Eukaryota; kingdom Viridiplantae; phylum Streptophyta; class Magnoliopsida; order Laurales; family Lauraceae; genus Umbellularia; species Umbellularia californica. The sequence goes on along the minus strand of JAPQWN010000003.1, from coordinate 60,320,687 downwards.
TCCATGATAACGGACCACAATTCCGAGATCATCGATTCTACAGGTTTTGCGACAAATACAAAATCCAAAGCTGTCCTTCGACTCCATACAATCCGGCAGCAAACGGATTAGCAGAAGCCTTCAACAAGACACTCTGCAAAATCCTCAAGAAAATGGTCTCTAGTCACAAAAGAGACTGGAGCGATAAACTGTCTGAAGCTTTGTGGGCCTATCGAACCACCGTTCGAGGACCAACCCATAGCACACCATTCTCCTTGGTCTATGGATGCGAAGCTGTCGTGCCCCTAGAGGTACAAATTCCTTCTCTGAGGGTATCTCTACAAAATGACATGACTCAAGAAAGCAATGTCAAATTGTGACTCCATGAGCTGGATAATCTCGACGAGAGACGGCTCGAAGCTCGACAAAGCATTGAACTTTACCAAGCACGCATGGCAGGATCTTTTGAGAAAAAGGTCAGGCTTGCCTACAAAAAGGGTGACTTGGTTCTTGCGGTAAAAAGACCAATGGTCTTCGCACACAAATCCAAAGGCAAATTTGAACCAAAATGGGAGGGACCCTACGTCATCGACAAAGTCTTCTCCAACGGCGCATATGCCCTCCTAAACATGGAAGGCGACAGATGTATGCTGCCTATCAACGGCAAGTTCTTGAAGCGGTACTACCCTTGAAGACTTACCCAATTGGGTAAGAGCAATGCCTGTATGGCCAAAACCTGTTCTCAGGTACTCGCTCGTCAAACCCACTCTCTTTAGAATTTTCATATCAAATGTCAAAATTTCTAGAGATTCAAAAACAATGCTTACTTTCATCGTTTCATTGTTCAAAAACAAAAAAAATCCAAGTTTAGGAGCCTCTCCCTGACTTGACCAAAGCTTTTGATCCTTGAACCAAAATTCATGGTTTGAAACAAAAATCCGGATTCAGGGATTTCCACCCTAGTCCACCTTACCTTTTACCGCCAAATGGTTCTAGGTCAAAATTTACAACCCTCGTGTCTTTAAACAAAAAAAAAATGGTTTTTCAAAAATCGTGGGGAAATGACATCAAAGTCAGTACCCGCAAAACAAAAATTTTGAAAAAAAGCAAGGATGCGACATTCCATCGATACTTGCACCCAAAATCGCAGGGAAGCGACATTTCGTCAATACTTGCAAAATCCAAAAACCGTGGAGAAGCAACAAACCAGTTGATATCCACAACCCAATTTCAAAAATCGTGGAGAAGCAACAAACCAGTTGATATCCACAACCCAAATTTCAAAGGTTCGAGAAAACCTAAAATCGTGGAGAAGCAACAAACCAGTTGATATCCACAACCCAATTTCAAAAATCGTGGAGATGCAACATACCAGTTGCTATCCACAACCAAAATTACAAATGGTTCGAGAAAACCTCAAATTTCAAAAATCGCGGAGAAACGACATCAAGTCAGTACCCGCAAAACCAAAAGTCTTGGGAAGCGACGCTTAGTCAATATTTGCACCCCAATTCGCGAGGAAGCGACATTCCATCGATACTTGCAAAACCTAACCCGCGAGGAAGTGACATTCCATCAATACTCGCAAAACCGAATGAGCAAGGAAGCGACATTCCATCGATACTTGCAAGACCATTCAGCGGGGAGGCGACATTTAGTCGATACCTGCATTTTGAAAACCAAAACTCGGCTATAAATGCCAAAATCCGGCTATAAATGCCAAAACAAAAAATTTCCGGCTATAAACGCCAAAATCGGCTTTCATGCCAATAAAACAAAACTTGGTTTTCAAAAAACTCGGCTACAAATGCCACACAAAAAAAACCTGACTCTCATGTCAAAACCGGCTATAAATGCCACAAATTGGCTATCAATGCCACCAAACCGGCTATAAATGCCACAAATTGGCTATCAATGCCACCAAACCGGCTATAAATGCCACCAATTGGCTATCAATGCCACCAAACTGGCTGTAAATGCCACAAAAATCCGGCTATAAATGCCACAAACCGGCTATCAATGCCACGAAAAATTGGCTTTCACGCCGACAAACCAAAACTTGGCTTTCAAAAAATGGCTATCAATGCCACAAAACCGGCTATAAATGCCACAAATTGGCTATCGATGCCACCAAACTGGCTGTAAATGCCACAAAATTTCGGCTTCCATGCCAACCCAAATTTTGGCTTTTACGCCATAAAATTTCGGCTTCCATGCCATCTCAAAATCGGCTTTCACGCCACAACCAAAATCAGGCTCCCATGCCAAAACAATTATTTGACAAAAGATTTTCACAAAATGACAAAGCTTTTGATCAAATCCCATTTAGCAATTGCTTTCATCACAAAAAGATTTGAGTGAGCGTAGGGAACAAAAAAAAAAAAAAAAAAAAAAAAAAAAAAAGGTACCAAAAAAATACATGTGGTACCAAAGCAAAAAAAAAAAAAAAAAATAGAAAGTGTTCACAAGCACTACAAAAAAAAAAAGTACCAAAAAAAAATACATGTGGTACCAAAAAAAAAAAAGAAAGTGTTCACAAGCACTACAAAAAAAAGAGTACCAAAAAAATATGGTACCAAAAAAAAAGAAGAATGGTTTCTGCTATAAAAAATCAGGAGCTTAGCCAAAAATGGTCTCCAGCCAAAGCTTCAGCTCCTCAAGCAAACTTTTGGCCTCAGCCGTCAGAGTTTCCAAGGCACGCTTCTTCAGGAACTTGCCATGAGATGCTGGCGAATGCCGTAACCCTTCTTTTACACCGGGAAGCTCTTCCCCAGCAGTTTGCCATCGTTCGTTTTCTAGAGTCCTCCTCTCGAGAACTTGACCGGCATCTGCAACCCTGCGGATCAGAGTACTCTCCCTGTCACGAGCCTCTGTTATAGCAGCCCACTTCGCATCGACTTGTGCCTTCAAATGCTCAAGACGTTTCCTGGCCTCCTCAACTTCCCTATCAAGGACGTTAAGGTCATGCCTCAATCCGATGATGGCTAGCTCTTCCTTGTTCTTCTCCCGAACTAGCTGCTTCTTGCTTTGTGTAGCCTCATTCAGGTCAGACTTAGCCTTATCAGCAGGGTCCAAGAACATCTCCTTGAAGAATTGGTCGTCAGGGAAACCCATGGTCTCAAACCACTTGTCACCCAGTGCAATGATCCTATCAACGATCGCCCTGGCACCTGTGACATCCAGACCAACCTCTTCGGTGTCGGTCAGAATCTCCTGTACATGTGGGATCATGCCAAATCCTGCCTCCAAGTGTCCAGAAAGGAGAGTCTTGACCCAAGAACTCAAAACCCGAGCCAGCACCTTCTTCGCAAATTGAAGAGACGAACTGGATGAAGATTCAACCTTCTCCGCTGATCGGCTGCTCATGTCATGTCCCATTGGAAGAGTAACAAAAGAACTCTTTTCACTTGGAGCCACTGGAGAGGGAATCTCAACACGAGGCATCTCCTCAATCATGTCTGAACTAATCTCTACCTCCGGATCGACCTCTGGCATCCCTTGCTCTGGTTCTGAAGAAAGCGATGGACTCTCTTCTGTCACTTCAAAACCTGCAAATGAAACACAAAAAGGTATGATATGATCCTATTAAGAAAAAAAAAAAAAAAAAAAATCAGGCCACGTGGCCGTACGGACCAGATCCGTACGGATCTGTCCGTACGGCCCACAAAAAAAAAAAAAAAAAAAAAAAGAGAAAAGAAGAAAAAAAAAACGTGTGAAAAAAAAAAACAAAAGAAGAAATCACGTGGAAAAAAAAAAGAGAAGAAGAATAGAAAGAAAAAAAAAACAAACAAGAAGAAAGAAAAAAAAAGAGAAGAGAAACTTTTTTTCCATCCTATTCTCTACATAAAGTTTTCTTGAAAGAAAAAGAGAGAAAACTTACTTGAAGCCATTGATGGAGAAAAAGAAGGAAAAAGCTTGAAGATCCTTGAAGAAGAAAAACTCTTGGCCTTGGAGCTCTCTTGAGATTGTTGCAAAAGAAAGCAATAAGAGCAAGAGATCCTACCTTCCTTTGCTTTTATAGGAGAGAGCAAATCAAAGAAGGAAACAAAGAAGAAAGGTAAGTGTTACTAATTAGTAACCTTACCAAAAGAGAAGGAATTAGAAAGATTCTTTCCCAAAAAGAAAGATGTCTTTGAGAGATTTCCTCCCAAAATCAATCAAATGAGAGATTCTCTCCAACAAAAAAGGATATTGGAGATTTCTTCCCAAAAAGAAAGATACCTTGAGATATTCTCTCCCAAATTAAGGGAATATGAGAGATTCTCTCCCATAAAGATATTTTTAGATATTCTCTATCCAAATGAGATATCTTTAGATATTCTTTACAAAAATGGCCCCACATGAGATCTAAGCCATCCTAAAAAGCTTAAGGTCCCATGGGCTAGCCCATATGAGCCAGGTTTGACCACCTAGGCACTAAAAAAAAAAAAAAAAAAAAAAAAAAAAAAAAATGGGCTTTTAGTCAGGAAAAAAATTCCTCTTACCCAAGAGCATACAAAAATGGTTCTATGCCTCTTTTGAGTTGATTGAACCATACAAAAATTCCAAGCCCCGTGAGCTTCCAAAAATCAAACCATCCAGCCTCATATACCAAGTTGAGCCAAAATCTTGAAATTGACATTCCACAAAAATCCAAACCACTCCAATGGACCCACACAGTCCCAAAGAGTGACCAAAAACCAAATCCAGGTCCCCTAACTTGCCACATACAGCTTGTTAGGTCACAAGACCAAAACCAAAAACCAAATCATGATCCCCCAACTTGCCACATACAGCTTGTTGGGTCACAAGGTCAAAACCAAAACCCGATCCCCTAACCTGCCATATATAGCTGGTTAGGTCACAAGATCAAAAACAGAAACCCAAATCCACATCCCTGATGTCATCTTCAAAACTTTGCCTCGAGATGGTGTGTGATTCCTTTCACTACCATAAAATTCCCCTGGAAGCTCAAAGGCACCTCTACCAAATGAAAGATTGCTCAAAGACTCTTGGTCAAGACACAAGCTCTCCTTCAAAAATCTCTTCGAGGCACATCGACTACAAAAGTCAAGCAATTCGTCGCTGTACCTCGAGGGGGCATTTGTTGACACCAAAAATGTCACTTTGCCTTTTCAAATCAAGAAAGCTGCATGAAGTCGCAACCTGCCATAAATAGGCAATGCAACTTCTCCAAAAATTCAAATCTTGTCAGAATCAAACAAAAACTGCAAGATCCTTCAAGATAGCCAAGAGAAGAGTACACATGAAGTTTCGGGCCATTTCGACAACATTTGGCCTAACTTCACTTCTCCGACAGCTAAACGGGAGCTCCCGGCGGCGACATCATCGGAGACGTCAAAACTTCGATCAAAGCCTACAGATGACTCCAGCATGTCTCAAAAGGGCTCTATGCCAAATTTCAAGTCAAACCGACAACGTTTGACCCTCCATCAATGCTCGAGCAGCAAAATCAAGCCTCCCGGCGGCGGGAACCACCGAAGCCTTCGCTCATCAAACCAAGTGCATGAGTGGCTTCAACATGCTTCCAAAAGGCTGCACGTCGAATTTCAGGTCATTCCGACAACGTTTGACCAGGTTTCGATGCTCCGAGAGAAAATCAAGCCTACCGGCGGCGGAGCAACCCGGGACCATGACATCCAAAACGGAGCCCATGGAACGTCTCAAAATGACTCCAATAGGCTCCCCGTCAAATTTCAGGTCAATCGGACATCGTTTGACCACATATCAAAGCTCGGCATTTTCCCCGCAGCAAAATCAAGTGAAGCATTGACGGGACCCCAAACGGCTTCAAAACTCAAACAAAAGCCTATGGTTGGTCTTATTTATCGCTCAGGAGGCTTCACCTCAAATTTCAGGTCATTCCGACATCGTTTGACCAAGTTTCAGCTTCTGGCGGAAAATCAGCAGCTCTACGCGACAAAGTCTTCGGCTTTCCCGGAAAATTGGAAACTTTGCACTCTAAAAATGCAAGGATTCTCATTAAGTTTTCTACAGGGAAATCAAGCCAATAAATGAGAAGAAATGTCAAGAAAAATACAGAAGAAAACGGCGACGAAAAAGACCTAAAAACGACCGCAAAACGGGCTCCGAAGGGGAAAAATCCCCCAGGGTCGCAGACCCCTGCGACCATGGCCCATGGTCGCAGGCCCCTGCGACCATGGCCCATGGTCGCCGGTCCATGGTCGCCGGCGACCATGGCCCATGGTCGCCGGCGACCATGGAGGTCCGGGTCACCGGATTTTCCGCCGGTGACCCGTTTTTTCGTCTTTTTTCGCGTTTCGCGCACTTTGGCCCCTGTGGTTTCCTGAAAATGTGATTTTTAGTGTTGACACCAAAAATGTCACTTTGCCTCTTCAACATCAAGAAAGCTGCATGAAGTCGCAACCTGCCATAAATAGGCAATGCAACTTCTCATAAAATCAAATCTTGTCAGAATCAAACAAAAACTGCAAGATCCTTCAAGATAGCCAAGAGAAGAGTACATATGAAGTTTCGGGCCATTTCAGAATCATTTGGCCTAACTTCGCTTCTCCGACAGCTAAAATGGCGCTCCCGGCGGCGACATCATCGGAGACGTCAAAACTTCGATCAGAGCCTACAGATGACTCCAGCATGTCTCAAAAGGGCTCCATGCCAAATTTCAAGTCAAACCGACAACGTTTGACCCTCCATCAATGCTCGAGCAGCAAAATCAAGCCTCCCGGCGGCGGAAACCACCGGAGCCTTCGCTCATCAAACCAAGTGCATGAGTGGCTTCAACATGCTTCCAAAAGGCTGCACGTCAAATTTCAGGTCATTCCGAAAACGTTTGACCAGGTTTCGATGCTCCGAGAGAAAATCAAGCCTACCGGCGGCAGAGCAACCCGGGACCATGACATCCAAAACGGAGCCCATGGAACGTCTCAAAATGACTCCAATAGGCTCCCCGTCAAATTTCAGGTCAATCGGACATCGTTTGACCGCACATCAAAGCTCGGCATTTTCCCCGCAGCAAAATCAAGTGAAGCATCGACGGGACCCCAAACGGCTTCAAAACTCAAACAAAAGCCTATGGTTGGTCTTATTTATTGCTCAGGAGGCTTCACCTCAAATTTCAGGTCATTCCGACATCGTTTGACCAAGTTTCGACTTCTGGCGGAAAATCAGCAGCTCTACGCGACAAAGTCTTCGGCTTTCCCGGAAAATTAGAAACTTTGCACTCTAAAAATGCAAGGATTCTCATCAAGTTTTCTACAGGGAAATCAAGCCAATAAATGAGAACAAATGTCAAGAAAAATACAGAAGAAAACGGCGACGAAAAAGACCTCAAAACGACCGCAAAACGGGCTCCGAAGGGGAAAAATCCCCCAGGGTCGCAGACCCCTGCGACCATGGCCCATGGTCGCAGGCCCCTGCGACCATGGGCCATGGTCGCCGGTCCATGGTCGCCGGCGACCATGGAGGTCCGGGTCACCGGATTTTCCGCCGGTGACCCGTTTTTCCGTCTTTTTTCGCGTTTCGCGCACTTTGGCCCCTGTGGTTTCCTGAAAATGTGATTTTTAGTGCTTGAAATTGACTCATATCCTCCGACATCCGTCAAAATCACGGGTCAACCTCCAAAAGCATAAAATCATCATTGATCGCTCCAAGATCGCCAACCGGTCGACCAAGAAAGTGCACTTTCTGTCCGACCGATCGTGAAATCGACAAGACAGATGTCACCGGCCCACTCTTAGCTATCAATGTCTGAAGTTACATGTTCATCCGATGTCGATCAGTATGTAGATCCATCGATGATCATCGCCAGAAGAATTCCAGAAGACACGGCATGGCCCGCGACTCTTCGACTGCTCGGCGACCAATTAATGTGGTTAATTGACTAGCTTTATTGCAGTCATTAATTCATTTCTTTGGACGGCCCAATCAGAAGCAAGCATTTGGGAGTTACAAGTCAATTGATTCATGGCATTTAAACCATGAAACTCCTCCCATTATGGTAATTAAGGTGATTAAAAGCCCTTAATCTCCATCGGCCAATCAGATTCAAGGAAAAAGGAGTTACAAAATCAAGAAATAAATCTTGTAACTCCTCCCATTAAAGCCATTAAGGCTCATAAACCCTCCTAAATGGCTACCAAAGGCCTATAAATAGGAGAGCATTCCATTGAAATGGAGATCGAAAAAGGATCAGAAAAAAGAGGAGAAAATCAGAGGATCAGAAAAACAAAGATCAGAAAGAGATCTGAGAGAAAGAAAAAAAGAGAGAAAACTCTGCTGAAGTTCTGCACCGGCCACCACTACAAGGTGACAAAAGTCCCTTGGGGGGCACCCCCCCCCCAAGGTCCTTGCCTTCTCCTGCTGCCTCCAATGGCTTAGACGTGGCTTTTCAGCCCGTCTACTTAGCTTTTTATTGGACATAGGACCTTCTCTTGGTCTTTGTCCTCTAAAAATCTGAGGTTATAGCCAAGCCAAGCGAATCAAGAGCATCTTCTGTTCTCATCTGCATGGATGATGGCGAAGCCCATACATGGCTTGCGACCGTCAATCTGAACGAGTCCCCCACAATCTCCTGAAAAGTTAGATCTTCCTTTTCTTGCTTTTCATTGTAGTTTGTATTTTTCCAAAAGAGACAAAAATCACAACTCTTGTCTTTCATTATTGATGAGAATTGTAAATCGGCTATAAACGCCAAAATCGGCTATAAATGCCAAACAAAATCGCCTTTCACGGCAAACCAAGAAAATGTCTCTTTTCTTAAATATTTGTGCAATGGAAAACTTGAAAGAAGTTGATTTCCTTTTTACTTGCGAAGGTTGATCTCCGGATTACCACTTGCAATTCCAAGTAAAATAGAAAATCTGGCACACCCACCCACACAAAAGAAATGTTGATGCACGCTTCAGGGCCCGCCAGGGCGCGAAAGGGCCGGACCCGACGGACTCCCACGTTCCGCCGACCCCGGTAGCCGCCCCAGCACGGCGCCTCGGAGCGCGTTCCATCAAGCTGGCACACCCGGTGGGACTCGTTCATTTGAGAACACGGTGCTTGGAAATGAAATATTTGCATATCATACTTTTTGCTCTATGCTTATACTTCTTTTCCGGATTCCTTGGCTACTTTCTAGCTGGTAGCCTATGTTGGATTTTGCATCCTAAAAAAAATGAGATGGGATCTTTTGGAAATTTCTATTTCTTTGAGTTTGTTTCCATTCTTTCTCATTTCAAAAAAACAAAAATCAGTTTTCTTAGTTTGAATTCAAAATTGAGAAACTTTGATCCTATCCTATCGTTCTTTGGCGCTTGCAGAAATGTTGAGCCCGTTCGACTAAGGTTTTGGGCCATCGTTTCTCTTCGATGAGTTCATTAGAGATTTCAAAAAAAAAAATATTAAAAAAAAAATAAAAAAAAATCAAATCAGTTTTCTTAGTTTGAATTCAAAATTGAGAAACTTTGATCCTATCCTATCGTTCTTTGGTGCTTACAGAAATGTTGAGCCCGTTCGACTAAGGTTTTGGGCCATCGTTTCTCTTCGATGAGTTCATTAGAGATTTCAAAAAAAAAAAAATATTAAAAAAAATAAAATAAAAAAAAATCAGTTTTCTTAGTTTGAATTCAAAATTGAGAAACTTTGATCCTATCCTATCGTTCTTTGGTGCTTGCAGAAATGTTGAGCCCGTTCGACTAAGGTTTTGGGCCATCGTTTCTCTTCGATGAGTTCATTAGAGATTTCAAAAAAAAAAAATATTAAAAAAAAATAAAAAAAAATCAAATCAGTTTTCTTAGTTTGGATTCAAAATTGAGAAACCTTGATCCTATCCTATCGTTCTTTGGTGCTTGCAGAAATGTTGAGCCCGTTCGACTAAGGTTTTGGACCATCGTTTCTCTTCGATGAGTTCATTAGAGATTTCAAAAAAATAAATAAATAAATAAATAAATAAAAAATCAAAAAATCAGTTTTCTTAGTTCTGATTCAAAATTGAGAAGCTTTGATCCTATCCTATCGTTCTTTGGTGCTTGCAGAAATGTTGAGCCCGTTCGACTAAGGTTTTGGGCCATCGTTTCTCTTCGATGAGTCTATTTGGGATTTTTATAAAAAAAAAAAAGGGACATAGACCACTAAGGTTAAACCAATTGCGTTCTTTGATCACGATTGATTCAAGAAAAGCCTTTTCCAGAGTGTGGAGACAGCTTGACTGTTCTAGGCAAGGGTCCTCCAAACGGGTTCATTAAGTAATCCTACCCTTACCTGGGGGCAATTCTATCAATTGAGGTTTCATAAGACCGGGTTAGGAGGCCTATGTGTACTCTCTCGTCTTTAAATCTTAAAAATTTAAAAAAAAAATAAAAAATAAAAAAAAAAAGATTTTCAAAAAAAAAATCTTAAAAAAATAAAAAAATCAAAATAAAAAAAATAAAAATAAAAAAATAAAAAACAAAAAAAAAAGATTTTCAAAAAAAAAATCTTAAACAAAAAAAAAGATTTTTTTTTAAAAAAAAAAAAATGAAAATCTAAAAAAAAAAAAAAAAATCTTCAAAAAAAAAAAAAACTCTCGTCATTTTAGATTCAGATCCGAGAAATTGTGGTTCCTTCCCTTCTGGGTACTGGCGCTCGCGGAAATCGTTGAGCCCGTATTCGGATCGGAATATCATCTGCTCTCTTTGATGAATCCAATCTTGACATTTCAAAAAACAAAGAATCCCATCTCATGGATGCGATCTCCAACATTTGTGCATAGCAATACTGGTACGCCCTTTCAGGGTCTACTGTATCTGTGACCGGCACATTTGTAACTCCTACCTTATATTCTTCTTGTCTCGAGCAAGCTCTGCTTCTCGATAAGTCGAATTTAGGTATACAATTGCTTCTAGCAGTCATTGGAACGCTCATTTCGAGCCTACCATGTTCGCTGTCAGAACAATTGTACCATCTATGGCTTTTTGCCTTCTTCATGTCGCTTGGGTCATATCTCTTGAGCGATTTGAAAAGACAACCATAGAAATTCCCATTTATGATCATTATATTCTTGTGATTACTAATGGATGTGGTCTTGTTTCAGAACTTTTTCGAAACTAACAATGGCAGCCTTAACCATTATTTTCGATGAGAACAAGCACCAACTCATGCTTCAACAGAAGCAAACCGAGCGCACTTACAAGCGCCCTGCCAGCTGCCGAAGCGTCAACTCCCTCGTCAACTCTCTGAACTCAGGGTCGACCTCGACTCCCCGGACCATCGTCTTCGGGACACTGGGACCATTCCCACTTCCCGAAGAACAAACTGCGCCTGCCAAAAGGCAGAAGATCGCCTCTCAACGTGTCACTCCCGTGACACCAAAGGCGAGCGCCCAAAAGCCTGAAGCCCGCGGCACCCCCGCGAAGCCTCGACCCACAAACAACCAGGTCTATCCCAAGACTTGGTCTCCAAGACCTTCCCCAAAACAAAGAAGGTCTCAAACATCCACCAAGCCAGCATACCTGGCCCCACTCAAAGAAAACCAGTTCTACCCTCTTGCCTACATGAAAGAGGAGAGACCCATCTCCAACTTGACTCCCAAGTCGACCCAGCATGAATCGGCTTGCTCCCACAAGCCCAAAATCAGATCATGCATCACAAGGCCTCTCCAAGCACCTGCTAAGGCCTACACTCCTTCAGTTCGACCCTTCATCTCTACAGGGGCCGAACTCGAAAGGTTTAAAGCTTCGCTGCAACAGGCAAAGGACCGGGTCCGCATCTTGTCCTTGCCCAACCACAAAGAAGACAAGCTCGGCTGCTGCGCCCGAGGGAGCACATCCTTCATCGTCAGAGCCCAGCCGGAGCTGACTGAAGCTCAAATCGCTCGTCGAGCACGCCGCCGTGCGTCATATCGACAAAAGAGACTAGAGAAGCAACGGACCCAGCCTCCTACACTTCAAGTCTCCCACAAATGGGTCGAAAAAGAAAGACCCGACCAAGTTGCTGCCGTCCATATGGTTGAAAAAACCAGAAGACGCCAAAAGTCAGCATAAAAAATCCATGTCCGACGTCCGGTGACCCGTAGCGTCACCGGGACACGAAGACATCCTGAAGAATCTCCTGCCCCTTCAAGCCAAGGACGGGAGAGTAATCCTTCATCAAGCTCTTCATCAAAAAGAATGAGCCCTAGCTCGGTCACCAGGACGATTTCTTCGTTCGAATCCCGAGGGATGAACGTCTTGGCTACAAGTTCTGAGCCGCCACCTCAGAATCCACCTCGAGATGATGCGCTCACACGCATCCAGCAGTTGGAACAAGGCCAGCAGAGGATTGAAACTCTGATGGAAAACCTTCTCCTCGTTGTCCAAAATCAGGTGAACAATGAGCCTCCTTCGAATCATGGCAATAACGAGGGAAATGGAGAAGAAAATGAGTCACGCGCCCTTACCAAAAAGGACGTAGACAGTATCCTCGCCAAAGCTAAAGAAGAGGATATACTCAAAGAGCATGGGATCAAGCCACCATATCCTTTATGGATGGACTCGGTCCCGTTCCCCACAAAATTCAAACATCCTACTCTCCAAACATATACGGGGAAAGGATCGGCCAGACAGCACGTCATCCACTTCAAGATCTTGACGGGAGCTATCGCGGATCAAGATGCACTCAAGATCCGCCTCTTTGGAAGTACCCTAAAAGGTACGGCCTTCGATTGGTACTCCACTCTGCCGGAGAACTCCATTCAGAACTGGGCTATGCTGGAGACACGCTTCCTGACCCACTTCCAAGGTGAGGATCATCCTGTCACTATGGCTCAGCTCTGCAGCCTAAAACAGGGAGAGAATGAGTCAACTTATGACTTCATTCACAAGTGGAAAGCAATGGCGTACAAATGCTCAGATGTACTGCCACAAGCGTCGCTAGTCGACATCTGCCGAAACAACATGAGAGCTAAAATCCGCTCCATGATCATCGGCAACAAATCAAAAAACCTGGGAGAACTCCTGGAAGCTTCCATGGAAGCTGAAACGGTGATCAAAGACCTCAACAGTCAGAAATCATCAAAGAAAGAGCCGACTGCTGTTGCAACCTCTAAACCAAAGAAGAAGGAGGTTCTCAATGTGCAGACTAAGTCAGCTCCTCAGCAACCAAAGAAAGCTGAAAATAGAGATGCAGGTAAGAGACCTGAACTCTCTGATGCCTTCAAAGAGCGAGTAGAAAAGAAATATCCGTTCGATGAAGACGTCGAAGAAATCTTTGAGGCTCTCCTAGCAAATGGCAAACTCATTTTGCCAGAGCCCAAAAGACCTGGAGACGTTGGCAAAACCAATGATCCTCGGTACTGTCCATACCACCAGATGGTCTCGCATCCTCTCAATCAATGCTTTGTTGTGAGAGAGAAGATAAACGAGATGTGGAAAAACGGAGTCATCACCTTTGACAAAAATTATGGCCCCGCCTCCGTCAACATGGTGTCACGTGGACAAACACCAAAATCACCGAAGAAGAAGATCACTACTTCCTTCAAGGTGATAAATAGAATTCAAACGTCCGAAGTGTTGGTTCCTTGCCCGACACCAGACGGACAACCCATATGGGTACATCCCGATCTCCTGGAAGATGAAAATTGGGAGATCGTCAAAACAAAGCCGACCGCTCAGCAGCGAAGGCAAGCCAAGAAACATCTCCTCAAGCTCAAACGGCAAGAGAAGACCCAGCCAAAACAAGAAGTTCATGAAAAGGCAGAGGCCTCCTCTACCACTTCACTCGGGGCAACAGAAACGTCCCTTCCAGGGACTTCAAAGGCGGTAAGAAACTTCACTCTCAGTGATTTCATGCCACCTCAATTCAAAAAAGAAGCCATGCAGGGGGCATCATACTCTTGCAACTCGGTAGTTGGATTCTCCATTGATGGATACGAGTCCAGCGACACCGACGATGGATTCGAGCCCAACTACACCGATGAGTGGGAGGAATCTCTTGAAACAGGAGAATATCTCTCCGATGAAGAATGGGTTCCTGAAACTCACCTTATGCCAGTAATCTGGTATAACCCCTTGCAACCACAAGGATCCTGGTCTGATGATGAAGAAGACCAAGAGGCTGCACAAGAAGATGCTGTTAACCCAGCACCTGTCATTGCTCCAGTGGAAATCAACTATGTTGAGCCACACGGAGAAGACGAAGAAGAGGATCTGGCTCCCATGCCTGATCTTGAAGAATATGCAAGGATCTTGCAGCGTCTCGCTCTAGAACAAGAGCAAGACCGCGTCAACGAGATTCCTCACAATCCAGAGCCGGAAGTCCCTGAAGCCCATCAGGTACCTCCTCCCTCAACTCCTGAAAATGGAGAACATTGCTGGATTGACGATCCTCTTACATCCGAGGATGAGTCTGACTCCGAGCAGGCAACATCTTCTATCAGAGCTTCCTGTAATGTAATATATCAGGATTATAGCTCTTCTGAAGCGTCGTCTGATGAGATTACCTACACTCCGACGACGCCTAGCAATGTATCCTCTGGAGCTACCTCGTCTCACGTGACTTTCACAGAGATGACACCCTCTCAGGTTTCTTCTCCTGAAACTGTGACTTCAGGATACACATTCTTCCCGACTCATCATCATGAAGAAAACCCAACTTGGGGTGATGGATGGGTCAACGAAGAAGAAAAGTTGCTGGATGCTGTTCAGGACTTGCTCCCGGAAAATGCTCCGTGCAACACAATCACTGAGGATGGCAACTCTGCTGCAGATACATCCCCAGTAGATGAAAAACGACAGCCTCTTGATCCTGAAGACAATCTTCCAAACGAAGATCCTTCTCAAGAAGCTCTCGAAGTTGGTAGAGGCACCCGTTCGGGCCGGGACTACCACAAAAATTACAACCAATCTTCCTTTACTTATGTAAATCCTTCGGGAAAAGATGTTGTAAGCGCCCCCAGTGGCAACAATGATGAACATGCAGGCCCTAAGGAGGCTTTCAAGTATGACTTGGTTGAGCACTTCAAACACATACCTGCACGTCTTCACATCCTGGATTTATTACGAATGTCTCCACGCACTCGTGATAATCTCATCTCAGAACTACAAAAACTGAATGAGGATGTCGACAAACATGCCCCGCAAGTCCTCCAAATTGAAATGGACTACCGGATCAAAAACTCAGAAAACTCCTTAAAAGGAGAAAAAGAGAAAACTGAGGGATCATGCATCCAATGCCTCTCGGTTCAAAAGGCCGCCAGTGCAACCATCGCCTTCACTAAGGAAGACCTCCTACTTGGCGAAGCAAGGCACAACCGACCCCTGTACTTCACAGGGTACATCAAAGAAATGCCGATACATAGAGTTCAGATCGACCCAGGTTCTGCACTCAACCTTATCTCCACTTCGGCTCTTGAAGAGTTGGGCATCCCACCCAGCAAGCTAAGCCACACATCTGTATCTATCTTTGGATACGATGGGAGCACTCAAAGGCCTATCGGCAAAATCAGGTTCAAATTGCAAATCGGTGATCTTATCTCTGAGGTCACTGTGTATGCAATAAAAACCCCCTCATGCTACAACATCCTTCTCGGACGTCCTTGGATACACGAGAATGGTGTTGTTCCTTCAACTCTACATCAATGCATCAAGTTCGTCGGCGACGACGGCATGGTACATCGTGTCTTTGCGGACAGAAAACCCTTCAAAGGTAAAGAAGTCCACTTCGCAGACTCCCAGATGTATGAAGGCGAAAAAGAAGAAAAAGAGGAAATAGCACCCCCTGCTGAAAATCTCCAGAAAGATAAAGGCAAGGCTCCTCAAAAATCACCGGAAGAAAACAAACCCTCCGGCAAATTAGAAGAGAGTAGTCAATCTCCCTTCGTTATCTCCCTCAAGAATTCAAAACCTTTGGTCATCACGACTAAAGTGAAGAAGACGAAACAAAAGCCTGGGGGCAAATTTGTTGTCTCTCTCGTGTCTATCATGCAAGACACAGACTCGGACTCAGAGCCAGAAGATGATGCATCGTCAAGCCAAGCTGACACTCAGCAAGTTCAGCCTGCTCTCACTCCGATGGAGACACCTGCTGATGTAGAAGATCCTACGTCTGCTACCTTTGTTGTTCCGGCAACATCACCAAAGCAAAGGCCGATCTTCTTCCATAGATCGGACGCTTCTTCATCAAGCTCCATGCTGGAACCTTTCCAAAATGAAGGTATGCCTCAGCTATCTCTATATAGTCCTGTGGCACAAGCAATTATGAAGAAAATGGGCTTTGACGCTCAAAACCCAGTTGGTTTAGGAGAAAGACGCGGTATTCTCACACCATTGGAGCCCGCCTTGACCAAAAGCCAGCTGGAAGATTGGAGACTCTACGGATATGTAGAAAAGTCTTCATATGGGTTAGGGTATGATCCCGACACTCCTCTGAGACAGTTGACACAAAGGCTTAAAAGTCGTTTTACCGACCATGCATCAACATCTAAAGTCCACAAAGACATCGATCTCCCTGGAAATCTCTTTAAAGAGTTACCTGACAAAGATCCAGGAAGCTCATCCAATTGGTATGATTTCTCTGATGATAAAGAGGAATCGTCCGATAATACAGACGATCCAGGAAGGGGAAAACATGCAAATTACAGTGTGCGAGAGAAGGATCCTCCCTCCTCTTAACACACACCAAGCAGTTGTCGAATGCCACCGAGTGGTTGGAAGTCGGATCTCTATCCTTCAACCTTCAATCGTCGACTGGAGGGATCCGTTCATTGATTACACTATGTTCGGAATCCTACCTGAAGATCCAAAAGAACGGGTAAGCATACAAAGGCGAGCCCCAAACTTTCATTTGGATATTCCTTCAAAAATCCTCTACAGGAAATCCTTCAACGGAGTACTTCTACGCTGCTTGTCACAACAAGAGGCCGAAGAAACACTTAAAGAAGTTCATGCTGGTCTTTGTGGAGCCCATCAGGCAGGTCCTAAGCTCTATGATCAGATAAAAAGGTTAGGTTACTATTGGCCTACCATGGTTGCTGATGCAATGCAATTTGCCAAACGTTGCCAGCTATGCCAAGTTCACGGAGATTACATTCACATGCCTCCGGAATGGCTGCATCCTACAGCAATCTCATGGCCTTTTGAAGCATGGGGCATGGACATCATAGGTCCTATCTCTCCCCCTTCAAGCAAAGGTCATCGCTTCATCTTCGCCGCTACGGATTATTTCTCCAAGTGGTCAGAAGCATTTGCGTTCAACGAAATGAAGACCTCATCAGTTCTTCAATTCTTACGTACCAACATCATTTGTCGTTTCGGCATACCCAAGAGATTCGTCCATGATAACGGACCACAATTCCGGGATCATCGATTCTACAGGTTTTGCGACAAATACAAAATCCAAAGCTGTCCTTCGACTCCATACAATCCGGCAGCAAACGGATTAGCAGAAGCCTTCAACAAGACACTCTGCAAAATCCTCAAGAAAATGGTCTCTAGTCACAAGAGAGACTGGAGTGACAAACTGTCTGAAGCTTTATGGGCCTATCGAACCACCGTTCGAGGACCAACCCATAGCACACCATTCTCCTTGGTCTATGGATGCGAAGCTGTCGTGCCCCAAGAGGTACAAATTCCTTCTCTGAGGGTATCTCTACAAAATGACATGACTCAAGAAAGCAATGCGAAATTACGACTTCATGAGTTGGACAATCTCGATGAGAAACGGCTCGAAGCTCGACAAAGCATTGAACTTTACCAAGCACGCATGGCAGGATCTTTTGACAAAAGGGTCAGGCAACGCGCCTACAAAAAGGGTGACTTGGTTCTTGCGGTAAAAAGACCAATGGTCTTCGCACACAAATCCAAAGGCAAATTTGAACCAAAATGGGAGGGACCCTACGTCATCGACAAGGTCTTCTCCAATGGCGCATATGCCCTCCTAAACATGGAAGGCGACAGATGTATGCTGCCTATCAACGGCAAGTTCTTGAAGCGGTACTACCCTTGAAGACTTACCCAACTGGGTAAGAGCAATGCCTGTATGGCCAAAACCTGCTCTCAGGTACTCGCTCGTCAAACCCACTCTCTTTAGAATTTTCATATCAAATGTCAAAATTTCTAGAGATTCAAAAACAATGCTTACTTTTACCGTTTCATTGTTCAAAAAAAAAAAAAACAAAAAAATCCAAGTTTAGGAGCCTCTCCCTGACTTGACCAAAACTTTCGATCCTTGAACTAAAATTCATGGTTTGAAACAAAAATCCGGATTCAGGGATTTCCACCCTAGTCTACCTTACCTTTTACCGCCAAATGGTTTTAGGTCAAAATTTACGACCCTCGTGTCTTTAAACAAAAAAATGGTTTTTTCAAAAACCGCGGGGAAGTGACACTTAGTCGATACTCGCAAAACTCAAAAAATCGGAAGGATGCGAACCCCATTCGATACTTCCAAAACCTCTAAAATCGTGGAGACGCAACATTTCAGTTGATATCCACAACCCAAATTTCAAAGGTTCGAGAAAACCTCAAATTTCAAAAATCACGGGGAAACGACATCAAGTCAGTACCCGCAAAACCAAAAGTTTTGGGAAAAGCATGGAAGCGACGCTTAGTCGATATTTGCACCCCAATTCGCGAGGAAGCGACATTCCATCGATACTTGCAAAACCTAACCCGCGAGGAAGTGACATTCCATCAATACTCGCAAAACCGAATGAGCAAGGAAGCGACATTCCATCGATACTTGCAAGACCATTCAGCGGGGAGGCGACATTTAGTCGATACCTGCATTTTGAAAGCAAAAAAAAATCTGGCTATAAATGCCAAAACCTGGCTCTTTTGCCAAAAACCGGCTATCAATGCCACCAAATCGGCTATAAATGCCACACACAAAAAAAAGACCTGACTCTCATGTCAAAACCGGCTATAAACGCCACAAACCGGCTATCAATGCCACAAAAAATTGGCTTTCACGCCGGCAAACCAAAACTTGGCTTTCAAAAAATGGCTATCAATGCCACCAAACCGGCTATAAATGCCACAAATTGGCTATCAATGCCACCAAACCGGCTATAAATGCCACAAATTGGCTATCAATGCCACCAAACTGGCTATAGATGCCACAAAACAAACACCGGCTTCCATGCCAACCAAAATTTTGGCTTTTACGCCATAAAATTTCGGCTTCCATGCCATCTCAAAATTGGCTCCCATGCCACGAACAAAATTTTTGGCTCTTATGCCATCTCAAAAATCGGCTATAAATGCCACCCACAAAAAAAAAAAAAACCTGACTCTCATGTCAAAACTGGCTGTAAATGCCACAAAAATCCGGCTTTCATGCCAAATTCGTTTCCCCTACCAAAACAATCATTTGACAAAAGATTTTCACAAAATGACAAAACTTTTGATCAAATCCCATTTAGCAATCGCTTTCATCACAAAAAGATTTGAGTGAGCGTAGGGAAAACAAAAAAAAAAGAGTACCAAAAAAATACATGTGGTACCAAAAAAAAGGAAAGTGTTCACAAGCATTACAAAAAAAAAGTACCAAAAAATACATGTGGTACCAAAAAAAAGGAAAGTGTTCACAAGCACTGCAAAAAAAAAGAAGTACCAAAAAATACATGTGGTACCAGAAAAAGAAGAATGGTTTCTGCTACAAAAATCAGGAGCTTAGCCAAAAATGGTCTCCAGCCAAAGCTTCAGCTCCTCAAGCAAACTTTTGGCATCAGCCGTCAGAGTTTCCAAGGCACGCTTCTTCAGGAACTTGCCATGAGATGCTGGCGAATGCCGTAACCCTTCTTTTACACCGGGAAGCTCTTCCCCAGCAGTTTGCCATCGTTCGTTTTCTAGAGTCCTCCTCTCGAGAACTTGACCGGCATCTGCAACCCTGCGGATCAGAGTACTCTCCCTGTCACGAGCCTCTGTTATAGCAGCCCACTTCGCATCGACTTGTGCCTTCAAATGCTCAAGACGTTTTCTGGCCTCCTCAACTTCCCTATCAAGGACGTTAAGGTCATGCCTCAATCCGATGATGGCTAGCTCTTCCTTGTTCTTCTCCCGAACTAGCTGCTTCTTGCTTTGTGTAGCCTCATTCAGGTCAGACTTAGCCTTATCAGCAGGGTCCAAGAACATCTCCTTGAAGAATTGGTCGTCAGGGAAGCCCATGGTCTCAAACCACTTGTCACCCAGTGCAATGATCCTATCAACGGTCGCCCTGGCACCTGTGACATCCAGACCAACCTCTTCGGTATCAGTGAGAATCTCCTGCACATGTGGGATCATGCCAAATCCTGCTTCCAAGTGTCCAGAAAGGAGAGTCTTGACCCAAGAACTCAAAACCCGAGCCAGCACCTTCTTCGCAAATTGAAGAGACGAACTGGATGAAGATTCACCCTTCTCCGCTGATCGGCTGCTCATGTCATGTCCCATTGGAAGAGTCACATAAGAACTCTTTCCACTTGGAGCCACTGGAGAGGGAATCTCAACACGAGGCATCTCCTCAATCATGTCAGAACTGGTCTCTACCTCCGGATCGACCTCTGGCATCCCTTGCTCTGGTTCTGAAGAAAGCGATGGACTCTCTTCTGTCACTTCAAAACCTGCAAATGAAACACAAAAAGGTATGAATATGATCCTGTTAAAAAAAAAAAAACATCATCAGGGTCATCACTACAAAGTACCTTCTTCGACGACTGGCGGAACACTCTCTTCCTCCATGAACTCATCGGAAGCATCATCAACATTTGCGTCCATTGATGGTTCAAAGTCATCGGAATCCTGTGGCAAGTCAGCTGACAAGAAAAATGTTAGCAAATCAAATCGCAGGCACAAAAAAAAAAAAAGAGAAAGCGAAAGAAGTTATACCAATTGGAGATTCCGGAATCATTCCAGAGTCCCTAGGTTCTTCTTCAGATGCCATAACCGGCTCCATCACCGCCTCATCGGTCGGAACCTTAGGCATCGCCAAGTCTTCATCCTCTGCTAAAAAAAAAAAAAAAAAAAAAAAAAAAAAGCAGCAGCAGGGTAAGAAAACAAATCAGAACATGGAAAGCCCCATGAAAGAAGCAGAAAAAGAAAAAGGAAGAATCATACCTTCACCAATGGTCTCTTCTCCACGGTTCCTCTTCTCTGGAGGCTCGTCGACAGCCTCTGGCACCTCCTCGTTGATGGTAAGAGGGATTTCCATGTCAGGAGAGTCCTCATGTGGCCCCTCGCTGTGATGATGACTCCTCCTCTTCTTACCTCTACGGGTTCGCTTCCTAGAAGAACCCGCCCCACTGTCAGAGTCAGGTTTCTCACTTGACTCCTCACTGGATGGTCTGCTCTCGCCAGTAGACTCCACGGAAGCTCGTCTCTGTGCCGCTTGCATCCAAGCGTCGAGCTCAGCTTCCTCCTGTTCTAGCTGCTCCAAAGCCTCATCAGGTACTTCCCGAACAGCTTCAGAACCAATGACGCCCTGGTCACCGAGAAAGCCTATCTTGTGCTTCTCTCCAGAAAGGAAGGCCCAAACTTCCTCTCGCCGGACGCCATCCGACTTCCCAATGCCTTTTCCAGAAGACAGCTTTACATCAAGCTCCTTCTTGGAAAGCCCCCGATATGCCAAAAAGCTCTCCGCGAACCACTTCGTGAAGCCGGCAGTTCGGAAAGTCGACAGCTCAGGATAAGAAATCGTGGCAGTAGTGTCTTCAGCACTATAGAAAGCCCATGCATTTCTGCCATCCTGCAAACCTCCAAAACGCTTCACCATACTCGAAGGCGCCCCAACAACGCCTTGAGAGAAGCCCAACTGAAGCGCAAAGCGAGAAGGTACATACGGCTGGATATCGACGAAAAGATGTCTACGGTACACCATCGTGCCGACTCGTATGCTGAAAAGCCACTCCTTCTCTGCATTGGTCAAAGAGTAATGCCTTCCCGACCCTGCTCTGGTAGAGTCTCGGGAGGCACCAAAATCAAAAGCCTTCTTCCGCAACTCCGGAGAAAGCTTAACTGAAGACTGCCCCATCTCGACGTCCCTGAACCGTCGGATCCTCATGCGGGCAAACAAAAGTGATTCAGATACGGCTTTTCCCTTAGCCAATCGAATCATCAGAGGATCATCATCCTGTGCAGCACCCAGCTGGTGGAAGCCAGGACAGTGGTATACAAACCACGAATAAAAGATATGGGCTGAAAATACCCTATTCATAGGGAGCCCAAGCCGAACCAAAAAAGCAGCAGCCTGCAGTTCGGTACACAGGTAGGAGTAAAGAGCGGGCACCAAAGCAAGCCGCTCTCCAAACGCCATCTGACAAGCCGGAAATATACAATGCGGCCTGATGTGCGTCCCATCTCCACCAGCAAAAATAGCCTCACCTAGCCAAAAAGTGAGGTAAACAGCAAGATCTCTCCGCAGTGCAATGTCAAAACAAAGGGCATCTGTGCTCGCGAAGAAACCCTTCAACTCTTCCTGCATGGCCAAAGTCTTCTTCCTGTCTTCCCGGGTCATGCTATCAGGAGACTCTTTGCTGTCAAAGAAGTTGAAGAATGAAGAGCCATAACTCTTCCAACTGCTGGATCTGACTTTCGAGCCCTCCTTCAAAAAATCATAGAAGGCGACGAGCTGAAAGTATAGGAGCCTGAACTCCTCTGACTGCTCCTCAAGGACGCTGTCAATCGGCATGAACTCCTCATAGAGTTTGCCAAGGATGGGCAATCCAGTAATAGCACTCAACTCCTTCAGAAAAAAACCAATCTCACCATTCGTGACAACGAAGGTATTGGTCTGAGGGAGGAAAGACTCCAACATAGCCATGAAGGCATCATCGGAAAAGGTCACGGTCTCCCTAAAAGCGCGGACCGCGTCAAAAATCCCGGCTTCCTTCAAAACGGCGCCCCCAATCAGCAAGGTGTGGTCAGTCCATGACTTCCAATCGGAGTCAGCATTGAAACGGCCACGAAGTCGAAAAGGCTTCACCCAAGTACTGCCGTCACCGCTGAAAACGCCAAGGCCCACCGGTCTCAAATCGACCGACGGATAATCAGAGCCCTGGTAGCCGCTGGCTGGCATCAACATGTCCATACGGACAGGTGGCTTCTCCGCATATCCGGAGGGTCCACCAACAAAAACCCCAGTCTTGATCACACTGGTCCTCTTCACCCAGCTCGGAGGATCTTCCCTCTTAGGGCACGTGGGAGAAAGGCTCAGGATCGAGATGGTCCGGTCAAAAGACGACCGGGTAGATATAGTTCTCTCTTCACCATCAGCTGTGTAAGAGAACTGAAAACATCTCCTTTGGTATGTCAAGTCGTCAGGGACTGCATCTCCAAAGAAGAAGGTAGGCTTGGGCAAAACCCTCAGATCGTCCATAACCCAAGGACGGTTGCTTACCATGATCTTATAGAACTCCTCGTCCTTGAGAGCGATCAATCGTTGTCTCATCTCATCACGATTGAGGGAATCGCATTCTTCCAAGTTCTTCTCAATAAACTGGACCTTCTCCCAGGCCTGCTGAACGGCCACATTAGAAGATCTGGCGGATCGACGAGGTACGCTTGTAACAGGCTCTTTACCCTTGTTCGCTCTGGAGGAACCACCTGCAAAGGTCGGAAAAAAAAAAGATCGTCATCAAAATGACAGGATTTCGCTAAAAAGAAAAAAGGGTCACTTTGTCCCACTAAAAATCTGGCGAAATTTTGGCATGACCCCGGGGCAATTCCAAAGAAAAAAGGAAATACCCCGACGGAAATAGAAAGTTTGAAGATGGGCTCAACATTGCTGCGAGCTCCGAGACTCCAAACTTTCGAAACCTCAAAATCTCCGCAAAATCAAGAAGGGCTCAACATCACTGCAAGCTCCAAATTCCCAAATTTGCAAAGATTTTCAGGTATGCTATCATGCTCAATCTACAAATAGTACATGCATGAACATCTAGATTTGTATAAAAACGCATTATCATGATGAGCAAAAAAAAAAAAAAAAAAAAGAAACTTTCTCAAACAAAAAAAAAGAGAAGAAAGAAAACAGCAAAAAAAAAAAAAAAAAAAAAAAAGGGCCACGTGGCCGCACGGACCAGATCCGTACGGATCTGTCCGTACGGCCCACAAAAAAAAAAGAGAAAAAAAAAACGTGAAAAAAAGAAATCACGTGGAAAAGAAAAGAAAAAAAAAGAGAAGAAGAATAGAAAGAAAAGAAAAAAGAAAAGAAAAAAAAAAGAAGAAAAAAAAAAAAGAGAGAAACTTTCTTTTTTTTACCATCCTATTCTCTACATGGAGTTTTCTTGAAAGAAAAAGAGAGAAAACTTACTTGAAGCCATTGATGGAGAAGAAGAAGGAAAAAGCTTGAAGATCCTTGAAGAAGAAAAACTCTTGGCCTTGGAACTCTCTTGAGATTGTTGCAAAAGAAAGCAATAAGGGCAAGAGATCCTACCTTCCTTTGCTTTTATAGGAGAGAGCAAATCAAAGAAGGAAACAAAGAAGAAAGGTAAGTGTTACTAATTAGTAACCTTACCAAAAGAGAAGGAATTAGAAAGATTCTTTCCCAAAAAGAAAGATGTCTTTGAGAGATTTCCTCCCAAAATCAATCAAATGAGAGATTCTCTCCAACAAAAAAGGATATTGGAGATTTCTTCCCAAAAAGAAAGATACCTTGAGATATTCTCTCCCAAATTAAGGGAATATGAGAGATTCTCTCCCATAAAGATATTTTTAGATATTCTCTATCCAAATGAGATATCTTTAGATATTCTTTACAAAAATGGCCCCACATGAGATCTAAGCCATCCTAAAAAGCTTAAGGTCCCATGGGCTAGCCCATATGAGCCAGGTTTGACCACCTAGGCACTAAAAAAAAAAAATGGGCTTTTAGTCAGGAAAAAAAAAAAAAAATCCCTCTTACCCAAGAGCATACAAAAATGGTTCCATGCCTCTTTTGAGTTGATTGAACCATACAAAAAATCCCAAGCCCCATGAGCTTCCAAAAATCAAACCATCCAGCCTCATATACCAAATTGAGCCAAAATCTTGAAATTGACATTCCACAAAAATCCAAACCACTCCAATGGACCCACACAGTCCCAAAGAGTGACCAAAAACCAAATCCTGGTCCCCTAACTTGCCACATACAGCTTGTTAGGTCACAAGACCAAAACCAAAAACCAAATCATGATCCCCCAACTTGCCACATACAGCTTGTTGGGTCACAAGGTCAAAACCAAAACCCGATCCCCTAACCTGCCATATATAGCTGGTTAGGTCACAAGATCAAAAACAGAAACCCAAATCCACATCCCTGATGTCATCTTCAAAACTTTGCCTCGAGATGGTGTGTGATTCCTTTCACTACCATAAAATTCCCCTGGAAGCTCAAAGGCTACTATACCAAAGGAAAGATTGCTCAAAGACTCTTGGTCAAGACACAAGCTCTCCTTCAAAAATCTTTTCGAGGCACATCGACTACAAAAGTCAAGCAATTCGTCGCTGTACCTCGAGGGGGCATTTGTTGACACCAAAAATGTCACTTTGCCTCTTCAACATCAAGAAAGCTGCATGAAGTCGCAACCTGCCATAAATAGGCAATGCAACTTCTCATAAAATCAAATCTTGTCAGAATCAAACAAAAACTGCAAGATCCTTCAAGATAGCCAAGAGAAGAGTACATATGAAGTTTCGGGCCATTTCAGAATCATTTGGCCTAACTTCGCTTCTCCGACAGCTAAAATGACGCTCCCGGCGGCGACATCATCGGAGACGTCAAAACTTCGATCAGAGCCTACAGATGACTCCAGCATGTCTCAAAAGGGCTCCATGCCAAATTTCAAGTCAAACCGACAACGTTTGACCCTCCATCAATGCTCGAGCAGCAAAATCAAGCCTCCCGGCGGCGGAAACCACCGGAGCCTTCGCTCATCAAACCAAGTGCATGAGTGGCTTCAACATGCTTCCAAAAGGCTGCACGTCAAATTTCAGGTCATTCCGAAAACGTTTGACCAGGTTTCGATGCTCCGAGAGAAAATCAAGCCTACCGGCGGCAGAGCAACCCGGGACCATGACATCCAAAACGGAGCCCATGGAACGTCTCAAAATGACTCCAATAGGCTCCCCGTCAAATTTCAGGTCAATCGGACATCGTTTGACCGCACATCAAAGCTCGGCATTTTCCCCGCAGCAAAATCAAGTGAAGCATCGACGGGACCCCAAACGGCTTCAAAACTCAAACAAAAGCCTATGGTTGGTCTTATTTATTGCTCAGGAGGCTTCACCTCAAATTTCAGGTCATTCCGACATCGTTTGACCAAGTTTCGACTTCTGGCGGAAAATCAGCAGCTCTACGCGACAAAGTCTTCGGCTTTCCCGGAAAATTAGAAACTTTGCACTCTAAAAATGCAAGGATTCTCATCAAGTTTTCTACAGGGAAATCAAGCCAATAAATGAGAAGAAATGTCAAGAAAAATACAGAAGAAAACGGCGACGAAAAAGACCTCAAAACGACCGCAAAACGGGCTCCGAAGGGGAAAAATCCCCCAGGGTCGCAGACCCCTGCGACCATGGCCCATGGTCGCAGGCCCCTGCGACCATGGGCCATGGTCGCCGGTCCATGGTCGCCGGCGACCATGGCCCATGGTCGCCGGCGACCATGGAGGTCCGGGTCACCGGATTTTCCGCCGGTGACCCGTTTTTCCGTCTTTTTTCGCGTTTCGCGCACTTTGGCCCCTGTGGTTTCCTGAAAATGTGATTTTTAGTGCTTGAAATTGACTCATATCCTCCGACATCCGTCAAAATCACGGGTCAACCTCCAAAAGCATAAAATCATCATTGATCGCTCCAAGATCGCCAACCGGTCGACCAAGAAAGTGCACTTTCTGTCCGACCGATCGTGAAATCGACAAGACAGATGTCACCGGCCCACTCTTAGCTATCAATGTCTGAAGTTACATGTTCATCCGATGTCGATCAGTATGTAGATCCATCGATGATCATCGCCAGAAGAATTCCAGAAGACACGGCATGGCCCGCGACTCTTCGACTGCTCGGCGACCAATTAATGTGGTTAATTGACTAGCTTTATTACAGTCATTAATTCATTTCTTTGGACGGCCCAATCAGAAGCAAGCATTTGGGAGTTACAAGTCAATTGATTCATGGCATTTAAACCATGAAACTCCTCCCATTATGGTAATTAAGGTGATTAAAAGCCCTTAATCTCCATCGGCCAATCAGATTCAAGGAAAAAGGAGTTACAAAATCAAGAAATAAATCTTGTAACTCCTCCCATTAAAGCCATTAAGGCTCATAAACCCTCCTAAATGGCTACCAAAGGCCTAAAAGGAGAGCATTCCATTGAAATGGAGATCGAAAAAAGATCAGAAAAAAGAGGAGAAAATCAGAGGATCAGAAAAACAAAGATCAGAAAGAGATCTGAGAGAAAGAAAAAAAGAGAGAAAACTCTGCTGAAGTTCTGCACCGGCCACCACTACAAGGTGACAAAAGTCCCTTGGGGGGCACCCCCCCCCAAGGTCCTTGCCTTCTCCTGCTGCCTCCAATGGCTTAGACGTGGCTTTTCAGCCCGTCTACTTAGCTTTTTATTGGACATAGGACCTTCTCTTGGTCTTTGTCCTCTAAAAATCTGAGGTTATAGCCAAGCCAAGCGAATCAAGAGCATCTTCTGTTCTCATCTGCATGGATGATGGCGAAGCCCATACATGGCTTGCGACCGTCAATCTGAACGAGTCCCCCACAATCTCCTGAAAAGTTAGATCTTCCTTTTCTTGCTTTTCATTGTAGTTTGTATTTTTCCAAAAGAGACAAAAATCACAACTCTTGTCTTTCATTATTGATGAGAATTGTAAATCGGCTATAAACGCCAAAATCGGCTATAAATGCCAAACAAAATCGCCTTTCACGGCAAACCAAGAAAATGTCTCTTTTCTTAAATATTTGTGCAATGGAAAACTTGAAAGAAGTTGATTTCCTTTTTACTTGCGAAGGTTGATCTCCGGATTACCACTTGCAATTCCAAGTAAAATAGAAAATCTGGCACACCCACACAAAGAAATGTTGATGCACGCTTCAGGGCCCGCCGGGGCGCGAAAGGGGCGGACCCGACGGACTCCCACGTTCCGCCGACCCCGGTAGCCGCCCCAACGGCGCCTCGGAGCGCGTTCCATCACTACCAGCTAGAAAGTAGCCAAGGAATCCGGAAAAGAAGTATAAACATAGAGCAAAAAGTATGATATGCAAATATTTCATTTCCAAGCACCGTGTTCTCAAATGAACGAGTCCCACCGGGTGTACCAGCTTGATGGAACGCGCTCCGAGGCGCCGTGGGGCGGCTACCGGGGTCGGCGGAACGTGGGAGTCCGTCGGGTCCGACCCTTTCGCGCCCTGGCGGGCCCTGAAGCGTGCATCAACATTTCTTTTGTGTGGGTGTGCCAGATTTTCTATTTTACTTGGAATTGCAAGTGGTAATCCGGAGATCAACCTTTGCAAGTAAAAAAGGAAATCAACTTCTTTCAAGTTTTCCATTGCACAAATATTTAAGAAAAGAGACATTTTCTTGGTTTGCCGTGAAAGGCGATTTTGTTTGGCATTTATAGCCGATTTTGGCTTTTATAGCCGATTTACAATTCTTATCAATAATGAAAGACAAGAGTTGTGATTTTTGTCTCTTTAGAAAAATACAAATTACAATGAAAAGCAAGAAAAGGAAGATCTAACTTTTCAGGAGATTGTGGGGGACTCGTTCAGATTGACGGTCGCAAGCCATGTATGGGCTTCGCCATCATCCATGCAGATGAGAACAGAAGATGCTCTTGATTCGCTTGGCTTGGCTATGACCTCAGGTTTTTAGAGGACAAAGACCAATAGAAGGTCCTATGTCCAATAAAAAGCTAAGTAGACGGGCTGAAAAGCCACGTCTAAGCCATTGGAGGCAGCAGGAGAAGGCAAGGACCTTGGGGGGGGGGGGGGGGTACCCCCCAAGGGACTTTTGTCACCTTGTAGTGGTGGCCGGTGCAGAACTTCAGCAGAGTTTTTCTCTCTTTTTTCTTTCTCTCAGATCTCTTTCTGATCTTTTTTCTGATTTTCTCTGATTTTCTCCCTTTTTTTCTGATCCGAATTTCAATGGAATGCTCTCCTATTTATAGGCCTTTGGTAGCCATTTAGGAGGGTTTATGAGCCTTAATGGCTTTAATGGGAGGAGTTACAAGATTTATTTCTTCATTTTGTAACTCCTTTTTCCTTGAATCTGATTGGCCGATGGAGATTAAGGGCTTTTAATCACCTTAATTACCATAATGGGAGGAGTTTCATGGTTTAAATGCCATGAATCAATTGACTTGTAACTCCCAAATGCTTGCTTCTGATTGGGCCGTCCAAAGAAATGAATTAATGACTGCAATAAAGCTAGTCAATTAATCACATTAATTGGTCGCCGAGCAGTCGAAGAGTCGCGGGCCATGCCGTGTCTTCTGGAATTTTTCTGGCGATGATCATCGATGGATCTACATGCTGATCGACATCGGATGAACATGTAACTTCAGACATTGATAGCTAAGAGTGGGCCGGTGACATCTGTCTTGTCGATTTCACGATCGGTCAGACAGAAAGTGCACTTTCTTGGTCGACCGGTTGGCGATCTTGGAGCGATCAATGATGATTTTATGCTTTTGGAGGTTGACCCGTGATTTTGACGGATGTCGGAGGATATGAGTCAATTTCAAGCACTAAAAATCACATTTTCAGGAAACCACAGGGGCCAAAGTGCGCGAAACGCGAAAAAAGACGGAAAAACGGGACACCGGCGGAAAATCCGGTGACCCGGACCTCCATGGTCGCAGGGGTCTGCGACCCTGGGGGATTTTTCCCCTTCGGAGCCCGTTTTGCGGTCGTTTTGAGGTCTTTTTCGTCGCCGTTTTCTTCTGTATTTTTCTTGACATTTCTTCTCATTTATTGGCTTGATTTCCCTGTAGAAAACTTAATGAGAATCCTTGCATTT
Source organism: Umbellularia californica (assembly GCA_028538565.1). Lineage (NCBI taxonomy): Eukaryota > Viridiplantae > Streptophyta > Magnoliopsida > Laurales > Lauraceae > Umbellularia > Umbellularia californica. Next base: position 60,290,813 of record JAPQWN010000003.1, on the reverse strand, counting down.
TTAGAGTGCAAAGTTTCCAATTTTCCGGGAAAGCCGAAGACTTTGTCGCGTAGAGCTGCTGATTTTCCGCCAGAAGCTGAAACTTGGTCAAACGATGTCGGAATGACCTGAAATTTGAGGTGAAGCCTCCTGAGCAATAAATAAGACCAACCATAGGCTTTTGTTTGAGTTTTGAAGCCGTTTGGGGTCCCGTCGATGCTTCACTTGATTTTGCTGCGGGGAAAATGCCGAGCTTTGATATGTGGCCAAACGATGTCCGATTGACCTGAAATTTGACGGGCAGCCTATTGGAGTCATTTTGAGACGTTCCATGGGCTCCGTTTTGGATGTCATGGTCCCGGGTTGCTCCGCCGCCGGTAGGCTTGATTTTCTCTCGAAGCATCGAAACCTGGTCAAACGTTGTCGGAATGACCTGAAATTCGACGTGCAGCCTTTTGGAAGCATGTAGAAGCCACTCATACACTTGGTTTGATGAGCGAAGGCTTCGGTGGTTCCCGCCGCCGGGATGCTTGATTTTGCTGCTCGAGCATTGATGGAGGGTCAAACGTTGTCGGTTTGACTTGAAATTTGGCATGGAGCCCTTTTGAGACATGCTGGAGTCATCTGTAGGCTCTGATCGAAGTTTTGACGTCTCTGATGATGTCGCCGCCGAGAGCTCCTGTTTAGCTGTCGGAGAAGTGAAGTTAGGCCAAATGTTGTCGAAATGGCCCGAAACTTCATGTGTACTCTTCTCTTGGCTATCTTGAAGGATCTTGCAGTTTTTGTTTGATTCTGACAAGATTTGATTTTTTGGAGAAATTGCATTGCCTATTTATGGCAGGTTGCGACTTCATGCAGCTTTCTTGATGTTGAAGAGGCAAAGTGACATTTTTGGTGTCAACAAATGCCCCCTCGAGGTACAGCGACGAGTTGCTTGACTTTTGTAGTCGATGTGCCTCGAAGAGATTTTTGAAGGAGGGCTTGTGTCTTGACCAAGAGTCTTTGAGCAATCCTTCCTTTGGTAGAGTAGCCTTTGAGCTTCCAGGGGAATTTTATGGTAATGAAAGGAATCAAATACCATCTCGAGGCAAAGTTTTGAAGATGACATCAGGGATGTGGATTTGGGTTTTTGTTTTTGACCTTGTGACCTAACAAGCTGTATGTGGCAGGTTAGGGGATCGGGTTTTGGTTTTGACCTTATGACCCAACAAGCTGTATGTGGCAAGTTGGGGGATCATGATTTGGTTTTTGGTTTTGGTCTTGTGACCCAACAAGCTGTATGTGGCAAGTTAGGGGACCAGGATTTGGTTTTTGGTCACTCTTTGGGACTGTGTGGGTCCATTGGAGTGGTTTGGATTTTTGTGGAATGTCAATTTCAAGATTTTGGCTCAATTTGGTATATGAGGCTGGATGGTTTGATTTTTGGAAGCTCATGGGGCTTGGAATTTTTGTATGGTTCAATCAACTCAAAAGAGGCATGGAACCATTTTTGTATGCTCTTGGTAAGAGGGATTTTTTTTCCTGACTAAAAGCCCATTTTTTTTTTTTAGTGCCTAGGTGGTCAAACCTGGCTCATATGGGCTAGCCCATGGGACCTTAAGCTTTTTAGGATGGCTTAGATCTCATGTGGGGTCATTTTTGTAAAGAATATCTAAAGATATCTCATTTGGATAGAGAATATCTAAAAATATCTTTATGGGAGAGAATCTCTCATATTCCCTTAATTTGGGAGAGAATATCTCAAGGTATCTTTCTTTTTGGGAAAGAATCTCCAATCTCCTATTTTGTTGGAGAGAATCTCTCATTGATTGATTTTGGGAGGAAATCTCTCAAAGACATCTTTCTTTTTTGGGAAAGAATCTTTCTAATTCCTTCTCTTTTGGTAAGGTTACTAATTAGTAACACTTACCTTTCTTCTTTGTTTCCTTCTTTGATTTGCTCTCTCCTATAAAAGCAAAGGGAGGTAGGATCTCTTGCTCTTATTGCTTTCTTTTGCAACAATCTCAAGAGAGCTCCAAGGCCAAGAGTTTTTTTTCTTCAAGGATCTTCAAGCTTTTTCCTTCTTCTTCTCCATCAATGGCTTCAAGTAAGTTTTCTCTCTTTTTCTTTCAAGAAAACTTTATGTAGAGAATAGGATGGTAAAAAAAAAGTTTCTCTTCTTTTTTTTTCTTTCTTCTTTTTTTCTTTCTTTCTATTCTTCTTCTTTTTTTTTTCTCTTCTCCACGTGATTTCTTCTTTTGTTTTTTTTTCTTTTTTTTTTTCACACGTTTTTTCTTCTTTTTTTTTTGTGGGCCGTACGGACAGATCCGTACGGCCACGTGGCCTGTGGGCCACGGCCTGATGGGCCAGCCCCTGATTTTTTTTTTTTTTTTTTTTTTTGCTGTTTTCTTTCTTCTCTTTTTTTTTTTGAGAAAGCTTCTTTTTTTTTTCTTTTCTTTCTCCCTCCTTTTTTTTTGAGAAAGTTTCTTTTTTTTTTTTTTTTTTTTTTTTTCTCATCATGATAATGCGTTTTTATGCAAATCTAGATGTTCATGCATGTACTTTTTGTAAATTGAATTGAGTAGCATGATGTGATAGCATACCTGAAAATTTTTGCAATTTTGGGAATTTGGAGCTCGCAGCGATGTTGAGCCCTTCTTGATTTTGCGGAGATTTTGAGGTTTCGAAAGTTTGGAGTTTCGGAGCCCGCAGCAATGTTGAGCCCATCTTCAAACTTTCTATTTCCGTCGGGGTATTTCCTTTTTCTTTGGAATTGCCCCGGAGTCATGCCAAAATTTCGCCAGATTTTTGGTGGGACAAAGTGACCCCCTTTTTTTTTTAGCGAAATCCTGTCATTTTGATGACGATCTTTTTCTTTTCCAACCTTTGCAGGTGGTTCCTCCAGAGCGAACAAGGGTAAAGAGCCTGCTACAAGCGTACCTCGTCGATCTGTTAGATCTTCCAATGTGGCCGTTCAGCAGGCCTGGGAGAAGGTCCAGTTTGTTGAGAAGAACTTGGAAGAGTGCGATTCCCTCAATCGCGACGAGATGAGACAGCGATTGATCGCTCTCAAGAATGAGGAATTCTATAAGATCATGGTAAGCAACCGTCCTTGGGTTATGGACGATCTGAGGGTTTTACCCAAGCCTACCTTCTTCTTTGGAGATGCAGTCCCTGACGACTTGACATACCAAAGGAGATGTTTTCAGTTCTCTTACACAGCAGATGGTGAAGAGAAGACTGTTTCTACCCGGTCGTCTTTTGATCGTACCATCTCGATCATGAGCCTTGCTCCCACGTGCTCTAAGAGGGAAGATCCTCCGAGCTGGGTGAAGAGGGCCAGTGTGATCAAGACCGGGGTTTTTGTTGGTGGACCCTCCGGATATGCGGAGAAGCCACCTGTCCGTATGGACATGTTGATGCCAGCCAGCGGCTACCAGGGCTCTGAGTATCCGTCGGTCGATTTGAGACCGGTGGGCCTTGGCGTTTTCAGCGGTGACGGCAGTACTTGGGTGAAGCCTTTTCGACTTCGTGGCCGTTTCAATGTTGACTCCGATTGGAAGTCATGGACTAACCACACCTTGCTGATTGGGGGCGCCGTTTTGAAGGACGCCGGGATTTTTGACGCGGTCCGCGCTTTTAGGGAGACCGTGACTTTTTCCGATGATGCCTTCATGGCTATGTTGGAGTCTTTCCTCCCTCAGACCAATACCTTCGTTGTCACGAACGGTGAGATTGGTTTTTCTCTGAAGGAGTTGAGTGCTATTACTGGATTGCCCATCCTTGGCAAACTCTATGAGGAGTTCATGCCGATTGACAGCGTCCTTGAGGAGCAGTCAGAGGAGTTCAGGCTCCTATACTTTCAGCTCGTCGCCTTCTATGATTTTTTGAAGGAGGGCTCGAAAGTGAGATCCAGCAGTTGGAAGAGTTATGGCTCTTCATTCTTCAACTTCTTTGACAGCAAAGAGTCTTCTGATAGCATGACCCGGGAAGACAGGAAGAAGACTTCGGCCATGCAGGAAGAGTTGAAGGGTTTCTTCGCGAGCACAGATGTCATTTGTTCTGACATTGCACTGCGGAGAGATCTTGCTTTTTACCTCACTTTTTGGCTAGGTGAGGCTATTTTTGCTGGTGGAGATGGGACGCACATCAGGCCGCATTGTATTTTCCGGCTTGTCAGATGGCGTTTGGAGAGCGGCTTGCTTTGGTGCCCGCTCTTTACTCCTACCTGTGTACCGAACTGCAGGCTGCTGCTTTCTTGGTTCGGCTTGGGCTCCCTATGAATAGGGTATTTTCAGCCCATATCTTTTATTCGTGGTTTGTATACCACTGTCCTGGCTTCCACCAGCTGGGTGCTACACAGGATGATGATCCTCTGATGATTCGATTGGCTAAGGGAAAAGCCATATCTGAATCAATTTTGTTTGCCCGCATGAGGATCCGACGGTTCAGGGACGTCGAGATGGGGCAGTCTTCAGTGAAGCTTTCTCCGGAGTTGCGGAAGAAGGCTTTTGATTTTGGTGCCTCCCGAGACTCTACCAGAGCAGGGTCGGGAAGGCATTACCCTTTGACCAATGCAGAGAAGGAGTGGCTTTTCAGCATACGAGTCGGCACGATGGTGTACCGTAGACATCTTTTCGTCGACATCCAGCCGTATGTACATTCTCGCTTTGCGCTTCAGTTGGGCTTCTCTCAAGGCGTTGTTGGAGCGCCTTCGAGTATGGTGAAGCGTTTTGGGGGTTTGCAGGATGGCAGAAATGCATGGGCTTTCTATAGTGCTGAAGACACTACTGCCACGATTTCTTATCCTGAGCTGTCGACTTTCCGAACTGCCGGCTTCACGAAGTGGTTCGCGGAGAGCTTTTTGGCATATCGGGGGCTTTCCAAGAAGGAGCTTGATGTAAAGCTGTCTTCTGGAAAAGGCATTGGGAAGTCGGATGGCGTCCGGCGAGAGGAAGTTTGGGCCTTCCTTTCTGGAGAGAAGCACAAGATAGGCTTTCTCGGTGACCAGGGCGTCATTGGTTCTGAAGCTGTTCGGGAAGTACCTGATGAGGCTTTGGAGCAGCTAGAACAGGAGGAAGCTGAGCTCGACGCTTGGATGCAAGCGGCACAGAGACGAGCTTCCGTGGAGTCTACTGGCGAAAGCAGACCATCCAGTGAGGAGTCAAGTGAGAAACCTGACTCTGATAGTGGGGCGGGTTCTTCTAGGAAGCGAACCCGTAGAGGTAAGAAGAGGAGGAGTCATCATCGCAGCGAGGGGCCACATGAGGACTCTCCTGACATGGAAATCCCTCTTACCATCAACGAGGAGGTGCCAGAGGCTGTCGACGAGCCTCCAGAGAAGTGGAGTCGTGGGGAAGAGACCATTGGTGAAGGTATGATTCTTCCTTTTTCTTCTTTCATGGGGCTTTCCATGTTCTGATTTGTTTTCTCACCCTACTGCTGCTTTTTTTTTTTTTTTTTTTTTTTTTTTAGCAGAGGATGAAGACTTGCCGATGCCTGAGGTTCCGACCGATGAGGCGGTGATGGAGCCAGTTATGGCATCTGAAGAAGAACCGAGGGACTCTGGAATGACTCCGGAATCTCCAATTGGTATAACTTCTTTCGCTTTCTCTTTTTTTTTTTTTTTTTTTTGCCTGTGACTTGATTTGCTAACATTTTTTCTTGTCAGCTGACTTGCCACAGGATTCCGATGACTTTGAACCATCAATGGACGCAAATGTCGATGATGCTTCTGATGAGTTCATGGAGGAAGAGAGTGTTTCGCCAGTCGTCGAAGAAGGTACTTGGTAGTGATGACCCTGATGATTTTTTTTGAACAGGATCATATCATACCTTTTTGTGTTTCATTTGCAGGTTTTGAAGTGACAGAAGAGAGTCCATCGCTTTCTTCAGAACCAGAGCAAGGGATGCCAGAGGTCGATCCGGAGGTAGAGACCAGTTCTGACATGATTGAGGAGATGCCTCGTGTTGAGATTCCCTCTCCAGTGGCTCCAAGTGAAAAGAGTTCTTTTGTTACTCTTCCAATGGGACATGACATGAGCAGCCGATCAGCGGAGAAGGGTGAATCTTCATCCAGTTCGTCTCTTCAATTTGCGAAGAAGGTGCTGGCTCGGGTTTTGAGTTCTTGGGTCAAGACTCTCCTTTCTGGACACTTGGAGGCAGGATTTGGCATGATCCCACATGTACAGGAGATTCTGACCGACACCGAAGAGGTTGGTCTGGATGTCACAGGTGCCAGGGCGATCGTTGATAGGATCATTGCACTGGGTGACAAGTGGTTTGAGACCATGGGTTTCCCTGACGACCAATTCTTCAAGGAGATGTTCTTGGACCCTGCTGATAAGGCTAAGTCTGACCTGAATGAGGCTACACAAAGCAAGAAGCAGCTAGTTCGGGAGAAGAACAAGGAAGAGCTAGCCATCATCGGATTGAGGCATGACCTTAACGTCCTTGATAGGGAAGTTGAGGAGGCCAGGAAACGTCTTGAGCATTTGAAGGCACAAGTCGATGCGAAGTGGGCTGCTATAACAGAGGCTCGTGACAGGGAGAGTACTCTGATCCGCAGGGTTGCAGATGCCGGTCAAGTTCTCGAGAGGAGGACTCTAGAAAACGAGCGATGGCAAACTGCTGGGGAAGAGCTTCCCGGTGTAAAAGAAGGGTTACGGCATTCGCCAGCATCTCATGGCAAGTTCCTGAAGAAGCGTGCCTTGGAAACTTTGACGGCTGATGCCAAAAGTTTGCTTGAGGAGCTGAAGCTTTGGCTGGAGACCATTTTTGGCTGAGCTCCTGATTTTTTATAGCAGAAACCATTCTTCTTTTTTTTTGGTACCACATGTATTTTTTGGTACTCTTTTTTTGTAGTGCTTGTGGACACTTTCTTTTTTTTTTTTTGGTACCACATGTATTTTTTTTTGGTACTTTTCTCTTTTTTTTTTGTAGTGCTTGTGAACACTTTCTATTTTTTTTTTTTTTGCTTTGGTACCACATGTATTTTTTTTGGTACCTTTTTTTTGTTTTCCCTACGCTCACTCAAATCTTTTTGTGATGAAAGCAATTGCTAAATGGGATTTGATCAAAAGCTTTGTCATTTTGTGAAAATCTTTTGTCAAATAATTGTTTTGGCATGGGAGCCTGATTTTGGTTGTGGCGTGAAAGCCGATTTTGAGATGGCATGGAAGCCGAAATTTTGTGGCATTTACAGCCAGTTTGGTGGCATTGATACCCAATTTGTGGCATTTATAGCCGGTTTTGACATGAGAGTCAGGTTTTTTTTGTGTGGCATTTGTAGCCGAGTTTTTTGAAAACCAAGTTTTGTTTTATTGGCATGAAAGCCGATTTTGGCGTTTATAGCCGGAAATTTTTTTGTTTTGGCATTCATAGCCGGATTTTGGCATTTATAGCCGAGTTTTGGTTTTCAAAATGCAGGTATCGACTAAATGTCGCCTCCCCGCTGAATGGTCTTGCAAGTATCGATGGAATGTCGCTTCCTTGCTCATTCGGTTTTGCGAGTATTGATGGAATGTCACTTCCTCGTGGGTTAGGTTTTGCAAGTATCGATGGAATGTCGCTTCCTCGCGAATTGGGGTGCAAATATCGACTAAGCGTCGCTTTCCTGCTTTTCCCAAGACTTTTGGTTTTGCGGGTACTGACTTGATGTCGTTTCTCCGCGATTTTTTGAAATTTGAGGTTTTCTCGAACCATTTGTAATTTTGGGTTGTGGATAGCAACTGGTATGTTGCATCTCCACGATTTTAGGTTTTCTCGAACCTTTGAAATTTGGGTTGTGGATATCAACTGGTTTGTTGCTTCTCCACGATTTTTGAAATTGGGTTGTGGATATCAACTGGTTTGTTGCTTCTCCACGGTTTTTGGATTTTACAAGTATCGACGAAATGTCGCTTCCCTGCGATTTTGGGTGCAAGTATCGATGGAATGTCGCATCCTTGCTTTTTTTCAAAATTTTTGTTTTGCGGGTACTGACTTTGATGTCGTTTCCCCACGATTTTATGAAAAAACATTTTTTTTTTTGTTTAAAGACACGAGGGTCGTAAATTTTGACCTAGAACCATTTGGCGGTAAAAGGTAAGGTGGACTAGGGTGGAAATCCCTGAATCCGGGTTTTCGTTTCAAACCATGAATTTTGGTTCAAGGATCGAAAGTTTTGGTTAAGTCAGGGAGAGGCTCCTAAACTTGGATTTTTTGTTTTTGAACAATGAAACGATGAAAGTAAGCATCGTTTTTGAATCTCTAGAAATTTTGACATTTGATATGAAAATTCTAAAGAGAGTGGGTTTGACGAGCGAGTACCTGAGAACAGGTTTTGGCCATACAGGCATTGCTCTTACCCAGTTGGGTAAGTCTTCAAGGGTAGTACCGCTTCAAGAACTTGCCGTTGATAGGCAGCATACATCTGTCGCCTTCCATGTTTAGGAGGGCATATGCGCCGTTGGAGAAGACTTTGTCGATGACGTAGGGTCCCTCCCATTTTGGTTCAAATTTGCCTTTGGATTTGTGTGCGAAGACCATTGGTCTTTTTACCGCAAGAACCAAGTCACCCTTTTTGTAGGTGCGTTGCCGGACCCTTTTGTCAAAAGATCCTGCCATGCGTGCTTGGTAAAGTTCAATGCTTTGTCGAGCTTCGAGCCGTCTCTCGTCGAGATTGTCCAGCTCATGGAGTCGCAATTTGACATTGCTTTCTTGAGTCATGTCATTTTGTAGAGATACCCTCAGAAAAGGAATTTGTACCTCTAGGGGCACGACAGCTTCGCATCCATAGACCAAGGAGAATGGTGTGCTATGGGTTGGTCCTCGAACGGTGGTTCGATAGGCCCACAAAGCTTCAGACAGTTTGTCGCTCCAGTCTCTTTTGTGACTAGAGACCATTTTCTTGAGGATTTTGCAGAGTGTCTTGTTGAAGGCTTCTGCTAATCCGTTTGCTGCCGGATTGTATGGAGTCGAAGGACAGCTTTGAATTTTGTATTTGTCGCAAAACCTGTAGAATCGATGATCCCGGAATTGTGGTCCGTTATCATGGACGAATCTCTTGGGTATGCCGAAACGACAAATGATGTTGGTGCGCAGGAACTGAAGAACTGATGAGGTCTTCATTTCGTTGAACGCAAATGCTTCTGACCACTTGGAGAAATAATCCGTAGCGGCGAAGATGAAGCGATGACCTTTGCTTGAAGGGGGAGAGATAGGACCTATGATGTCCATGCCCCATGCTTCAAAAGGCCATGAGATTGCTGTAGGATGCAGCCATTCCGGAGGCATGTGAATGTAATCTCCGTGAACTTGGCATAGCTGGCAGCGTTTGGCAAATTGCATTGCATCAGCAACCATGGTAGGCCAATAGTAACCTAACCTTTTTATCTGATCATAGAGCTTAGGACCTGCCTGATGGGCTCCACAAAGACCAGCATGAACTTCTTTAAGTGTTTCTTCGGCCTCTTGTTGTGACAAGCAGCGTAGAAGTACTCCGTTGAAGGATTTCCTGTAAAGGATCTTTGAAGGAATATCCAAATGAAAGTTTGGGGCTCGCCTTTGTATGCTTACCCGTTCTTTTGGATCTTCAGGTAGGATTCCGAACATAGTGTAATCAATGAACGGATCCCTCCAGTCGACGATTGAAGGTTGAAGGATAGAGATCCGACTTCCAACCACTCGGTGGCATTCGGCAGCTGCTTGGTGTGTGTTAAGAGGAGGGAGGATCATACCCTAACCCATATGAAGACTTTTCTACATGACCGTAGAGTCTCCAATCTTCCAGCTGGCTTTTGGTCAAGGCGGGCTCCAATGGCGTGAGAATACCGCGTCTTTCTCCCAAACCGACTGGCATAGCAATACTGGTACGCCCTTTCAGCAGTCACTCCTACTGTATCTGTGACCGGCACATTTGTAACTCCTACCTTATATTCTTCTTATCTCGAGCAAGCCCTGCTTCTCGATAAGTCGAATTTAGGTTTACAATTGCTTCTAGCAGTCACTGGAACGCTCATTCTGGGCCCACCATACTTGCTGTCAGAACAATTGTACCATCTATGGCTTTTTGCCTTCTTCATGTCGCTTGGGTCATATCCCTTAAGCGATTTGAAAAGACAACCATAGAAATTCCCATTTATGATCATTATATTCTTGTGATTACTAATGGATGTGGTCTTGTTTCAGAACTTCTTCGAAACTAACAATGGCAGCCTTAACCATTATCTTCGATGAGAACAAGCACCAACTCATGCTTCAACAGAAGCAAACCGAGCGCACTTACAAGCGCCCCGCCAGCTGCCGAAGCGTCAACTCCCTCGGCAACTCTCTGAACTCCGGGTCGACCTCGACTCCCCGGACCATCGTCTTCGGGACACTGGGACCATTCCCACTTCCCGAAGAACAAACTGCGCCTGCCAAAAAGCAGAAGATCGCCTCTCAACGTGTCACTCTCGTGACACCAAAGGCGAAAGCCAAAAAGCCCGAAGCCCGCGGCACCCCCGCGAAGCCTCGACCCACAAACAACCAGGTCTATCCCAAGACTTGGTCTCCAAGACCTTCCCCAAAACAAAGAAGGTCTCAAATTTCCACCAAGCCAGCATACCTGGCCCCACTCAAAGAAAACCAGATCTACCCTCTTGCCTACATGAAAGAGGAGAGACCCATCTCCAACTTGACTCCCAAGTCAACCCAGCATGAGCCGGCTTGTTCCTACAGGCCCAAAATCAGATCATGCATCACCAGGCCTCTACAAGCACCTGCCAAGGCCTACACTCCTTCAGTTCGACCCTTCATCTCTACAGGGGCCGAACTCGAAAGGTTTAAAGCTTCGCTGCAACAGGCAAAGGACCGGGTCCGCATCCTGTCCTTGCCCAACCACAAAGAAGACAAGCTCGGCTGCTGCGCCTGAGGGAGCACATCCTTCATCGTCAGAGCCCAGCCGGAGCTGACCAAAGCTCAAATCGCTCGTCGAGCACGCCGCCGTGCGTCATATCGACAAAAGAGACTAGAGAAGCAAAGGACCCAGCCTCCTACACTTCAAGTCTCCCACAAATGGGTCGAAAAAGAAAGACCCGACCAAGTTGCTGCCGTCCATATGGTTGGAAAAACCAGAAGACGCCAAAGGTCAGCATAAAAAATCCATGTCCGACGTCCGGTGACCCGTAGCATCACCAGGACACAAAGACATCCCGAAGAATCTCCTGCCCCTTCCAGCCAAGGACGGGAGAGTAATCCTTCATCAAGCTCTTCATAAAAAAGAATGAGCCCCAGCTCGGTCACCAGGACGATTTCTTCGTTCGAATCCCGAGGGATGAACGTCTTGGCTACAAGTTCTGAGCCGCCACCTCAGAATCCACCTCGAGATGATGCGCTCACACGCATCCAGCAGTTGGAACAAGGCCAGCAGAGGATTGAAACTCTGATGGAAAACCTTCTCCTTGTCGTCCAAAATCAGGTGAACAATGAGCCTCCTCCAAATCATAGCAATAACGAGGGAAATGGAGAAGAAAATGAGTCACGCGCCCTCACCAAAAAGGACGTAGACAGTATCCTCGCCAAAGCTAAAGAAGAGGATATACTCAAAGAGCATGGGATCAAGCCACCATATCCTTTATGGATGGACTCGGTCCCGTTCCCCACAAAATTCAAGCATCCTACTCTCCAAACATATACGGGGAAAGGATCGGCCAGACAGCACGTCATCCACTTCAAGATCTTGACGGGAGCTATCGCGGATCAAGATGCACTCAAGATTCGCCTCTTTGCAAGTACCCTAAAAGGTACGGCCTTCGATTGGTACTCCACTCTGCCGGAGAACTCCATTCAGAACTGGGCTATGCTGGAGACACGCTTCCTGACCCACTTCCAAGGTGAGGATCATCCTGTTACTATGGCTCAGCTCTGCAGCCTAAAACAGGGAGAGAATGAGTCAACTTATGACTTCATTCACAAGTGGAAAGCAATGGCGTACAAATGCTCAGATGTACTGCCACAAGCGTCGCTAGTCGACATCTGCCGTAACAATATGAGACCAAAAATACGCTCCATGATCATCGGCAACAAATCAAAAAACCTGGGAGAACTCTTGGAAGCTTCTATGGAAGCTGAAACGGTGATTAAAGACCTCAACAGTCAGAAGTCATCAAGAAAAGAGCCAACCGCCATTGCAACCTCTAAACCAAAGAAGAAAGAGGTCCTTAATGTGCAAACCAAGTTAGCTCCTCAGCAACCAAAGAAAGCTGAAAATAGAGCTGCCGGTAAGAGACCTGAACTCTCTGATGCCTTCAAAGAGCGAGTAGAAAAGAAATATCCGTTCGATGAAGACGTCGAAGAAATCTTTGAGGCTCTCCTAGCAAATGGCAAACTCATTTTGCCAGAGCCCAAAAGACCTGGAGACGTTGGCAAAACCAATGATCCTCGGTACTGTCCATACCACCAGATGGTCTCGCATCCTCTCAATCAATGCTTTGTTGTGAGAGAGAAGATAAACGAGATGTGGAAAAACGGAGTCATCACCTTTGACAAAAATTATGGCCCCGCCTCCGTCAACATGGTGTCACGTGGACAAACACCAAAATCACCGAAGAAGAAGATCACTACTTCCTTCAAGGTGATAAAAAGAATTCAAACGTCCGAAGTGTTGGTTCCTTACCCGACACCAGACGGACAACCCATATGGGTACATCCCGATCTCTTGGAAGATGAAAACTGGGAGATCGTAAAAACAAAGCCGACAGCTCAACAGCGAAGGCAGGCTAGGAAACATCTCCTCAGGCTCAAACGGCAAGAGAAGACCCAGCCAAAACAAGAAGTCCATGAAAAGGCAGAGGCCTCCTCTACCACTTCACTCGGGGCAACAGAAACGTCCCTTCCAGAGACTTCAAAGGCGGTAAGAAACTTCACTCTCAGTGATTTCATGCCACCTCAATTCAAAAAAGAAGCCATGCAGGGGGCATCATACTCTTGCAACTCAGTAGTTGGATTCTCCATTGATGGATACGAGTCCAGCGACACCGACGATGGATTCGAGCCCAACTACACCGATGAGTGGAAGGAATCTCTTGAAACAGGAGAATATCTCTCCGATGAAGAATGGGTTCCTGAAACTCACCTTATGCCAGTAATCTGGTATAACCCCTTGCAACCACAAGGATCCTGGTCTGATGATGAAGAAGACCAAGAGGCTGCACAAGAAGATGCTGTTAACCCAGCACCTGTCATTGCTCCAGTGGAAATCAACTATGTTGAGCCACACGGAGAAGACGAAGAAGAGGATCTGGCTCCCACGCCTGATCTTGAAGAATATGCAAGGATCTTGCAGCGTCTCGCTCTAGAACAAGAGCAAGACCGCGTCAACGAGATTCCTCACAATCCAGAGCCGGAAGTCCCTGAAGCCCATCAGGTACCGCCTCCCTCAACTCCTGAAAATGGAGAACATTGCTGGATAGATGATCCTCTTACATCCGAGGATGAGTCTGACTCCGAGCAGGCAACATCTCCTATCAGAGCTTCCTGTAATGTAATATATCAGGACTATAGCTCTTCTGAAACGTCGTCTGATGAGATTACCTACACTCCGACGACGCCTAGCAATGTATCCTCTGGAGCTACCTCGTCTCACGTGACTTTCACAGAGATGACACCCTCTCAGGTTTCTTCTCCTGAGACTGTGACTTCAGGATACACATTCTTCCCGACTCATCATCATGAAGAAAACCCAACTTGGGATGATGGATGGGTCAACGAAGAAGAAAAGCTGCTGGATGCTGTTCAGGACTTGCTCCCGGAAAATGCTCTGTGCAACACAATCACTGAGGATGGCAACTCTGCTGCAGATACATCCCCAGTAGATGAAAAACGACAGCCTCTTGATCCTGAAGACAATCTTCCAAACGAAGATCCTTCTCAAGAAGCTCTCGAAGTTGGTAGAGGCACCCGTTCGGGCCGGGACTACCACAAAAATTACAACCAATCTTCCTTTATTTATGTAAATCCTTCAGGAAAAGATGTTGTAAGCGCCCCCAGTGGCAACAATGATGAACATGCAGGCCCTAAGGAGGCTTTCAAGTATGATTTGGTTGAGCACTTCAAACACATACCTGCACGTCTTCACATCCTGGATTTATTACGAATGTCTCCACGCACTCGTGATAATCTCATCTCAGAATTACAAAAACTGAATGAGGATGTCGACAAACATGCCCCACAAGTCCTCCAAATTGAAATGGACTACCGGTTCAAAAACTCAGAAACCTCCTTAAAAGGAGAAAAAGAGAAAACTGAGGGATCATGCATCCAATGCCTCTCGGTTCAAAAGGCAGCCAGTGCAACCATCGCCTTCACTAAGGAAGACCTCCTACTTGGCGAAGCAAGGCACAACCGACCCCTGTACTTCACAGGGTACATCAAAGAAATGCCGATACATAGAGTTCAGATCGACCCAGGTTCTGCACTCAACCTTATCTCCACTTCGGCTGTTGAAGAGTTGGGCATCCCACCCAGCAAGCTAAGCCACACATCTGTATCTATCTTTGGATACGATGGGAGCACTCAAAGGCCTATCGGCAAAATCAGGTTCAAATTGCAAATCGGTGATCTTATCTCTGAGGTCACTGTATATGCAATAAAAACCCCCTCATGCTACAACATCCTTCTCGGACGTCCTTGGATACACGAGAATGGTGTTGTTCCTTCAACTCTACATCAATGCATCAAGTTTGTCGGCGACGACGGCATGGTACATCGAGTCTTTGCGGACAGGAAACCCTTCAAAGGTAAAGAAGTCCACTTCGCAGACTCCCAAATGTATGAAGGCGAAAAAGAAGAAGAAGAGGAAATAGCACCCCCTGCTGAAAATCTCCAGAAAGATAAAGGCAAGGCTCCTCAAAAATCACCGGAAGAAAACAAACCCTCCGGCAAATTAGAAGAGAGTAGTCAATCTCCCTTCGTTATCTCCCTCAAGAATTCAAAACCTTTGGTCATCACGACTAAAGTGAAGAAGGCGAAACAAAAGCCTGGGGGCAAATTTGTTGTCTCTCTCGTGTCTATCATGCAAGACACAGACTCGGACTCAGAGCCAGAAGACGATGCATCGTCAAGCCAAGCTGACACTCAGCAAGTTCAGCCTGCTCTCACTCCGATGGAGACACCTGCTGATGTAGAAGATCCTACGTCTGCTACCTTTGTTGTTCCGGCAACATCACCAAAGCAAAGGCCGATCTTCTTCCATAGATCGGACGCTTCTTCATCAAATTCCATGCTGGAACCTTTCCAAAATGAAGGTATGCCTCAGCTATCTCTATATAGTCCTGTGGCACAAGCAATTATGAAGAAAATGGGCTATGACGCTCGAAACCCAGTCGGTTTGGGAGAAAGACGCGGTATTCTCACGCCATTAGAGCCCGCCTTGACCAAAAGCCAGCTGGAAGATTGGAGACTCTACGGTCATGTAGAAAAGTCTTCATATGGGTTAGGGTATGATCCCGACACTCCTCTGAGACAGTTGACACAAAGGCTTAAAAGTCGTTTTACCGACCAAGCCTCAACATCTAAAGTCCACGAAGACATCGATCTCCCTGGAAATCTCTTTAAAGAGTTACCTGACAAAGATCCAGGAAGCTCATCCAATTGGTATGATTTCTCTGATGATAAAGAGGAATCGTCCGATAATACAGACTTGTGGCATCCTGACCCAGAAGAACCCTCGTCTCCAAAAGAAATACCAGACTCAACAGGCGATTGGGACTATCTCATAGCAAGCCTTGAGGAGATCACCAATCAAGAAAATCCATGGAAAGGAACAGAGCCTTGGTCTGGTAATGCAGTTGAAACTCCAGAAGGTTTCGTTGAGTTGGAAGCCTCCGAAAATATTGTGGAGGAACCACCTTCGAACCTTCCGACAGAAGATCCTATTCAAAAGATAAACTTGGGAACACCTGATAACCCACGTCCTGTATTCATAAGCAAGAATATAAAGGATGATGAGTTACCCGAGTATATCGCTTTTCTTCGTGAGTTCGTTGATTGCTTTGCATGGTCCTACACTGAAATGCCTGGTTTAGACCCCAAAATAGCAGTCCACAAACTCAATCTTCAAGAAGAAATCAAGCCTGTCAAACAAGGCCAAAGAAGATTCCGTCCAGATGTGATGGATAAAATTGAACAAGAAGTTCAAAAACTCAAAAGCGTTGGCTTCATCCGTGAGGAACAACATCCAGAATGGTTGGCCAACATTGTCCCCGTGACAAAGAAAAATGGGCAGATCAGAGTCTGTATTGACTATAGAGACTTGAATGGCGCTTGCCCTAAAGATGAATTCCCGCTCCCCATACCGGAGGTGATGATTGACAATACCTGCGGATTCGAGCGAATGACATTCATGGATGGCTTCTCTGGTTACAATCAGATAAAGATGCATCCCGAGGATGAAAAACACACTTCATTTCGGACTCCATTTGGCGTGTATTGCTACACTGTCATGCCATTTGGTCTGAAAAATGCTGGTGCCACATATCAGAGGGCTATGATGAAAATATTCCAAGATATGCAGCACAAGACGGTCGAATGTTACGTTGATGACCTCGCCGTCAAAAGCAGAAGAAAAGAAGACCATCTCAAAGATCTTCGGGAAGTCTTCCTCCGACTTCGCAAACACAAACTGCGGATGAATCCTCTAAAATGCTTCTTCGGCGTCTCGTCGGGTAAGTTTCTCGGATTCCTTGTTCGGAAAGCTGGAATAGAACTTGACCCCATAAAAGTCAAGGCTATTCTAGAAATGCCCTCTCCAAGAACCTTGAGAGAACTAAAAGGGCTCCAAGGGAGATTGGCCTACATCAGACGGTTCATCTCCAATCTTTCGGGGAAATGCCGTCCATTCTCTCGATTGATGAAAAAAGGTGTAGACTTTGTCTGGGATACCGACTGCGAAGCCGCATTTCAAGATATCAAGTCATACCTGACCAAACCTCCAGTGTTAGCTGCCCCTGCCACTGGAAAACCATTCATCTTGTACACAAGAGCTCTTGATCATTCTGTAGGCGCTCTGCTTGCACAAGAGAATGGTGAGGGAAAAGAAGCTGCTCTATACTACCTCAGCCGCATGCTAGTAGGTGCAGAGCATCGCTACTCTCCAGTCGAAAAAGAATGCCTTGCAGTGATGTTCGCCGTACAAAAGCTACGTCACTACTTGCTTTCCAACACAGTCTACCTGGTCTCGAGGATCAACCTCTTGAAGGTCCTTGTCACGAAGGCCGGTTCTCTCAATGCCCGACTGGCAAAATGGTCCATCCTCTTGTCACAATTTGATATTAGGTATGTGCCACAAAAAGCAATCAAAGGCCAAGCTCTAGCAGATTTCCTCGCAGAGCATCCATTGCCTAAAGATTCACCACTCAGAGATGATCTCCCAGACGAACCTGTCTACAACGTGGAGACTTCCTCACCAAATGCCTCCTGGGACATGTACTTTGACGGTGCAACCAGGACAAATGAAAACAGAAAGCTGATCTCGGGAGTTGGCATCCTCTTTGTTAGCCCCGACAAATGCATGATTCCACACGCTTTCTCGCTACTGGAACCATGCACAAACAATGCAGCTGAATACCAAGCTCTGATCCTAGGATTGGAACTCGCCATCGAATCCGGTATCACTATGCTGGAAGTCTTTGGAGACTCTCAACTGATCGTCAACCAGATGAATCAGAAATATGAAGTCAGGAAGCCCGATCTGCTGCCTTATTACAACAAGGCACAATCGCTTCTGCAAAAGTTTGACATCTGTCACATCACCCACATTCGTAGAGGTGAAAACATCCGTGCAGATGCCCTGGCTGGACTTGCCGCATCAATGGCGATCCAGGAAGGAAAAAACATGCAAATTACAGTGAATGAGAGAAGGATCCTCCCTCCTCTTAACACACACCAAGCAGTTGCCGAATGCCACCGAGTGGTTGGAAGTCGGATCTCTATCCTTCAACCTTTAATCGTCGACTGGAGGGATCCGTTCATTGATTACACTATGTTCGGAATCCTACCTGAAGATCCAAAAGAACGGGTAAGCATACAAAGGCGAGCCCCAAACTTTCATTTGGATATTCCTTCAAAAATCCTCTACAGGAAATCCTTCAACGGAGTACTTCTACGCTGCTTGTCACAACAAGAGGCCGAAGAAACACTTAAAGAAGTTCATGCTGGTCTTTGTGGAGCCCATCAGGCAGGTCCTAAGCTCTATGATCAGATAAAAAGGTTAGGTTACTATTGGCCTACCATGGTTGCTGATGCAATGCAATTTGCCAAACGTTGCCAGCTATGCCAAGTTCACGGAGATTACATTCACATGCCTCCGGAATGGCTACATCCTACAACAATCTCATGGCCTTTCGAAGCATGGGGCATGGACATCATAGGTCCTATCTCTCCCCCTTCAAGCAAAGGTCATCGCTTCATCTTCGCCGCAACGGATTATTTCTCCAAGTGGTCAGAAGCATTTGCGTTCAACGAAATGAAGACCTCATCAGTTCTTCAATTCCTACGCACCAACATCATTTGTCGTTTCGGCATACCCAAGAGATTCGTCCATGATAACGGACCACAATTCCGGGATCATCGATTCTACAGGTTTTGCGACAAATACAAAATCCAAAGCTGTCCTTCGACTCCATACAATCCGGCAGCAAACGGATTAGCAGAAGCCTTCAACAAGACACTCTGCAAAATCCTCAAGAAAATGGTCTCTAGTCACAAAAGAGACTGGAGCGATAAACTGTCTGAAGCTTTGTGGGCCTATCGAACCACCGTTCGAGGACCAACCCATAGCACACCATTCTCCTTGGTCTATGGATGCGAAGCTGTCGTGCCCCTAGAGGTACAAATTCCTTCTCTGAGGGTATCTCTACAAAATGACATGACTCAAGAAAGCAATGTCAAATTGCGACTCCATGAGCTGGACAATCTCGACGAGAGACGGCTCGAAGCTCGACAAAGCATTGAACTTTACCAAGCGCGCATGGCAGGATCTTTTGACAAAAGGGTCCGGCAACGCGCCTACAAAAAGGGTGACTTGGTTCTTGCGGTAAAAAGACCAATGGTCTTCGTACACAAATCCAAAGGCAAATTTGAACCAAAATGGGAGGGACCCTACGTCATCGACAAAGTCTTCTCCAACGGCGCATATGCCCTCCTAAACATGGAAGGCGACAGATGTATGCTGCCTATCAACGGCAAGTTCTTGAAGCGGTACTACCCTTGAAGACTTACCCAACTGGGTAAGAGCAATGCCTGTATGGCCAAAACCTGTTCTCAGGTACTCGCTCGTCAAACCCACTCTCTTTAGAATTTTCATATCAAATGTCAAAATTTCTAGAGATTCAAAAACAGTGCTTACTTTCATCATTCCATTGTTCAAAAACAAAAAAAATCCAAGTTTAGGAGCCTCTCCCTGACTTGACCAAAGCTTTCGATCCTTGAACCAAAATTCATGGTTTGAAACAAAAATCCGGATTCAGGGATTTCCACCCTAGTCCACCTTACCTTTTACCGCCAAATGGTTCTAGGTCAAAATTTACGACCCTCGTGTCTTTAAACAAAAAAAAAAATGGTTTTTCAAAAATCGTGGGGAAACGACATCAAAGTCAGTACCCGCAAAACAAAAATTTTGAAAAAAAGCAAGGATGCGACATTCCATCAATACTTGCATCCAAAATCGCAGGAAAGCGACATTTCGTCGATACTTGCAAAATCCAAAACCGTGGAGAAGCAACAAACCAGTTGATATCCACAACCCAATTTCAAAAATCGTGGAAAAGCAACAAACCAGTTGACATCCACAACCCAAATTTCAAAGGTTCGAGAAAACCTAAAACCGTGGAGAAGCAACAAACCAGTTGATATCCACAACCCAATTTCAAAAATCGTGGAGATGCAATATACCAGTTGCTATCCACAACCCAAAATTACAAATGGTTCGAGAAAACCTCAAATTTCAAAAATCGAGGAGAAACGACATCAAGTCAGTACCCGCAAAACCAAAAGTCTTGGGAAAAGCAGGGAAGCGACGGTTAGTCGATATTTGCACCCCAATTCGCGAGGAAGTGACATTCCATCGATACTTGCAAAACCTAACCCGCGAGGAAGTGACATTCCATCAATACTCGCAAAACCGAATGAGCAAGGAAGCGACATTCCATCGATACTTGCAAGACCATTCAGCGGGAAGGCGACATTTAGTCGATACCTGCATTTTGAAAACCAAAACTCGGCTATAAATGCCAAAATCCGGCTATAAATGCCAAAACAAAAATTTCCGGCTATAAACGCCAAAATCGGCTTTCATGCCAATAAAACAAAACTCGGTTTTCAAAAAAACCTCGGCTACAAATGCCACACACAAAAAAAAAACCTGACTCTCATGTCAAAACCGGCTATAAATGCCACCAATTGGCTATCAATGCCACCAAACTGGCTGTAAATGCCACAAAAATCCGGCTATAAATGCCACAAACCGGCTATCAATGCCACGAAAAATTGGCTTTCACGCCGACAAACCAAAGCTTGGCTTTCAAAAAATGGCTATCAATGCCACAAAACCGGCTATAAATGCCACAAATTGGCTATCAATGCCACCAAACTGGCTGTAAATGCCACAAAATTTCGGCTTCCATGCCAACCCAAATTTTGGCTTTTACGCCATAAAATTTCGGCTTCCATGCCATCTCAAAATCGGCTTTCACGCCACAACCAAAATCAGGCTCCCATGCCAAAACAACCATTTGACAAAAGATTTTCACAAAATGACAAAGCTTTTGATCAAATCCCATTTAGCAATTGCTTTCATCACAAAAAGATTTGAGTGAGCGTAGGGAACAACAAAAAAAAAGGGTACCAAAAAATACATGTGGTACCAAAGCAAAAAAAAAAAAATAGAAAGTGTTCACAAGCACTACAAAAAAAAAAAAAGAAAAGAAAAGTACCAAAAAAATACATGTGGTACCAAAAAAAAAGAAAGTGTTCACAAGCACTACAAAAAAAAAGAGTACCAAAAAATACATGTGGTACCAAAAAAAAGAAGAATGGTTTCTGCTATAAAAAATCAGGAGCTCAGCCAAAAATGGTCTCCAGCCAAAGCTTCAGCTCCTCAAGCAAACTTTTGGCCTCAGCCGTCAGAGTTTCCAAGGCACGCTTCTTCAGGAACTTGCCATGAGATGCTGGCGAATGCCGTAACCCTTCTGTTACACCGGGAAGCTCTTCCCCAGCAGTTTGCCATCGTTCGTTTTCTAGAGTCCTCCTCTCGAGAACTTGACCCGCATCTGCAACCCTGCGAATCAGAGTACTCTCCCTGTCACGAGCCTCTGTTATAGCAGCCCACTTCGCATCGACTTGTGCCTTCAAATGCTCAAGACGTTTCCTGGCCTCCTCAACTTCCCTATCAAGGACGATAAGGTCATGCCTCAATCCGATGATGGCTAGCTCTTCCTTGTTCTTCTCCCGAACTAGCTGCTTCTTGCTTTGTGTAGCCTCATTCAGGTCAGACTTAGCCTTATCAGCAGGGTCCAAGAACATCTCCTTGAAGAATTGGTCGTCAGGGAAACCCATGGTCTCAAACCACTTGTCACCCTGTGCAATGATCCCATCAACGATCGCCCTGGCACCTGTGACATCCAGACCAACCTCTTCGGTATCAGTGAGAATCTCCTGCACATGTGGGATCATGCCAAATCCTGCTTCCAAGTGTCCAGAAAGGAGAGTCTTGACCCAAGAACTCAAAACCCGAGCCAGCACCTTCTTCGCAAATTGAAGAGACGAACTGGATGAAGATTCACCCTTCTCCGCTGATCGGCTGCTCATGTCATGTCCCATTGGAAGAGTAACAAAAGAACTCTTTCCACTTGGAGCCACTGGAGAAGGAATCTTAGCATGAGGTATCTCCTCTATCGCGTCAGAACTGGTTGTAGGAGTCTCTACCTCCGGATCGACCTCTGACATCCCTTGCTTTGGTTCTGAAGAAAGCGATGGACTCTCTTCTGTCACTTCAAAACCTGTAAATGAAACACAAAAAGGTATGAATATGATCCTGTTTAAAAAAAAAAATCATCAGGGTCATCACTACAAAGTATCTTCTTCAACGACTGGCGGAACACTCTCTTCCTCCACGAACTCATCGGAAGCATCATCAACATTTGCGTCCATTGATGGTTCAAAGTCATCGGAATCCTGTGGCAAGTCAGCTGACAAGAAAAAAATGTTAGCAAATCAAGTCGCAGGCAAAGAAAGAAAAGAACAAAAAAAAAAAAAAAGGAAGAAACTTTCCCACAAAAAAAAAAAAAAAAAAAGAGAAAAGAAGAAAAAAAAACGTGTGAAAAAAAAAAACAAAAGAAGAAATCACGTGGAAAAAAAAAAGAAGAAGAATAGAAAGAAAAAAAAAAAAACAAGAAGAAAGAAAAAAAAAGAGAAGAGAAATTTTTTTTTTCTTTCCATCCTACATAGAGTTTTCTTGAAAGAAAAAAGAAAGAAAACTTACTTGAAGCCATTGATGGAGAAGAAAAAGGAAAAAGCTTGAAGATCCTTGAAGAAGAAAAACTCTTGGCCTTGGAGCTCTCTTGAGATTGTTGCAAAAGAAAGCAATAAGGGCAAGAGATCCTACCTTCCTTTGCTTTTATAGGAGAGAGCAAATCAAAGAAGGAAACAAAGAAGAAAGGTAAGTGTTACTAATTAGTAACCTTACCAAAAGAGAAGGAATTAGAAAGATTCTTTCCCAAAAAGAAAGATGTCTTTGAGAGATTTCCTCCCAAAATCAATCAAATGAGAGATTCTCTCCAACAAAAAAGGATATTGGAGATTTCTTCCCAAAAAGAAAGATACCTTGAGATATTCTCTCCCAAATTAAGGGAATATGAGAGATTCTCTCCCATAAAGATATTTTTAGATATTCTCTATCCAAATGAGATATCTTTAGATATTCTTTACAAAAATGGCCCCACATGAGATCTAAGCCATCCTAAAAAGCTTAAGGTCCCATGGGCTAGCCCATATGAGCCAGGTTTGACCACCTAGGCACTAAAAAAAAAAAAAAAAGGGCTTTTAGTCAGAAAAAATCCTCTTACCAAGAGCATACAATAATGGTTCCATGCCTCTTTTGAGTTGATTGAACCATACAAAAAAAATCCCAAGCCCCATGAGCTTCCAAAAATCAAACCATCCAGCCTCATATACCAAATTGAGCCAAAATCTTGAAATTGACATTCCACAAAAATCCAAACCACTCCAATGGACCCACACAGTCCCAAAGAGTGACCAAAAACCAAATCCTGGTCCCCTAACTTGCCACATACAGCTTGTTAGGTCACAAGACCAAAACCAAAAACCAAATCATGATCCCCCAACTTGCCACATACAGCTTGTTGGGTCACAAGGTCAAAACCAAAACCCGATCCCCTAACCTGCCATATATAGCTGGTTAGGTCACAAGATCAAAAACAAAAGCCCAAATCCACATCCCTGATGTCATCTTCAAAACTTTGCCTCGAGATGGTGTGTGATTCCTTTCACTACCATAAAATTCCCCTGGAAGCTCAAAGGCTACTCTACCAAAGGAAGGATTGCTCAAAGACTCTTGGTCAAGACACAAGCTCTCCTTCAAAAATATCTTCGAGGCACATCGACTACAAAAGTCAAGCAACTCGTCGCTGTACCTCGAGGGGGCATTTGTTGACACCAAAAATGTCACTTTGCCTCTTCAAATCAAGAAAGCTGCATGGAGTCGCAACCTGCCATAAATAGGCAATGCAATTTCTCCAAAAATTCAAATCTTGTCAGAATCAAACAAAAACTGCAAGATCCTTCAAGATAGCCAAGAGAAGAGTACACATGAAGTGTCGGGCCATTTCGACAACATTTGGCCTAACTTCACTTCTCCGACAGCTAAACGGGAGCTCCCGGCGGCGACATCATCGGAGACGTCAAAACTTCGATCAAAGCCTACAGATGACTCCAGCATGTCTCAAAAGGGCTCTATGCCAAATTTCAAGTCAAACCGACAACGTTTGACCCTCCATCAATGCTCGAGCAGCAAAATCAAGCCTCCCGGCGGCGGGAACCACCGAAGCCTTCGCTCATCAAACCAAGTGCATGAGTGGCTTCAACATGCTTCCAAAAGGCTGCACGTCAAATTTCAGGTCATTCTGACAACGTTTGACCAGGTTTCGATGCTCCGAGAGAAAATCAAGCCTACCGGCGGCGGAGCAACCCGGGACCATGACATCCAAAACGGAGCCCATGGAACGTCTCAAAATGACTCCAATAGGCTCCCCGTCAAATTTCAGGTCAATCGGACATCGTTTGGCCACATATCAAAGCTCGGCATTTTCCCCGCAGCAAAATCAAGTGAAGCATCGACGGGACCCCAAACGGCTTCAAAACTCAAACAAAAGCCTATGGTTGGTCTTATTTATTGCTCAGGAGGCTTCACCTCAAATTTCAGGTCATTCCGACATCGTTTGACCAAGTTTCAGCTTCTGGCGGAAAATCAGCAGCTCTACGCGACAAAGTCTTCGGCTTTCCCGGAAAATTGGAAACTTTGCACTCTAAAAATGCAAGGATTCTCATCAAGTTTTCTACAGGGAAATCAAGCCAATAAATGAGAAGAAATGTCAAGAAAAATACAGAAGAAAACGGCGACGAAAAAGACCTCAAAACGACCGCAAAACGGGCTCCGAAGGGGAAAAATCCCCCAGGGTCGCAGACCCCTGCGACCATGGCCCATGGTCGCCGGTCCATGGTCGCCGGCGACCATGGCCCATGGTCGCCGGCGACCATGGAGGTCCGGGTCACCGGATTTTCCGCCGGTGACCCGTTTTTCCGTCTTTTTTCGCGTTTCGCGCACTTTGGCCCCTGTGGTTTCCTGAAAATGTGATTTTTAGTGCTTTAAATTGACTCATATCCGACGACATCTCGGATCCGCCGTCAAAAGCATAAAATCATCATTGACCGCTCCAAGATCGCCAACCGGTCGACCAAGAAAGTGCACTTTCTGTCCGACCGATCGTGAAATCGACAAGACAGATGTCACCGGCCCACTCTTAGCTATCAATGTCTGAAGTTACATGTTCATCCGATGTCGATCAGCATGTAGATCCATCGATGATCATCGCCAGAAGAATTCCAGAAGACACGGCACGGCCCGCGACTCTTCGACTGCTCGGCGACCATTTAATGCAGTTAATTGACTAGCTTTATTGCAGTCATTAATTCATTTCTTTGGACGGCCCAATCAGAAGCAAGCATCCAGGAGTTACAAATCAATTAAGTCATGGCATTCAAGCCATGAAACTCCTCCCATTATGGTAATTAAGGTGATTAAAAGCCCTTAATCTCCATCGGCCAATCAGATTCAAGGAAAAAAGGAGTTACAAAATCAAGAAATAAATCTTGTAACCCCTCCCATTAAAGCCATTAAGGCTCATAAACCCTCCTAAATGGCTACCAAAAGCCTATAAATAGGAGAGCATTCCATTGAAATCGGGATCAGAAAAAAGAGGAGAAAATCAGAAGATCAGAAAAAAAAAAAGGGATCAGAAAGAGATCTGAGAGAAAGAAAAAGAGAGAAAAACTCTGCTGAAGTTCTGCACCGGCCACCACTACAAGGTGACAAAAGTCCCTTGGGGGGCACCCCCCCCCAAGGTCCTTGCCTTCTCCTGCTGCCTCCAATGGCTTAGACGTGGCTTTTCAGCCCGTCTACTTAGCTTTTTATTGGACATAGGACCTTCTCTTGGTCTTTGTCCTCTAAAAACCTGAGGTTATAGCCAAGCCAAGCGAATCAAGAGCATCTTCTGTTCTCATCTGCATGGATGATGGCGAAGCCCATACATGGCTTGCGACCGTCAATCTGAACGAGTCCCCCACAATCTCCTGAAAAGTTAGATCTTCCTTTTCTTGCTTTTCATTGTAATTTGTATTTTTCTAAAGAGACAAAAATCACAACTCTTGTCTTTCATTATTGATAAGAATTGTAAATCGGCTATAAACGCCAAAGTCGGCTATAAATGCCAAACAAAATCGCCTTTCACGGCAAATTAAGAAAATGTCTCTTTTCTTAAATATTTGTGCAATGGAAAACTTGAAAGAAGTTGATTTCCTTTTTACTTGCGAAGGTTGATCTCCGGATTACCACTTGCAATTCCAAGTAAAATAGAAAATCTGGCACACCCACATAAAAGAAATGTTGATGCACGCTTCAGGGCCCGCCAGGGCGCGAAAGGGCCGGACCCGACGGACTCCCACGTTCCGCCGACCCCGGTAGCCGCCCCACGGCGCCTCGGAGCGCGTTCCATCAATATAAAGGCCAGATTTCTATGGGCCATATCTTTTAATCTGTCCGTTGGAATTCTACATATAATATACCGTTGGAAAGATCTCGAGATGTAGAATCCAATGGTTCTAGTTTCATCACGATCGGAGGTCGGAAAGTGATGTAAATATTCAGATTACTGTTTCAGCTCTTGTTTTAGTGTAAATGAGACTAATAACTTAGGTTTGGGCCTTAGATTTGGAAACCATGAACTTAGTCTCTCACGTGACCATTAATGGGGTATTAGAATCGTAGCACGTGGATTGGTGTGCTTCGATGGGTTGTCTAGGTATTCGTGTATTGTGTATGGTTTAACCGAATGCGTATGGAGTTGAATCAATCAATGTTTAATACGATTGTACACCCAGGAATTCTTTATAAACATTGTTGATTCAAATTCCCCACGCACTCCGTTAAAACACATATGGTATAAGGATGACAACACTTGCCTAGGATTGGATTGTAATCTCTCCTTGACTTGTTAACTGTATCCGTTGTTTATCGTTTCTTGTACACTCTCTTGGCATAAAACACCTAATTAATTATGAAACATAAACTCTTGTAGAATTAGGATAATGACCTGACTTAGAGTGTACCTTAGGAACTGTGTATCGTGTATTGATAAACATGACTGGCTAGCATGTAAGGGATTATCGTGTGTGGGTATGTCTTGTATTGATTTGAATGAGATAATTCCTAAGAACATGCCTTGTTTGATGAGCTAGCCAGACTTGCTTGTCTTGGTTTTCCCCGTGTGTCAGCACCACTTTATTATTATTGGCATATCATAGCCAGCTGCAGTTTTGGGTTTTATTGATGGGCCGGTTACTCGGGCATCGGGGTGGGCAGTCGGCTTTGGATGGCGTCCATGGCGTTGAATAGTTGGGAGCGGGCTTGGACCGTGCTACTATTCCCAGGACCGGGAGCTTGGATCCCCCTGGAGCCGGACTTTGGTATCAGTAGTCCGGATAGGATTGTTACTGGTACCCCGTGAGGTGGCTTGGACATCCACGGAGTCTCCCTCTTGTGCATTGCATTGCATTGATAGTGGTGATTGTTAGTATTGTTAGGATTCCTGATATTGATTCTGTGGTTATTTACTCATGCTTTATGCCTAGTTTTGTTCCTTGTATTCACTTGATTATGTTCTGTCATTACTCTTTCACTTGATGCATGTTATGTTTTAATTATATCTTGCTTATCTATTGCTCAACATGTCGTTGACTCTGTTCCTTGGTGTACAGACTCCTCAGGTGAGTACTACTACGAGGAGCAGGCCAGTGAGGAGATCCCAGAGGATCTCCAACCAGCAGAGGAGGCACGAGAGTGGAGTGCCGATGACGTAGAGTAACGTCATCACTATCAGGCACATGAGAGACTCACAGGGGCACTTCATTAGATTTTATTAACTCATTATTATTATCGTTGGAACTTTCTTTCATTGACTTCGTTGATTTAATAATCTTAGTTTTGGGATGTTCGTTGTAATTAATTTAACTTTTGTATAGGTTTAATTATTCTTCTTGCAACTTTAAATTTAATTGAGATTTATTATCCATTGTTAATATCAATGTATGAATTCCGCTATTGTTTTATGATTTGAGGCTCAAACACATTATCCTCATAGCGGACTTACGATCCTTGGGCCTAAAGGACAAATTTTTTTAAATTAGTCCTAAATTTCACTCCTCGGATCCGGTTATTTCTCTAATCGGGTTCGAGGGACGTGACATGCCCGGTGCAGACAACTGAGACACAATCCCTTATTGTGTGAGGTACTCCTTGAACTCACCCAGGAGGTATTCGCCACCTCGATCAGATCGAAGGGCTTTGATATGTTTCCCTAGTTGTAACTCCGCCTCAGCCTTGAATTGTTTGAACTTATCAAACGCCTCAGACTTGCGTCGCATCAAGTATACATATCCATACCTAGAGTAATCATCTGTGAAGGTGATGTAATATTCATAACCTCCTCGAGCCAGTTTGTTCATAGGGCCACATACATCAGTGTGAACCAATTCTAACAACTCTTTTGACCTTAGTCCTTTTCCAGAGAATGACCTTTTGGTCATCTTTCCCTTGAGACAAGATTCGCACTGAGGAAAAGGTCCGAAATCTAATGAGCTTAAGGGCCCATCTTCTACCAGCCTCTGAATCCGTTTTAGGTTAATGTGACCCAAACGTAAGTGCCAAAGATAAGTTTCATTGATTGAAGATACCTTCCTTTTAAGGGAAGTTGAGCTTTCTTGTTGTACATTATGCAGTGTGGGAGCAATGGGATATATATAAAATAAGTTATCATGCATTCTACCGGAACATATAATATTTCCATCTCTACTGATGTCAACACCAGAATGGAAAGAAACTGAATAATTAAATTCAATAAGTCTGGAAACTAAAATTAAATTCTTCCTCATGTCCGGAACATAGAAAACATTATTTAAAACTAATATCCTATCACATGAAAACTGTAAAGAAACAACTCCTACTGCATCTGCCCAAACTTTAGCTCCAGTTCCAACTCTAAAGGCTAACTCTCCTTTCTCAAGTTTCCGCATTAACTGAAACCCCTGCAATGAATTGCAGATATGATTAGTGGCTCCAGAGTCTACTATCCATGAATCAGTAGAATCAACCACTAGATAAGTTTCAATGTAGTAAGAAAAAGATGTACCTTTCTTAGCTGAGGCTAGGAGCTTAGGACAATCTTTCTTCCAATGACCTTTGAGGCCACACTTGAAGCATTTCCCTTTGGGCTTTTCATCTGTACCTTTTTCCTTCTTATTACCAGTATTGCCCTTTTTCTATCCTTTTCCCTTATTCTGCTTCTTCTTGAACTTCTTCCCTTTCGGGTTTAGTTTAGAGGAAGACTGGAAAAAGTGAGCTTGGGCTTTGGGCTTCTTGATAGCCTCTGCCGCCTGGAGTTCTTTCATTAACTCAGATAGAGTCATGTTCATCTTGCTCATATTGAAATGGAGCTTGAACTGATTGAAAGATTCCGGCAGAGTTTCGAGAATCATGTCAGTTTGACTTTCCGCATCAATCTCAGCCCCTAGAATCTCAGCAATATTGAAACAATCCATCATCTTGAGCATATGCTCTCTGACAGGTGTTCCTTCAGCCATTCTAGTATTCATGATTGTCCTGATAGCAGTTTGCCTAGCTAGCCTGCTTTTGTCTGCAAACATCTCAGACAAGGACATCATGATATCATAAGCTGTGTCCATTTGCTCGTGCTGTGTTTGCAACACGTTGGACATGGAAGCAAGCATGTAGCATTTAGCCATGTTATTCGCTTTCTTCCATTTCCTCTCAGCTTCTAACTGGTCTTCAGTAGAATCAGCATCAATATCAGGGCAATTTTCCGTCAAGACATACTTGTACTCCTCGGCAGTGAGTACTATGTCAAGATTTCTCTTCCAGTCTACGTAATTAGGGCCAGTCAATTTGTTTTCACGAAGAATACTCATCAATGGGCTAAACGAGTCTTTACCCATCTTTCTCTGGATATCAAACGGTTTATAATTAGACAGGCAGTATATATGAAACATACATATGGTGCTTGTTATAAAAGGAAAAACAAGCACGAAACCTTTTTACATTATATTAACCCTTAAATATAATGTATCAGTGTTTCAACCTCCTCATAGACCCTCCATCGAAAGGATGGCCGAGCCTACAGTCACGTTGAATTAAACTCTGTTTTATTTGGATTATCACTAGCTAGATACACATATCCAATGACAGTCCAATCACTGATTGTTTTTGGCCTCATATGACTAATAACCCCAACTCGTAAGGAGAGGTCATTATCATCTTATGTCAAGTGTATCACCATCTCTTATGAATTTTCCCAGAATGACAATGACTTGAGTCCTCCGAAAGGAAGTGACTTTAATCCATTCTAGAAGTGAGCTTTAGTAAAGAGTTCCACCTAAAGGATGGTCACTCCCACCAACACTTCATTGACATTCTATAGAAGTGATCTTTAATAAAGAACTCCACCGAAAGGATGGCCGCTCCCACTAACACCTCATTACGAATATTCACATTAGTTCACCTATTATCCATCAAAGTGATCTTTAGTAAAGAACTCCACCGAAGGGTGGTCGCTCCCACTAACACCTCAATGAGATAACATGAACCGAAAATGGAAGGCCGTGGGGTTTTTCCAAGAACCCCTCTCCCATTTGATTATTTATCACTAGGGTTTTAGAAAAAATACTTTTGATCTTTACATTGTTTACTCAAAAGTTCTTTTAAATCTAGCAAACTTAGTTAATTAAATTTATGACTTAATGACTTAAGTCATCTTAAAAATAAATAACCTTTGCTTTAAAATATTTGAGAAAATCCCTTTAAAGAGTCAAAAAAAAAACTAACTTGGGTTATAGAAACCCTTAGGTAGCATCTAACTAGATTTTAGTTTAGCTTCTAATGCAAACCAAGGGTACTAGGATAAACTATACCCTTACTATTTTTAAAACTTAGACAAAAAGAAGGTACTGTTCTAAGTTCCATTTAAAAACAATTAGCCAAGCTAAAAATAATCTAATATAGAAAGATGCCAATTTTAGAACCTAATGGTGGCCATGTTTCTAGGTGACAATTATAGCAATTATATATAACATGCAACCAAGCATTCCATATATAAAAGAATGCAATCCTTGATGATTCCCTGCTCTTCGGACTACAAATCCTTATCGAACTAGAACATCAAAAATAGATCTCATCTTGCAGTAAGAAGCATTGTCTCCTCCACCACTAAGGAATCCGGTTACTTGCAACCTTTCTTGCTAGAAGCTTCCTTCTTCTTGCTTGTTAAATATATACAAGCAAACCCAAGAAAAACAAAACCACAAAATACATTGGAGATACCTATGCTTTTCAAGAAAGCTTACATCTAGACTAGTTGGAATAAAAGTAAAGAAATTATACAACTTCCTATGATTGCTAAACGCGCAATCGTACACTTTCCAACTAATAAAATCACATCCATATCCACATAACAAACATGCGAATCATCAAGGATGCAAATATGGCTGCAAACAAAGAGGTTAGTGCATAATGTACAAACTTATTCAGATCTGGAAAAAAAAAATTCCAGCAATCTGAATAATTCCTGCACACAAGATTACAGCACTATACTAATCTAAAAATAAATTCCAGCAGGGTGCCACCATACCCTTAACCAATCTAGGATTAATTAATCACTACATGGGATCATGATTTCACATGGAGTGGCTCTGATACCACTGAAAGAACTTGCGATTCAGATCTGGTGCATCCCATGCAAGGGACGTCCATGGCTTGATGAACAATGACAGATTTTTTCAAATCTGATTTCAGCAATGTGCAGCGGAAAAACAGCCATAGAAAATCGCATAAAAACTCCACCGAATCATGATCAACATGTGTATAATTAAAGGAGATTATAGAAGACTAATACCTTGATGATATGGAAGCTTCAAATCTCTGGAAAAATTGATTTAAAGGGCTGAACTCAGACTTGCAATTAATCAACAGGTTGCTGGAATTTTCTGCAGTAGTATAGCCTTTGATCTTCTTCTCTATTTCACTTCCAAATCTGATTGGCTAAGATTGTGGGATCTTAATCTAGATTTGTAGAAGGGTTTTCTGAATCATATGTGATGGAAATCTCCTCAAAAAGAAGAGAGAATGGGCTGGACGTGTGGGATTTTTCTTCTTCTTTCTTTTTTTCCCAAAGGAGGCCTTACTCCTTTTAAATAAAATACAAAGAATCCTTTCCCATTATGTTTCTCCTACTAATTCTCTTAGAAGTCCTAAAAGGAAAGCTCAATCCTAAGATTAATTTCCTCTTAGATACATTCCAAATTAGAAAAGGAAACTATGATGAATATCCCTTAAACTTAGCAATTAGTAATTCTAGTTGAGCAACACTTACTAATATCAAGTTTCTAATAAAAAGGAAACTTTATTATAGGAATACTTATCCAAGGAGGAATCCAACCTTCCAATTAGAGAGACCTACTCAAAGTTGGAGACCCCACACTAAGAAATCCCTATGTTGGACGTCCCACACCTTTGTAACCACACCATGGCCCACATTTTAATAATTTGTCTAGAATTAAATTCATGCATGCCATCAAAGGCCTATTTGAATTTAAACTCAAAATTATTTTTCCATAAAAATAATTCAACCACATTTCAACTAAACAAATTAGTAAACCATGCCAATATAGGAAAGTGACTAGAGAAGGGACCAAAAGACATATTTGCCCTTGGCTCCCAAAATGACTAAAATGTCCTTGCTAAACTCATAGCAACATTAAGCCCA
This sequence comes from Umbellularia californica, assembly GCA_028538565.1. NCBI lineage: Eukaryota > Viridiplantae > Streptophyta > Magnoliopsida > Laurales > Lauraceae > Umbellularia > Umbellularia californica. Next base: position 60,258,213 of record JAPQWN010000003.1, on the reverse strand, counting down.
TTTTAACCTTAACTCATTCCACTAGAGAATTAAGGTTGTACTCCAGGGACAAATATTTAATAATAAGCTCGTCAGGAAATGACTGTTGTCTTTGACCTACTAAGTGAAATGACCTAAGTGCCCCTCTATATAACATCCATAATCAAGTCAGGTTATCTGATGTACTATCAACCTTCTCGATTACATCTCAACCTTAGAACTTCATATCCTAGACTTGATCATCATGCAGATATCATTCTCTTGGTCCAGGGAGCGACCCACAAGTTCAATATCCATATGGAACATCCATATACTAAGATCTTAGATTTTGATGATCAATTGGATAATTCTAAGAGGACGATCAATCCATCACTAGATGGCATAGATTCTATATTACATCTGCACGTCCTAATTGATCAAGCCCAAGTACCTAAAACACAGAGCTGTTGACCCATGTGAAGGATCTCACCCATAGTGAATTAAAGCACAAGAACTTGACTTCGTCAGTTCATCCACAAATGTTCAAGATTAAGAGCATTGGTCACTCAGTAGCACGAGGTGACTTGATCTCTCTCAGTGATAGTACTATTTTAGAGATCACACCCACAATGGTCCTGTTCAATGATGACATATGCACTAATGAGATAGATCCGGAAAAGACCTCCCATGACCTAGGTAAGTTACCCTGAATGCAGGAGAGTATCTCATTATAACTTATACCAAGATGAAGTGCCCAACTCCATTTCTCAGTTATGAACAAATTTGTTGTTTCCGGTGTCCATGAATTAGACCTATCTGTGTGTAGCCGCTACACACCTAATTCATTTACTAGAAACAATGGGCCTTATACAACCATACATATATACATGTTTAAAAAGAAAATAGTCATTTCATTAATAAACCAATAAGTATCCAGTAACAGAAGATGAAAGTGAAGTTAGTGGGCTTTAGGGCATACACCAATCCCAACAGGAGACAAAGATGGCTGTGAGATGGAGAGGATGAGGAGAGATGCTGTGAGGGAGGAGAGACGGGTCCGGCTGGGTGATGGTGACTGGGCTGGGATGAAGAAGTGATGAGAGATCCCGGAGGGAGGTTTTTTTGGATCTGGAGGAAAGAGAGATCTGCACCTGGGTGGGATAGAGAGAAGAGACGGGGTTTATCGGGGCAGCACTGACAGCTGTCGATGATGATGGTAGAGATGAGGGAGTTAGAGATAGGCCATTGAGAGGGGAGAGTCCAGATCTCGTGGACTCTCCTCTCCAATGCAGGTGATGGGCCGGATGGATCTGGGTCGGTTAAGGCTCGAGTTTGAGTTGCGGGTCGGGTTGGGTTGGAGTTAGGCTTAGGCTGGGTTTGGATTGGGTTCAGATTGGATGGGTTTGGGCCCAGTCTGACAAAATGGATCGGGCTATGATCGCCAGAGTCCGGGCTTCGTGGATTTTGATCCGCTTGCCGGATTTCGACATTCTACACATCGTCGGAAAGCTGTTGGAGAGTAGGTTACGATGAACCGACTTTCAGTGCGATCAGAGGTCTAGAAATGGTAGGTGATTTTCTATGCAGGCGGTTTTGGAGTGTGAGGCCAGCCGCCATGATTTTTCAATCCACCCGTCCGATTTTTGAGATCTGAGTACTGTTGGAAATTTCTCGATGAGTAGATCATACACTAATGTGTATGGGTTTGAGTAATTTGAAGGGCAGGAAAAAACCTGATTTTTTTTAAGATACCCAGACTTGATTAATTTTTTAAGAAAAGACAACCTTTGATTTGACCGTCAGATTTTTAAAATCTTAGTATCAGTGGAAATCTCTTAATGAGTAGGTCCCAATGATATATGGGTCAGGCCCATTCGAAGACGTAAAAAAGATTTGAATTGTTGGGGTGCGCACATATATTAAATTCGTAAAAAAGGCATATCTCTTGATTTGATCGTTGGATGCTTTAAATCCTTATTGTTGGAAGTATGTGGGCCTCGTGGATAGATTTTCAAAACTTTTGACCCACTTGACCCAGGGATCAAGTATCCATAAGGCCAAAAACCCAATCCAGGATGCATAACCCTCAATCTCATGATCATGTACAGTAAGTAAAACTATCTAAAAGATAGAACAGAAGCGAACAACATCCATTAAAACCTACAACATACAAGGAAGTAGATTATACCTTTGGAGCTCGGTTGCGCTCTAATGGAGAAGTTGATGACTTTCGTTGATGTAGAACTTTTCCACAAACTAAGATCAGAATCTCCAACACCTCTTAGCCTTCCACACTATGACCCGAATCAGATTTCTCTTCTCAAGAAGATTGGTGGAATCTCCAAGAGAAAACCCAACTCGAAACCCTAAGGAACTAGAAGAGGAAGAGAGAAGAGAGTATTGCAACTATTGCACAAAAGGATGGACGTTTTTTACTCTAATATAATTTTCGTCCAAGAGGGGTGGATACCCTTATATAATCTCCCAGGTCTCCTCTTTTCTTAATTGAAATAGAAGTCTTACTTCCACAACAATTAGTAAGTATACTATTACCACTATTAGAAGTCCTACTTCAAATAAAAATAGTAACTTTCTAATTCCTTCCTTTTAGAGTTCGAATAGGATTAGTATCTTTCTAATAGCTTGGGCTAGCGTGGAGACCACTAGGGATTCCATAGAAAGCTGGCTCCAACTGGGACACGCGACCCCACATCTCATGTGCAATCCGGGCCCACAGTTAATTGCAAATAACACCACTATATAAATGCAATTGCACTCCAGTCTTAGGAATAAATTACAATGAAGACCCTAAACTTCCCAATTACCACAAGTAGGCCCCTCTATCAATATCCATGGATCAATTAGAATAAATCTGTCTCTTCCAATCTTAGTTCCACATCTTATTATCCTTGAGCACCAATTAATCACTGTGATCATCAGTACCATCCAATTAACTCTTAATCGAGATGGGTGCGCACTTACTAATGACAAATCCATTAATTGGCACAAGGGGATAATAGAGATAGATTCCATCTTGATCATTCAATGTTCACACAGTCCTACTACCACATACCCAAGACACCGAGGTGTTAACCTACAGTTGGCCTCACTCATTGGTGACTCAAAGCAAATGAATAGATAGAAACTTGAGTTCATCAATGTCTCAGGATTGAGAGCCTATTGCTAGGGAATTATGAGAGCATACCTTATTATTGAGACGGAATTCCATAAGGTGCTTCTTATGGTCCTTCAATAAATCTAATGTACCAGCACATTGATCCAGAATCTTCCATTCTGATGATCGAGACAAACCACACTATCTCATAGTGATCAAAGTGCTACAACCTTATTAGATGAGATACCCAGTCTCATCACTGGTTGTGAATATATTTTAAGTATAAGATTTGTAACATATATCTCCCGTGTGTGGATCTCATCCATACACATATATCACATCTAATATACTAATGGGCCCAATTCAACTCTTGAACCATTATGTCATATGTATTGGTCATGTGCATAAAGTAATAAAATAACATTCATCTCATGAAAGTAAAGCATGATTTTATTGATAAATAAAGAAATTAATCAATTTATCACATCAACTGATGGATTGAGTCCATACAATCTAACACTTATATCATCAAGAAACTCATCAAAGGTAGATTATCATGGAAGTGAGATCCATGAAAGAAAAAACCTATAATGATGCAACCTTCCTAAATATGCATGATAATGAAGGTTTTAATTTATTTATTCAAAATTGTCCAAACGGGGCAAAATTGGGGCGTCAATAATATGAGTATTAAATTGTCCATAGGGGTGCCAAAATGAGGTGTCTACACCCACGAGTCATATTACTAAGGCTGGGTAAGTCCGGGTTATGACGAAACACCTACAACATGATAGATATGATAAATATGCACCATTCATATGAACACGTATACAACTGATTAAACCATTCTAGCAAACTATACAACAATAAAGGAACTATTACAACATTATCTTTTGCATACACTTGATGCATTCAAAAGGTGGGGATATCCAAAACTCTAGGTTTGGATATAACATAATCTATATGCACCACATGCCTTTGGGTATTCCGGAAAGTGTAAAACGGTTTAAAACATTGCTTCCCGCATATTTCAAGTAAAGACAATGTTGGGTGATGTTCGGGTACAAAGTGCCACCTAATTCTAGGTTTTTGGTCCGTTAAAAAAGAGTAGCCGATTTTAATGGGTTTACACATGTGTAAGACCTCAAAGGGTATCAAACGAGGTCTCCCTGGTTGTCCACACTTCATCTTGAAAGTAAACAACCGATGGCTCTTCCGATTATACAAAACAGTTGGTCATTTGTGCAAGAAAATCCAACTATCAGGAGAAATAATCAAAGTTTATTTAACAGGGGTTTAAAATCACTTTGGGATCCACCTAACCAGTGTCTAAGTGTGCAAGGGGGTTTGAATTAAATTAAAATTTGACGCGGACTTAAAAACCCCCAAAAATGGGTTCAAAAGGCACAATTGGGTGTGCCATAGATACAACTGGTTGACAGTCCCGTTGTATTCGGTCGACCACAGACATAGCGTAGGTTGACTGAGAGGCATGTCTACCACAGCCAGGTGGCTTCCGGTTGTGCCGCACAGGAGACTTTCGAGGCTTAGTTTGGGGCAATTTTTGCAACCTTTCACCATCTTTTGAGATCTTTGAAAATTAAAAATTATTCAAACAAGATTAACATAAAATTCAACAAGATTAAGCATTCTATCCATCATTAACATTATAACTACATATCATTACCCTTAGAATAGAAAATCAAGAATCAAGAGGAATAAATCATTGCATGCTATGAATGATAAATCGTGTACTTGCTACAACAAAATACAGTTTTGCCAATGCAGCCATCATGTCCGGAAAGGTAGATTTTGCGTTGGCAAAGGATTTCTCAACGCACTTCAGTGCGTCGACCTCGTGTCGGCAATTATATGTAGCCAAATCCATAGGCGATGCTATTTTAACTGCGTCAATAGATCCTTGTACAATTACCAATACACTGCAGCGTCAGCCAATACATCGGCAAAGAAATGTGCATTGGCATAAAGTCCAACTTTCCTGATTTGAGAACCATATTTTCCAACGCAGTACCAGTGTCAGCAAAATAAACGCCGATGCTGGTAGTACGTTGGGAGTTCCTAGTAATGGCCAACACTGGCAGTACGTTGGGAGTTCATAGTAATGGCTGACGCTTGTAGTGCGTTGGAAATTCTTGGCTGATGCTCGTAGTGCATTGGGAATTCATGGTAATTGCCGACGATGATTGAGCGTTGGGAATTCATGAAATAGCCAACGCTACCAATGCATTGGAAATGCATGAAATAGCCGACGCTATGAATGCATTGGGAATTCATGAAATAGCCGACACTGCTAATGCGTAGAGAATGTGCTATATCTTTGGGCTAACGTGTTGGGAAATGCAAGTTCATCAACGCACAAATCACGTCTGGAAATATTGTAATACATTTTCTTTTTTGCAACGTACACTGGTGTGTCGGGAAAGATTATTATTTTTTTAAATTAAAATTTCATTCCTCCATGTATACCACAAATAAAAATTTGAATACCTATTCAAACTAACAAACGTGATGCATAACCCAATTTAAAATATGTTCATCAACAAATCGAAAATAACATCCACAACCAAATATCCTACATCCATAAACCAAAATAAACCCACAAATCTTTAAAATACACAAATATTACTACTTGATCATTTCCAAAAATCTCTAACATCCACAAATATCTGTGATCAAAGTAAAAAAAAATGGTAATCCCTAAGAGCCCGCAGCCAGCACAATAATATCCAAAACCAATTTGCAAAACCAAAAAAGAATACCGTCAGAATACAAGTAGCAATAAATTCTTGTAAGGCAAAGCATTCACTCCAAAAAAGATATTGTGTAATGAGACAATATTAAATTAGCATAATAATTTAATTTAATCACTTTACAATACCCATATGACAATAACAAAAAATCACCTAGAGAGTATCCTATCCAAAAGCTCCCCACCTTCACATATCCTGGAACATGTGATAATGAGATATCAAGTTCTAAATCATTAAGGATGTGTTTACCTAATAGTAATAGTAAATGAAAATAAGAAAGGAGAGAAACATCAATATTAGTGCACTTGAGAATATAAAAATTCCAGAGTTCTAAAAAAAAAAATTGAATGAGTTGAAGGTGTGGCTTATGAAGGTATAACAAAGGAAGCTCTAGAGTTGCATAATGAGTTGTCTGCCAGATGGGTCATGAAGAAAACTTATGCCCAACAAGTGACTGCTAATACATAGACTGGACAGGCTGGTTTTTATGAGGTTTTGAAGATGAGTGTTAAGTACTTATACCAATGGTTGAAACTAAGGTCCTCCAGTAGTTCTTCTGTTGCTTGCTAATGTATCATGATGCATGGTCATAACAATGGGAAATTTAGAATCCATCTTCAATTTTGATGTAGGTAGCTTTAAATTCCCTTATTTTGGTGCAAGTTGGATTGTTATCGAATAAATTTGCAAGGTAATTTCTTCTTGAGGTTTGAAAACATGTGACCTTATTTAAGCTGATGGACCCTCGGGAATCTTCCGTCCTCTCCTTCCGCACCCCGGGGGCTGACCTGGGTCTCGGCGGAGGAGGGAAAATCGTGGGTATCAACATTTTTTTGTACGGGTATGCCAGATTTACTTTCTACTTGGAATTTGGAATGGTGATAATCCGGAGATTCACCTTCACAAGTGGAAAGGAAATCAATCCTTTTTTCTAACTTTTCAAATTGCATAAATATTAAGAAAAGAGACAAGTTTGTTTTTGAGAATGTCGTAGGCGGCGGTTTTTTGTTTGTTTGCCGTGAAAGGCGATTTTACAAAACTCATCAAATATGAAAGACAAGAATTGTGATTTCTTTATGTCTCTTTAAGAAATACAAACTACAATAGAAAAGTAAGAAAAGGGATCTATATTCTCAGGAGATTGTGGGGACACGTTGAGATCGACGGTCGCAAGTCATGCATGGACTTCGCCATCGTCCTTCAAATGAGAACGGTTGTTGCTTTGATTCTTCGGCTTGGCTCCTAACCTCAGTTTTTTAAAGGACAAGGACTAAGAGGAGGTCCTATATCCAATGAAAAACCAAGTAAACGGGCTGAAAAGCCGCGTTTAGGCCATGTTGGAGAAGGAGGAAACCTTGGGGGATGGCCCCCCCAAGGGACGTTGATCACCTTGTGGTGCTTCTTGCAGCAGAGCAGCAGGACTTCGTATGGATTTCTTTGGGAGAAATGCAGAACTTCAAGTCGATGTGTGTATCGATTTGCCGATAGATGTGTCGATCATGATCCTCTCTCTCTTGGAAATGGCTCTCCTTTTATAGGCCTTTGATAGCCATGAGATGATTATGAGCATTGATAGCCATGATGAGAGAATTGATAAGGAGTTACAAGTTGATTTTGTAACTCCTTTTTCATGGCTTATGATTGGCCGATGAAGGTAGTGGGCTTTTAATTCCGTTTAAGCTTCATGATGATGGGAGTTTCATGGGTTAAATGCCATGATTGCTTGGATTTGTAACTCCCAAATGCTTGAATCTGATTGGGCCGTCCAAAATAATGAGTTAATGACCACATTAAGTTGTCATAAACGGGTCAATTAACGTCATTAAGTGGTTGCCAAGGCATGTGAAGAGTCGCGGGCCGTGCTGCGCCTTTTGAGATTCTTCTTGCGATCATCACAGGTGGATCCACGCATTGTTTGATGTCGGATTCCAGTGCAATCTCAGACATTGATTGATGTTGGTGGGCAGGTGACATCTGTCTTGTCGATTTCACGATCGTCGGACAGAAAGTGCACTTTCTTGGTCAGCCGGTTGGCGATCTTGAGGCGATCGGTGATGATTTCATGCTTTTGACGGCGGATCTGAGATGTTGGTGAAGATCAGTCGTTTTCAAGCATCAAACATTGGATTTTCAAAAAAATCACAGAGGCAGAAACATCCGAAACGCGAAAATGATGGAAAAACGGGCAATTTGGTGCAAAATCCGGCGACTCGGATTTGCAGGGTCACCAGGCGACCATGCACCCAGGGTCACCGGTGAACTTGGGCCAAGGTCGCCGGCGACCATAGGGCTTTGGCCCGTTTGGTCGCTGAGAGTCGTTTTCGGCGGTTTTTTCGTCTATTTCGTTCCTTTTTTCTTCTGTATTTTTCTTGAAATTTTTTCCTCAATTATTGACTTGATTTTATTATAGAAATCTTGATGAGAACCCGCGCGAAATCGGAGCACAAAGTTTCCCATTTTTCGGGAAAGCCGAAGACTTTATAGCCGATTTTTCGTCAAGAGTCGAAACTAGGTCAAACAATGTCGGAATGACCTGAAAATTGAGGTGAAGCTTCTTGAGCAGTGGATAGGACCAACCATTAGCTTTTATTTGAGTTTCGAAGCCGTTTGGGGTCCCATCGATCTTGACTTGATTTTGCTGCGGGGAAAATGCCGAGCTTTAATATGTGGTCAAACGATGTCCGATTAACCTGAAATTTGACGAGGAGCCTATTGGAGTCATTTTGAGACGTTCCATCAGCTCCATTTTGGATGTCATGGTCCTGGGTTGCTCCGCCGCCGGTAGGCCCGAAACCTCAGGTGTACCCCTCTTTTGGCTGCCTTGAACGATTTTTCAGTTTTTATCTGATTCTGACAAAATATGATGCTTGAAGTAGCCTCGCCTATTTTTAGCAGGATGCAGCCTCACGAGCCATCTTGATGTTGAGGAGATATAGTGACTTTTTTGGTGTCAACAAATGCCCTCTCGAGGTACAGCGACGAGTAGCTTTTTGGAATCGATGTGCCTCAAAGAGAAACTTGGAGGAGAGATTCCAACTTGACCAAGAGTCTTGAGCTTTCTTTTTTTTTTTTTTTTTTGGATAGCCTTCTGATTTTCCGGGGGAATTTTATGGTAGTGAGAGGGATCACGTACCATCTCAAGGCAAAGTCTTGAAAATGACATGGCGTGTTTGGATTTTGGTTTTTGACCATGTGACCTAACAAGTTGTATGTGGCAGGTTAGGGGGTCGGGGTTTGATTTTGATTTTGACCTTGTGACCCAACAAGCTGTATGTGGTAAGTGGGGTGGGGGGGGGGGGGGGGGGGGGGGGTCAGATTTGGGTTTTTGGTTTTGGTTTGTTTTGGATTTTGATTTTGGTTTTGGTCTTGTGACCTAACAAGCTGTATGTGGCGAGCTAGGGGACCAGAATTTGGTTTTGTGAAATGTCAATTTCAAGATTTTGGCTCAATTTGGTTCATGAGGTTGGATGGTTTGATTTTTGGAAACTCATGAGGCTTTCTTGTCTCTTTTTTTGAATGGTCTCATCGACTCAAAAGAGGCATGAGACTTTTTTGCTCTTTTTTTTTTCATTTTTTTTTTTTTGCTCTTGGTAAGAGGAATATTTTGACTAGCTAAAAGCCACTTTTAGTGCCTAGGTGGTCAAACCTGGCTCATATGGGCTAACCCATGGGACCTTAGGCTTTGAAGATGGCCTAGATCTCACATGGTGTCATATTTGTAGAGAATATCTAAAAATATCTCTTTTGTGTAGAGAATATCTAAAAATATCCTTACTTGGAGAGAATTTCTCAAGCTTCCTTTTTGTGGAAAGATCTTCTCAAAATATCTCTCTTTTTGGGAAAGTAGCTAAATTTTAATACTTACCTCTTTTCTTTCTCCTTGTTTCCTCTTTTGGCTTGCTCTCTTCTATAAAAGCAAGAGGGTTGTTTCTTTTGCTCCATTGCTTTCTTTTTGCAAGAAATCTTCAAGAGTTCTCTCCAAGATAAGAAGTGCTTTTGCTCCAAGGGCTCCAAGCTTTTCTTCTTCTTCTCCATTAATGGCTTTAAGTAAGTTTTTCTTTCTCCACAAGAATCTCCATTGTAGAAGTAGCTTCTTCATTTTTTTTCTTCTCTTCTTCTTTTTCTTTTCTTTTCTTTTTTTTTTCAAGCACGTTTTCCTTTTTTTTTTTCGTGCTTCTTCTTCTATTTTCCTTTTTTTTTTCCTTTTTCTCTTCTTTTCACGGTTTTCCCTTTTTTTTCACCGCGTATATATTTTTTTTTTCCACACGCTGACTTTTTTTTTTTTGTCAGCGATTTTTTCCCTTTTTTTTTCTTGTTTTCATGTTGATTTTCTTTTTTGTCAGCGTTTCTGTTTTTTTTTTTCACGCTAATTTCTGCTGTTTTTTTTTTTTTTGTTTCAGCGTTTTTTTTTTTTTTTTTTCTGTTTTTCTTGGCTGTACGGACAGCCTGCCACTTGGCAGTGGGCCACGGCCTGATGGCCAGAAATTTTTTTTTTTTTTTTTTTGCTGAGATTTTTTTCTCTCTCTCTCTCTTTTTTCTTTTCTTTGTTTGCTCACCATGATAATGAGGCTATGCAATTTCAATATGTATGCATTTTTTTTTTTTATGCATCATGATAGAAGGCTAGAGTCTCTAGGTCAAGCCAACATGATTTTTGACTTGGACAAAGTTTGATTGGTTTTGACCAAATTGGGTTGGAATTGGTCAAACTTTGGTCAAGGTTTTCCTAGCATTTAATGCATGATGATATTTTTTTATGCATGATTTTGTAAATGGACTTGGAAGTATGATGATGCATACCTGAAAATCTTTTGCAAGTATCGGGATTTTGAGCTCGCAGCAATGTTGAGCTCTTTCTCAGTCTTGCTGGATTTTGAGGAAGTTTGTAATTTTTGGATTCTGAAGCTCGCAGTAATGTTGAGCTCTTTTCCAGATTTTGCGGAAGTTTGATGAGATTGGCTCTTTCTCGCAGCAGTGTTGAGTTCGAACTTTCTTTGAGAATTCTCCATTGACTATGAGCTCGCAGCGATGTTGAGCTCATCTTTAGGCTTCCTGTCTTTTTCGGAGTATTTTCCTTTTCTTCGGAATTGTCCCGGAACCATGTCAAAATTTTGCTAGGATTTTTGTAGCAGAATTCTGTCATTTTGATGTTGATTGATCTTTTCTCTTCCATCTTTTGCAGGGAGTTCTTCTAGAACGAACAAGGGTAAAGGTCCTGTTACTGACGCCCATCGTCGGTCTGCTAGATCTTCCAATGTGGCTGTTCAGCAGGCTTGGGAGAAGGTCCAGTTCGTGGAGAAGAACTTGGAAAAATGCAATTTCCTCAATCGTGATGAGATGAGACAGCGATTGATCGCTCTCAAAGATGAGAAATTCTATAAGATCATGGTAAGCGGTCGTCCTTGGGTTACGGACGATCAGAACGTTGTGCTCTAGCCTACCTTCTTATTCGGTGATGCAGTCCCTGACGACTTGACATACCAAAGGAAATGTTTTTAGTTCTCTTACACAGCAGATGGTGAGGAGAGAACTATTTTCACCCGGTCGACTTTCGATCGAACCATCTCGATCCTGAGCCTTTCTCCCACGTGCCCTATGTAAGACCCCGACCCGAGTGACCTCGATTAGTGCTAATTATGTTGCGTATTAGTGCTAAGCTTGATTAGTGATTTTGACTAAGCTTGGACTAGAATAGCTCTTTTATGGTTTTGGGAGAGTTTTAGTGCTTTGTGTGGGTGGGACCCTTTGGGGGTTCCCTTTTTGGATAATTTTACTATTGTGTGGGGGATTGTTCGTATTCCGGTGATTTGCATTTATATTCCGTTTTACTCGTCTTGTTAATCCCTACAACTTTCATGTTGATCCCGTACCCGTTCGGAACCCCGAAACCCGATTTTCTTGCATTGAGGGCAAAACAGTCATTATACATGAAATCTGTACCCAAAATTTGATATCCCCAAAACCCGCGAAACATATACTTTTTGGAAACTAGATATTTCGACGATCACTTTTCTCTTCTTCGTCGATTTCGTCCGACGTCCCGAGATTAGTGCTTTCAGCCTCCAAAGATTTCCTAGAGATGGGACCCACACCCACTTGTGTATAAGAAGAACCCTCTTCTTCCATTTCCTCTTTTCCAGCACAAGAGAAACCTAGGGTTTTCTTTCCCTCTTTTCTTCTTCTTGCTTCTACATTGCCCAAATCCCCACCAACCTTGCATCTTTTGAGAAATGGAGATCACCACCCTCTTCCCCTCCTTGCAAGCTTCTCTTTGATACCATTTGAGGAGGGAAGCCACCCATTTTAGACCCTCATTGAGCTCACCTTATCCATTGAAGAACCTACAAGTAAGCTTCCTCCCTAATCTCTTAGATTCTTGTTCTCCTAGTCTTAGGAGAGCTCTATCTTCTTTATTGAGAATTATCTCTTCTTGTTTCTTGATTTGACCCATTTTAGGGTTTGGATTTGGGGGTTTTGTGTAGATAGCATTCTTGGCTTGGAGGAAGAGTTTTATAGCTTGATTTCTTGCATAGAGAACCTTGAGGCAAGTGGATTGAATGGATAGTTTAGCTTTCAATGATTTTATGACAAATGTGTTTGAATCATTACTTCATCAATGCTTTGTTTTAATTGCATTCAATGATGTTAAATGCTTTGAATGAGGTTGGTAAACCTCTTTATTGTCTTGAAACATGATTTCTAGCTTTTGGTTTCATCTATTGTCTTTAAATCATGGATTGTAGTTTTGAATTCATCTTTTGTACAATGCCTAAGTGAATCCTTGTGATGATGGATGTCTTTCTCTTCTTGATGATTGTATGAATTTAAAGATGGAGAAATTGGTTGATGGTTGAGTAGTGATTGAAGGGAGTTGAAAGCCTCCCATTATGTTGTGGAAAAGAGGCTCAAAATGGGTTTTGAGAGAAGGGATGAATGGAAGAGCAGAACCGTCCCGAACTCAGTTCTGGACAGTTCGCTCGAGCGAACTTGTCACTTCGCTCGAGCGAACTGCCCAGGAAAGGGTTCGTGCCATTCCAGAGAGCTGTTCGCTCGTGCGAACCCAGTGTCCGCTCGAGCGAACCCTTCCAGCAGCCATCCAGTGAGTGGTTGGGTCGAGCGCACAAATCGTTCGCTCGTGCCATCCTGAACTGGGCAGGTCCGCTCGAGCGAACTGTATTGTCCGCTCGAGCGAACCCTCCCAGAAACCATTCCAGAGGCTCATCCGCTCGAGCGAACTGTTTTGTCCGCTCGAGCGATGGTTGCTGTTGCACAAGGGATGTGTTTGGAGCTATAGTGAAACAATTGCATGGTTTGTGAAAGGTTCCTTGGGGAGACTTGTTGTGTCAATAGAACTTAGGGTGATGTATGGAGCCCGGAAGAGAACGAAACCATTATTACAAGCATTCATTGGAATTTTGGAGACTTTCAAGTGTATAAGGACCCGGAATGCCCTCAAACCCAAAGAGTACCAAGTTTTATCAAATGGACATTCGGGATCCCTATGCACTTGAGTCGACTTCGAAAGCTTATTTCACTCTTTTATATCCGAAATTTATGAGTTCTGATTTATGAACCCCGAAAAGCACGGAACCGTATTTGTAGCCTTGTGCTAGCCCCGATGCGCATGACCCGATACTGAAATGATGATTGTGCCTTGAGCACCCCGTCTTGCCCGCTTATAGCCTTGCACTGGATTTGTTTTATACTCGTCTCGATTTATGTGATTTGTCCTATGAGTCGGCACCACTAAGCTTGGATAACCTTGTCGGTCTGATCTACCGACTTGGAGATCCCTTCCCGTCCCGCCAGCTGCAGCTTGGATCCCGATACCCGGTTTATTAACTGTGGTCCCGTCCCGATACCCGGCTCGCTCCCGTGGTTCCCGATATCCGGTTCGCTACCGTGATTCCCGATACCCGGTTTGCTACCGCGGTCCCGTCCCGTATTATTGTATATATATGTAACTTGGTTGCACCTCCTCACTTCGGTGACTGAGGTCAACACCCGATACTCACGTCACTTCGGTGATAGAGGATTTAGCTTCTTGTGGATGCCATCTTGATTGTTTCCCGATTTCCTTGGTTACCTTACATGTTTTATTACTGTATATGTGTTTCAATGAAATGATTCATTTACTTTTGAAAGCCATTGTTTAAACAGGTTTGCATGTTTTCCAAAGTAAAGGTTTTTATTATTAATGTTCATATCTTTTCATCTACCTGCCAGACCGTCGTGTCTGACCCTTTGCTTTGGTACTCAGGTCCCGTTGTCGGTTATCTCGAGGAGGAGCCAGAGGAGACGGTCGGAGAACCGCAGCCGCTAGTTGAGTGGCGTGCTGACGATGTTATGTAAACATCGGGCTGCCGAGTTGCGAAACATTTTGGGGGATTATTTGGATAGTTTTCTGGTGGTTATTGTTTTGTTTATATTGGCCTTTATTGGCCTCTATTTTTGGGAATTGTAATTAACTGATCTTCTGATTAAACTTGAATATGTACTTTTGGGTTATGCTTTAGGACATTGCTCATTCTGATACTCATATTCAAATGTAATCAGCTTTGATATTTTGGGAAATGAAATACATGCATGATTTACTACACGCTTCCGCAATTATACTAAATGGTTACGTGTGTTGGAATATCCTCACCGCGGACACCTGTGGGAAATCACGTGCACGGGTAGTGTGTGTTCTTTTGTTAACCCGTGTACGCTGGATCATAAACATATCTTTTTATTATTGGCTTCACTCAATCAGTCCCGATCCCGGATTTGGTTCCCGAACCCGGTCCGGGGTCGCGACACCCTAAGAGGGAAGATCCTCTGAGCTGGGTGAAAAGGACCAGTGTGATCAAGACCAGGATTTTTGTTGGCTGCCCTTCCGGTTTTGCAGAGAAGCCACTTGTCCGTATGGACATGTTGATGCCAGCCAAGGTTCTGATCATCCATCGGTTGATTTGAGACCGGTGGGCCTTGGTGTTTTTCAGGGTGACGACAGCAATTGGGTGAAGCCTTTTCGACTTCGTGGCCGTTTCAGTGCTGACTCGAGCTGGGAGTCATGGACTGATCACACCCTGAGGATTGGTGAGGCCGTTGTGCGGGAGGCCGAGATTTTTAATGCGGTTCGCGCTTTTCAGCAAACCGTCGTTTTCTCCGATGAGGCTTTCATGGCCATGCTGGAGTCATTCCTTCCACAAACCAACACCTTCATTGTGACGAATGGTGAGATTGGTTTTTCTTTAAAGGAACTGAGCGCCATCACCAGATTGCCTATCCTCGGCAAACTCTATGAGGAGTTTATGCCTATTGACAGCGTCCTTGAGGAGCAGTCTGAGGATGCTGACGAGCCACCGGAGAAGAGGAGTAAAGAAGAGGAGACAGCCGGTATGATCCCCTTTCTTTCTTTTGTTTCTTCTTCTCTCTTGTAAGAGATTTTTTGTTTTGATCCGTTGCTTTTCTTTTTTTCCTTTTTTTTTTTTTTTTTGCTGTGGACGATGACTTGGTGATGCCCGAGGTTCCTGCCGATAAGGCAATGACGGATCCAGTCGTGGCATTTGAGGAAGAGCCAGGGACTCTGGAGTGGTTCCAGAACCTTCAGCTGGTATGATTGCTTTGGCTTCTTTTTTTTTTCTTCTTTTTTGTTTGTGCTGGTCATTTGCCAACATGTAGCTTTTGTTTTCTTGACTTGCCAGAGGATTCTGACGATTCGAGCCATCCATGGATGCAACTTTTGACGATGCTTCGGATGAGCTCAGAAAGGCAGAGAGTACTCCGCCAGTCGTCGAAGCAGGTATTTTTGCAATAATAATCTTGATATATTTTTTTTTAAGAGATTATATTCATACCTTTTGTCCTTTCCTCGGTAGATTGTGGAGCAACAGGAGAGGTTCCTCCGTCTTCCTCAGAGCCAGAACAGGGGGTACCTGCTGCTGATCCAGGAGTGGGGGCTTCTGCTTCCTTCAATGAGTCAACTTCTTCAGTTGGAAAGAGTTTATTGATTACTCTTCCAATGGAACATGACATGGGCAGTCGGGCACCAGAGCATGGCGAATGCTCATCTGCACCGCACCTTCACTATGCAAGGAAGGTGTTGAAGACTATCTTGAGCTCATGGGTTGAGACTCTCTTCAGGTCATTTGGAAGCTGGTTTTGGCATGATCAAGCACGTGCAGGACATCCTCGCTGATAGCAAAGAAGTCAGTCTGGACATCGCAAGCGCCAAGGATTTTGTTGAGGAGATCATCACCTTGGGGAACAAATGGACTGAGACCAAGAGTTTCCCAGATGGTGACTTCTTTGATAAGATGTTCATAAAACCATCCAGCAGAGTCAAAGCTGAGCTGACTGAGGTCACGAAGACTCGGAGGCAGATCGTTCGGGAGAAGAACGTTACCGAGTTATCCATCATGGGGTTGAAGCAAGACTTGGACTGCCTTGATAAGGAGGTTGTCGAGGCTAGGCAGCGTCTAGAGCTTTTGGAGGAAGAAGCTGCTGCTAAATGGACCGCCATTGTGGAGGCTCGTGACAAGGAGGGGACTCTCATTCGCCAGGTTGAGGAAGCTAAAGGTAATGTCCGGAGGAAGACTCAGGAGCATGAGCAATGGCAAGTCCTCTGGGAAGAACTTCCTCGTGCTGCAGATGGGTCGCAGCATTCGGCCGCGTTTTATGGGGACATTCTGAAGAAGCGTGGCCTGAAAACTTTGGAAATTAAGGCCAAGGGTCTGCTTGAGGAGTTGAACCTTTGGTTGAAGACCATGTCGGATTAGGCTCCTGAGTTGTAACAAACTCTTTTTCCTTCTTTTTTTTTTGGTACCTCCATGTATAAACAGTTTTCGTACTATATTTTTGTATCCCCTTCCTTTTACTTAAATCATTTTTTTTGTTGAAAACAAATTTTAGAAAAAAGTTGATGGGAATGTTTGTTTAAGAATTTGATCAAAAGGTTGTCATTTTGTGAAATCTTTTGTCAAAGGGTTGTTTTGGGCATGAAAGCTAATTTTTGCGGCAAAAAGCCTGGTTTTTTTTTTTTTGTTTTTTTGATGGCTTGAAAACCGAATTTTAGGTGGCATGGAAGCCTAATTTTGTGGCGTAAGAGCCAAAATTTGTTTTGCGGCATGGGAGCCAAAGTTTTTGAGATGGCAAAAGCCGAATTTTGGAATGGCATAGAAGCCGAATTTCATTTTGTGGCATGGGAGCCAAATTTTGTTTGTGGCACGAGAGCAAAAAATTTTGTTTGTGGCATAAGATGCAAAGTTTTTTTTGGATGGCGTGATAGCCAAAGTTTTTGGATGGCATGAAAGCCGATTTTTGGAATGGCATAGGAGCCGAATTTTAAGATGGCATGAAAGCCGAAGTTTTTTTTTTTTGTTTTGTTGGCATGAAAGCCGAATTTGGCCTTTATAGCTGAATTTTTTTTTGTTTTGGCATTTATAGCCGGATTTTCTTTGTTTTGGATTTATAGCCGAATTTGGCGTTTATAGCTGGATTTTGGCGTTTATAGCCGATTTTTGGCGTTTATCGCCGGATTTTGGCGTTTATAGCTGAATTTTACTTTCTTTGTTGTTTGTTTTGTTTTGGCATGGAAGCTAGATTTTTGAAAACCAAGTTTCTGTTTTGTTGGCATGAAAGCCGATTTTGGCGTTTATAGCCGAATTTTTTTTGTTTTTGCATTTATAGTAGGATTTTTTTTGTTTTTTCATTTATAGCCGAATTTCGCGTTTATAGCCGGATTATGGCGTTTATAACCGATTTTTGGAGTTTATAGCCGGATTTTGGCGTTTATAGCCGAATTTTGGCGTTTTATAGCCGGATTTGGTTTTCAAAATGCAGGTATCGACTAAATGTCGCCTCCACGCTGAATGGTCTTGCAAGTATCGATGGAATGTCGCTTCCCTGCTCATTCAATTTGCGAGTATTGATGGAATGCCACTTCCTCGCGGGCTGTGTTTGCAAGTATCGATGGAATGTCGCTTCCTCGCGGATTGGGGTGCAAATATCGACTAAGCGTCGCTTCCCTGCTTTTCCCAAAACTTTTGTTTTGCGAGTACTGACTTGATGTCGTTTCCCTGCGATTTTTTGAAATTTGAGGTTTTCTCGAACCATTTGAAATTTGGGTTGTGGATATCAATTGGAATATTGCGTCTCCACGATTTTGAAATTTTAGGTTTTGCAAGTATCGAATGGGGTTCTCTTCCTTGCAATTTTTTGGGTTTTGCGAGTATAGATTGAATGTCGTTTCCCCGCAGTTTTTTTTTTTTTTTTTTTTGCTTTGGAAGTATCGAATGGGGTTCGCATCCTTCGAACTTTTGGGTTTTGCGAGTATCGACTAAGTGTCGCTTCCCCGCGGTTTCTAAAAAACCATTTTTTTGTTTAAAGACATGAGGGTCATAAATTTTGACTTAAAACCATTTTGGTTGTAAAAGCCGGGGCGAACTAGGGTGAAACTTTCTGAGTCCTGGTTTTTGTTTCAAACCATGAATTTTTGGGTTCAAGGATCGAAAATTTTTGTCAAGTCTGGGAAGAGGCTCCTAAACTTGGATTTTTTGGATTTTGATTTTTTTTTTTTTTTGAACAATGAAACGATGAAAGTAAGCATTGTTTTGAGAGAGTTTTTTTTTGAAAACTTCAACATAAAGATAAAAATTTCAAAAGGGGTGGGTTTGACGAGCAAGAACCTTAGAAATAGGCTTTGGCAGTGTAGATATCGCTCTGACCCGTTTGAGGAAGTCTTCAAGCGTAGTACCGCTTCAAGAACTTGCCGTTGATGGGCAATATACATCTGTCCCCTTCCATGTTTAGAAGAGCGTATGCGCCATTGGAGAAAACTTTGTCGATGACGAAGGGTCCCTCTCATTTTGGTTTAAATTTGCCTTTGGATTTGTGGGCAAAGACTATGGGTCTTTTTACTGCAAGAACCAAGTCACCCATTTTATAGGCGCATTGCCTGACCTTCTTGTCGAAAGATCCTGCCATGCGTGCTTGGTACAACTCAATGCTTTGTAAAGCTTTGAGCCGCCTTTCAACGAGATTATCTAGCTCTTGGAGTCTCAATTTGACATTGCTTTCTTGCGTCATGTCATTTTGCAAAGGTACCCTTAAGGAAGGAATTTGTACTTCCAAAGGGACAACAGCTTCACATCCATAGACCAAAGATAATGGTGTGCCATGGGTTGGTCCTCGAATGGTGGTTCGATAGGCCCACAAAGCTTCTGGTAGTTTGTCGCCCCAGTCTCTTTTATGACTAGAGACCATTTTCTTGAGAATTTTGCAGAGTGTCTTATTGAAAGCTTCTGCTAGTCCGTTCGCTGCTGGATTATAAGGAGTCGAAGGACAACTTTGGATTTTGTACTTGTCGCAAAACCTGTAGAATCTGTGATCCCGGAATTGTGGTCCGTTATCATGGACGTATCTTTTCGGTAGGCCAAAGTGACAAATAATGTTGGAGCGCAAGAATTGAAGGACTGATGAGGTCTTCATTTCGCTGAGCGCAAATGCTTCTGACCACTTGGAGAAATAATCCGTAGCGGCGAAGATGAAGCGATGACCTTTGCTTGATGGGGGAGAGATAGGACCTATGATGTCCATACCCCAGGCTTCGAAAGGCCACGAGATTGTTGTTGGATGTAGCCATTCTGGAGGCATGTGGATATACTCTCCGTGAATCTGGCATTTTTGGCAGTGCTTGGCAAATTGTATTGCATCAGCTACCATGGTAGGCCAATAGTAACCTAGCCTTTTTATCTGGTTGTAGAGCTTAGGACCAGCCTCATGGGCTCCACAAAGACCAGCATGTACTTCTTTGAGAGTTTCCTCAGCCTCTTGTTGTGACAAGCAGCGTAGGAGTACTCCGTTGAAGGATTTTCTGTAAAGTGCTTTTGAAGGTATATCCAAATGAAAGTTCGGGGCTCGTCTTTGGATGCTTACCCGATCTTTTGGATCTTCAGGTAAGATTCCGAACATGATGTAATCAATGAGCGGATCTCGCCAGTCGCCAATCAGAGGTTTGAGGATGGACATCCGACTTCCAACCACTTGGTGGCATTCAGCAACTGCTTGGTGTGTGTTGAGAGGAGGGAGAATCCTTCTTTGACACACTGTGACTTGCATGTTTTCCCCTTCTTGGATTGCCATGGATGCGGCGAGTCCAGCCAGGGCATCTGCACGGATGTTTTCACCTCTAAGGATGTGGGTTATGTGACAGATGTTGAATTTTTGTGGAAGCGACTGCGCCTTATTGTAGTAAGGTAGCAAATCAGGCTTCCTGACTTCATATTTCTGATTCATCTGGTTGACGATCAGTTGAGAGTCCCCAAAAGCTTCCAACATGGTGACGCCGGATTCGAGGGCGAGTTCCAATCCTACAATCAGGGCTTGGTACTCAGCTGCATTGTTTGAACATGGTTCCAGTAGCAAAAAGGCGTGTGGAATCATGTACTTGTCGGGGTTGACAAAGAGGATGCCGATTCCCGATATTTGCTTTCCTTTTTCATTTGTCCCGGTTGCACCGTCAATGTACATGTCCCAGGAAGCATTTGATAAGGAAGTTTCCACATTGTAAACAAATTCGTCTGGGAGATCATTCCTGAGTGGAGAATCTTTAGGCAATGGATGCTCTGCGAGGAAGTCTGCCAGAGCTTGGCCTTTGATTGCTTTTTGTGGTACATACTTAATATCAAACTGTGATAGAAGAATGGACCATTTTGCCAGTCGGGCATTGAGAGAACCTGCTTTTGTGACAAGGACTTTTAAGAGGTTGATCCTCGAAATCAGGTAAACTGTGTTCGACAGCAGATAGTCACGTAGCTTTTGTACGGCAAACATCACTGCAAGGCATTCTTTTTCGACTGGGGAGAAGCGATGCTCTGCTTCTACCAACATGCGGCTAAGGTAATATAGAGCAGCTTCTTTTCCATCGTCGTTTTCTTGTGCGAGCAGAGCACCCAAAGAGTGGTCGAGAGCTCTTGTGTACAAGATAAATGGTTTTCCAGTTGTGGGGGCAGCCAGTACTGGAGGTTTGGTGAGGTATGCTTTGATGTCTTGAAATGCATTTTTGCATTCAGCATCCCAGACAAAGTCTACGCCTTTCTTCATCAGGCGAGAGAATGGACGACACTTCCTTGATAGATTGGAGATGAACCGTCGAATGTAGGCCAACCTTCCTTGAAGCCCTTTTAATTCTCTTAAGGTTCTGGGAGATGGCATTTCCAGGATAGCCTTGACTTTGGTAGGGTCAAGTTCTATTCCAGCTTTCCGTACTATGAATCCGAGAAACTTACCCGATGAGACACCGAAGAAGCACTTTAGTGGATTCATCCGCAATTTGTGCTTGCGAAGTAGGAGGAAGATTTCTCGAAGATCATCGAGATGGTCTTCTTTTCTTCTGCTTTTGATGGCGAGGTCGTCAACATAGCATTCGACCGTCTTGTGCTGCATATCTTGGAATATTTTCATCATAGCCCTCTGATATGTTGCACCTGCATTTTTCAGACCAAATGGCATGACAGTGTAGCAATACACGCCAAATGGTGTGCGAAATGATGTATGCCTTTCATCTTCAGGATGCATCTTTATCTGATTGTAGCCAAAGAATCCATTCATGAATGTCATTCGCCCGAACCCATAGGTGTTGTCAATCATCACCTCTGGTATGGGGAGCGGGAATTCATCTTTAGGACATGCATTATTCAGGTCTCTGTAGTCAATACAAACCCTTATCTGCCCATTTTTCTTTGCCACGGGGATGATGTTGGCTAACCATTCAGGATGCTGTTCCTCGCGAATGAAGCCAACATTTTTGAGTTTCTGAACTTCTTGTTCGATTTTGTCCATCACGTCGAGATGGAATCTTCTTTGGCCTTGTTTGACAGGCTTGATTTCTTTTTGTAAGTTGAGCTTGTGGACTGCTACTTTGGGATCCAAGCCAGGCATTTCAGCATAAGACCATGCAAAGCAATCAACGAACTCGCGAAGAAAAGAGACATACTCGGGTAACTCATCATCCTTTATATTCTTGCTTATGAATACAGGACGTGGGTTATCAGGTGTTCCCAAGTTTATCTTTTGAACAGGGTCTTCTGTCGGAAGGTTTGAAGGTGGTTCCTCCACAGTATTTTCGGAGGCTTCCAACTCAACAAGACCTTCTGGAGTGCCAGAGAAATTTTCAGACAGAGGCTCTGTTTCTGTCCATGGATCTTCTTGATAAGTGTCTTTCTCAAGGCTCGCAATGAGATGGTCCCAATCATTTGCTGGAATTGGGTTGAAGTAGGGTACTTCTTTTGGAGACTATGATTCTTCTGGGTCAGAGAACCGCTCGTTTGTGTCATCGGGCAATTCCTCTCTATCATCAAAGAAATTATAGCAATTGGAGGAGCTTTCTGGACCCTTGACGAGTGACTCCTCAAAGAGATATCCAGGGATATCAATTTCTTCATGAGATGTTGAGCCATGGTGTCAATTGTCTCATAGGAGCGGTAGGATCATACCCCAACCCATATGAAGACTTGCCTTTGTCAAGGTGGATGTTCCAATCTTCTGGTTGACTTTTGGTCAGGGTGGGTTCCAATGGTGCGAGAATACCACGACCACCTCCCAAACCCGTCAGATTTTGAGCGTCGTAGCCCATTTTCTTCATGATAGCTTGTGCCATCGGACGATACAGGGATAGCTGAGGCATACCTTCATTTTGGAAAGGTTCAAGCAAAGAGTTCAGTGGAGATGCTCCCGATCTATGGAAGAAGATTGCTTTTTCTTTTGGCGAAGTTGCCGGAATAATAAAGGAAGCCGACGTAGGGTCTTCTATGTCAGCAACTATCTCCAATGGATTGAGAGGGGGCTGATCTTGCTGAGTATCAGCTTGGCTTGATGCTGTGTCATCTTCTGACTCTGTCTCCAAGTCTGTGTCATGTATAATAGACACAAAGTAGACAGTGAACTTGCCCCTAGTCTTTTGTTTTGTCTTTTTTACTTTGGTAGTGATTACCAAAGGCTTTGGAGACTTGAAGGAGACGACGAAGGGAGCTTGACCGCTTACTTCGAGTTTGGTGGAGGGTTTGTTTACCTCCGGTGATTGCTGAGGAGCCTTGCCTTTATCTTTCTGGAGACTGTCGGTAAAGTGAATTGTTTTTTCCTCCTGTTCTTCTTTTCCATCTTTATACATTTGAGCATCTGCAAAATGGACATCTCTGCCTTTGAAGGGCTTTTTGTTTGCAAACACTCGATGTATCAAGCCATCGTTGCCAACGAACTTGATGCACTGATGTAGAGTTGAAGGGACGACACCGTTCTCATGTATCCAGGGGCGTCCAAGGAGTATATTGTAACATGAAGGGGTCCTTATTGCATACACAGTGACTTTAGAAATAAGATCACTGATTTGCAATTTGAACTTGATTTTGCCGATAGGCCTTTGAGCGCTGCCTTCATATCCGAAGATGGATATAGACCTGTGACTCGGCTTGCTAGGTGGGATGCCCAGCTCTTCGAGTGCCGAAGTAGAAATAAGGTTGAGTGCAGAACCAGGATCAATTTGAACTCTGTGTACTGGCATTTCTTTGACGTACCCCGTAAAGTACAAGGGTCGGTTGTGCTTTGTCTCGCCTAGCAGAAGGTCATCCTTGTCGAAGGCAATTGTTGCACTTGCTGCTTTTTGTACCGAGAGGCATTCATTGCTTGATCCCTCATTTTTCTTCTTTTCTCCCTTTGGGGGAGTAATTGATTTTTTGACCCTGTAGTCCATTTCAATTTGTAGGACTTGTGGGGCGTGTTTGTCGACATCCGCATTCAGCCTTTGTAATTCTGAAATGAGACTATCACGAGTTTGTGGAGACATTCGTAATAAGTCAAGGATGTGCAGACGTGCAGGTATGTGTTTGAAGTGTGATGGACCCGAAAAGGGAATCTTCCGTCCTCTCCCTCGGCACCCCGGGGGCTGACCTGGGTCTCGGCGGAGGAGGGAAAATCTCGGGCATCAACATTTTTGTACGGGTATGC
This sequence comes from Umbellularia californica, assembly GCA_028538565.1. Classification (NCBI taxonomy): domain Eukaryota; kingdom Viridiplantae; phylum Streptophyta; class Magnoliopsida; order Laurales; family Lauraceae; genus Umbellularia; species Umbellularia californica. The sequence continues at coordinate 60,234,384 of JAPQWN010000003.1, read as the reverse complement.
CAGATTTACTTTCTACTTGGAATTTGGAATGGTGATAATCCGGAGATTCACCTTCACAAGTGGAAAGGAAATCAATCCTTTTTTCTAACTTTTCAAATTGCATTAATATTAAGAAAAGAGACAAGTTTGTTTTTTTAGAATGCCGTAGGAGGCGTTTTTGTTTGTTTGCCGTAAAAGGCGATTTTGCCGTGAAAGGCGATTTTACAAAACTCATCAAATGTGAAAGACAAGAATTGTGATTTCTTTTTGTCTCTTTAGGAAATACAAACTACAATAGAAAAGTAAGAAAAGGGATCTAACTTCTCAGGAGATTGTGGGGACACATTGAGATCGACGGTCGCAAGTCATGTATGGACTTCGCCATCGTCCTTCAAATGAGAACATGTGATGCTTTGATTCTTTGGCTTGGCTCCTAACCTCGGTTTTTTAAAGGATAAGGACCAAGAAGAGGTCCTATATCCAATGAAAAACCAAGTAAACGGGCTGAAAAGCCGCGTTTAGGCCATGTTGGAGATGGAGGAGACCTTGGGGGGCTGGCCCCCCAAGGGACGTTGATCACCTTGTGGTGCTTCCGGGAGCAAAGTAGCAGGACTTCGTCTCTCTCTTGGATTTCCTGGATTTTCAGAGCTTGCACTTGAGATCTATTTTCGTCATTGCTTTCTTCTTGGAATGGACCTCCTTTTATAGGCTTTTGGTAGCCATGAGGTGTTTATTGGCATTGATGGCCATGATGAAAGAATTGATGAGGAGTTACAAATTGATTTTGTAACTCTTTTTTCATGGCTTGTGATTGGCCGATGAAGGTAGTGGGCTTTTAATTGCCTTTATGCTTCATGATGATGGGAGTTTCAAGGGTTTAATGCCATGATTATTTGGATTTGTAACTCCCAAATGCTTGAATCTGATTTGGCCGTCCAAAATAATGAGTTAACGACTGCATTAAGTTGTCATAAACGGGTCAATTAACGTCATTAAGTGATCGCCCAGGCATGTGAAGAGTCGCGTGCCGCACTGCGCCTTTTGAGATTCTTCTTGCGATCATCACAGGTGGATCCACGCATTGTTTGATGTTGGATTGCGATGCAATTTCAGACATTAGTTGATGTTAGTGGGCCGGTGACATTTGTCTTGTCGATTTCACGATCGGTCGGACAGAAAGTGCACTTTCTTTGTCAGCCGGTTGGCGATCTTGAGGCGATCGGTGATGATTTCATGCTTTTGACGGCGAATCCGAGATGTCGACGAAGATCAGTGGTTTTCAAGCACCAAACATTGGATTTTCAGAAAATCATAGAGGCCGGAACACACGAAACGCGAAAACCATCGAAAAACGGACGTTTTGGTGCAAAATCCGGCGACCCGGATTTGCAGGGTCGCCGGACGACCATGCACCCAGGGTCGCCGGCGACCTTAGGGTTTTTTGCCCTTTGGTCGCCAAGCTTCGTTTTCGGCCGATTTTGCATCTTTTTCATTCCTTTTCTCTTCTGTATTTTTCTTGATAATTTTCCTCAATTATTGACTTCATTTTCTTGGAGAAAGCTTGACGAGAACCCGCGCGAAATCGGAGCACGAAGTTTCCCATTTTTCGGGAAAGCAGAAGACTTTGTAGCCGATTTTTCGTCGAGAGTCGAAACTAGGTCAAACGATGTCAGAATGACCTGAAAATTGAGGTGAAGCTTCTTGAGCAGTGGATAGGACCAACCATAGGCTTTTATTTGAGTTTTGAAGCCGTTTGGGGTCCCATCGATGCTTCACTTGATTTTGCTGCGGGGAAAATGCCGAGCTTTGATATGTGGTCAAACGATGTCCGATTGACCTGAAATTTGACAAGGAGCCTATTGGAGTCATTTTGAGACGTTCCATGGGCTCCGTTTTGGATCTCATGGTCCCCGATTGCTCCGCCGCCGGTAGGCTTGATTTTCTCTCGGAGCATCGAAACCTGGTCAAACCTTGTCGGAATGACCTGAGATTCGACGTGCAGCCTTTTAGAAGCGTGTTGAAGCCACTCATGTATTTTTTTATGAGTGATGACTTCTGTGGTTCCCACCGCCGGGAGGCTTGATTTTGCTGTTCGAGCATTGATGGAGGGTCAAACGTTGTCGGTTTGACTTGAAATTTGGCATGGAGCCCTTTGAAGACATTCTGGAGTCATCCGTAGGCTCTGATGGAAGTTTTGGTGTCTTCGATGATGTCGCTGCCGGGAGCGCTTGTTTAGCTGTCGGAGCAGTGAAGTTGGGCCAGACGATGTCAGAATGGCCCGAAACCTCAGGTGTACCCCTCTTTTAGCTGTCCTGAAGGATTTCTCAGTTTCTGTCTAATTCTGAAAAAATCTGATGCTTGAAGTAGCATTGCCTGTTTTTAGCAGGACGCAGCTTCACGAGGCTTCTTGATGTTGAGGAGATATAGTGACTTTTTTTGTGTCAACAAATGCCCCCTCGAGGTACAGCGATGAGTAGCTTTTTCGAGTCGATGTGCCTCGAAGAAAAACTTGGAGGAGAGATTCCAACTTGACCAAGAGTCTTTTTGCATTTTTTTTTTAATAGCCTTCTGAGTTTCCGGGGGAATTTTATGGTAGTGAGAGGGATCACACCCTATCTCAAGGCAAAGTTTTGAAAATGACATGGGGTATTTGGATTTTGGGTTTTGGATTTTGGTTTTTGACCTTGTGACCTAACAAGCTGTATGAGGCAAGTTAGGGGGTCAGGGTTTGATTTTTTATTTTGACATTGTGACCCAACAAGCTGTATGTGGCAGGTTGGGGGGTCAGATTTGGGATTTTTGGTTTTGAGTTTGGTTTGGATTTTGATTTTGGTTTTGGTCTTGTGACCCAACAAGCTGTATGTGGCGAGCTAGGGGACCGGAATCTGGTTTTGTGAAATGTCAATTTCAAGATTTTGGCTCAACTTGGTTCATGAGGTTGGATGGTTTGATTTTTGGAAACTCATGAGACTTTTTTTTGTCTTTTTTTTAATGGTCCCATCAACTCAAAAGAGGCATGGGACTTTTTTTTTTTTTTTTTTGCTCTTGGTAAGAGGAATATTTTGACTAAAAGCCACTTTTATTGCCTAGGTGGTCAGACCTGGCTCATATAGGCTAACCCATGGGACCTTAGGCTTTGGAGATGACCTAGATCTCATATGGTGTAATATTTGTAAAGAATATCTAAAATATCTCTTTTGTGTAGAGAATATCTAAAAATATCTTTACTTGGAGAGAATTTCTCAAGTTTCCTCCTTTTGTGGAAAGATTCTCTCAAAATATCATTCTTTTTGGGAAAGTAGCTAAATTTTAGCACTTACCTCCTTTCTTTCTCCTTGTTTCCTCTTTTGGTTTGCTCTCTTCTATAAAAGCGAGAGGGTTGTTGCTTTTGCTCCATTGCTTTCTTTTTGCAAGAAATCTTCAAGAGTGCTCTCCAAGATAAGAAGTGCTTTCCCTTCTTCAAGGATCTCCAAGCTTTTCTTCTTCTTCTCCGTCAATGGCTTCGAGTAAGTTTTCTTCCTCCACAAGAATCTCCTACTGTAGAAGTAGCTTCTTCATTTTTTTTTTCTTCTTCTTTTTCTTTCCTTTTCTTTTTATTTTTCAAGCACGTTTTCCCTTTTTTTTCGTGCTTCATCTTCTTTTTTTCTTTTTTTTTTCTTTTCTCACGGTTTTCTCTCTTTTCTTTTTTTCCGTGAATTTTTTTTTCTTTCTGTTTTTTTTTTCCACGCTGATTTTTGTTTTTTTTTTTTCAGCGTTTTTCTCTTCTTTTTTTTTTTTTTACTATTTGTTTTTTTTTTCTCTTGGCTGTACGGACAGCCTGCCACGTGGCAGTGGGCCACGGCCTGTAAGCAAATTTTTTTTTTTTTTGTTAAGATTTTTTTTTCTCTCTCTCTTTCTTTTTCTTTTTCCTTGTTTGCTCACCATGATAATGAGGCTATGCAATTTCAATATGTATACATTTTCTTTCTCTTTTTTCTTTTTGATGCATCAAGATAGAAGGCTAGAGTCTCTAGGTCAAGCCAACATGATTTTTGACTTGGACAAAGTTTGATTGGTTTTGACCAAATTGGGTTGGAATTGGTCAAACTTTGGTCGAGGTTTTCCCAGCATCTAATGCATGATGATATTCTTTGATGCATGATTTTTGTAAATGGATTTGGAAATATGATAATGCATACCTGAAAATTTTTTGCAAGTATCGGGATTTTGAGCTCGCAGCGATGTTGAGCTCTTTCTCGGTCTTGTTGGATTTTGAGGAAGTTTGCAACTTTTGGATTCTGAAGCACGCAGCAATGTTGAGCTCTTTTCCAGATTTTGCGGAAGTTTGATGAGATTGGCTTATTCTCACAGCGATGTTGAGTTCGAGCCTTCTTTGAGAATTGTCCACTAACTATGAGCTCGCAGCGATGTTGAGCTCATCTTCAGGCTTCCTATCTATTTCGGAGTATGTTCCTTTTCGTCGGAATTGCCCCGGAACCATGTCAAAATTTTGCTAGAATTTTTGTAGCAGAATTCTGTCATTTTGATGTTGATTGATCTTTTCTCTTCCATCTTTTGCAAGCAGTTCTCCTAGAACGAACAAGGGTAAAGGTCCTGTTACTAACGCACCTAGTCGGTCTGCTAGATCTTCCAATGCTGCCGTTCAGTAGGCTTGGGAGAAGGTCCAGATTGTTGAGAAGAACTTAGAAGAGTGCGATTCCCTCAATCGTGATAAGATGAGACAGCGATTGATCGCTCTCAAAGATGAGGAATTCTATCAGATCATGGGAAGCAGCTGATGGACCCGAAAAGGGAATCTTCTGTCCTCTCCCTCCGCACCCCGGGGGCTGACCTGGGTCTCGGAGGAGGAGGGAAGATCTCGGGCATCAACATTTTTGTACGGGTATGCCAGATTTACTTTCTACTTGGAATTTGGAATGGTGATAATCCGGAGATTCACCTTCACAAGTGGAAAGGAAATCAATCCTTTTTTCTAACTTTTCAAATTGCATTAATATTAAGAAAAGAGACAAGTTTGTTTTTTTAGAATGCCGTAGGAGGCGTTTTTGTTTGTTTGCCGTAAAAGGCGATTTTGCCGTGAAAGGCGATTTTACAAAACTCATCAAATGTGAAAGACAAGAATTGTGATTTCTTTTTGTCTCTTTAAGAAATACAAACTACAATAGAAAAGTAAGAAAAGGGATCTAACTTCTCAGGAGATTGTGGGGACACATTGAGATCGACGGTCGCAAGTCATGTATGGACTTCGCCATCGTCCTTCAAATGAGAACATGTGATGCTTTGATTCTTTGGCTTGGCTCCTAACCTTGGTTTTTTAAAGGACAAGGACCAAGAAGAGGTCCTATATCCAATGAAAAACCAAGTAATCGGGCTGAAAAGCCGCGATTAGGCCATGTTGGAGAAGGAGGAGACCTTGGGGGGGTGGCCCCCCAAGGGACGTTGATCACCTTTTGGTGCTTCGGGGAGCAAAGTAGCAAGACTTCGTCTCTCTGTTGGATTTTCTGGATTTTCAGAGTTTGCACTTGGGATCTATTTTCATCATGCTTTCTTCTTGGAATGGACCTCTTTTTATAGGCTTTTGGTAGCCATGAGGTGTTTATTGGCATTGATTGCCATAATGAAAGAATTGATGAGGAGTTACAAATCGATTTTGTAACTCCTTTTTCAAGGCTTGTGATTGGCCGATGAAGGTAGTGGGCATTTAATCACCTTTATGCTTCATGATGATGGGAGTTTTATGGGTTTAATGCCATGATTGCTTGGATTTGTAACTCCCAAATGCTTGAATCTGATTGGGCCGTCTAAAATAATGAGTTAAGGACCGCATTAAGTTGTCATAAACGGGTCAATTAACATCATTAAGTGGTCGCCAGGGCATGTGAAGAGTCGCGGGCCGTGCTGCGCCTTTTGAGATTCTTCTTGCGATCATCACAGGTGGATCCACACATTTTTTATGTCGGATTGCGATGGAATTTCAGACATTGATTGATGTTGGCGGGCCGGTGACATCTGTCTTGTCGATTTCACGATCGGTCGGAAAGAAAGTGCACTTTCTTGGTTAGCCGGTTGGCGATCTTGAGGCGATCGGTGATGATTTCATACTTTTGACGGCGGATCTGAGATGTCGACGAAGATCAGTCGTTTTCAAGCATCAAACATTACATTTTCCGAAAATCACAGAGGCCGGAACACCCGAAACGTGAAAACCATAAAAAAACGGACACTTTGGTGCAAAATCCTGCGACCCGGATTTGCAGGGTCGCCGGCGACCTTGGGCCAAGGTTGCCGGCGACCATAGGGCTTTGGCCCGTTTGGTCGCCGAGCGTCGTTTTCGGCCGTTTTTTCATCTTTTTCGTTCCTTTTTTCTTCTGTATTTTTCTTGATATTTTTCCTCAATTATTGACTTCATTTTCTTGGAGAAAACTTGACGAGAACCCGCACGAAATCGGAGCACAAAGTTTCCCATTTTTCCGGAAAGCCGAAGACTTTGTAGCCGATTTTCCGTCAAGGGTCGAAACTGGGTCAAACGATGTCGGAATGACCTGAAAATTGAGGCGAAGCTTCTTGAGCAGTGGAAAGGACCAACCATGGACTTTTATTTGAGTTTTGAATCCGTTTGGAGTCCCCTCAATGCTTCACTTGATTTTGCTGCTGGGAAAATGCCGAGCTTTGATATGTGGTCAAACGATGTCCGATTGACCTGAAATTTGACGGAGAGCCTATTGGAGTCATTTTGAGACGTTCCATGGGCTCCATTTTGGATGTCATGGTCCCGGGTTGCTCCACCGCCGGTAGGCTTGATTTTCTCTCGGAGCATCGAAACCTGGTCAAACGTTGTCGGAATGACCTGAAATTCGACGTGCAGCCTTTTGGAAGCATGTTGAAGCCACTCATGCATTTTGTTTGATGAGTGATAGCTTCGGTGGTTCTCGCTGCCGGGAGGCTTGATTTTGCTGTTCGAGCATTGATGGAGGGTCAAACATTGTCGGTTTGACTTGAAATTTGGCATGGAGCCCTTCGGAGACATTCTGGAGTCATCCATAGGCAATGATCAAAGTTTTGGTGTCTTTGATGATGTCGCCACCGGGAGCGCTTATTTAGCTGTCCGAGTAGTGAAGTTAGGCCAAACGCTGTCGGAATGGCCCGAAACCTCAGGTGTACCCCTCTTTTAGTTGTTTTGAAGGATCTCTCAGTTTCTGTCTGATTCTGAAAAGATCTGATGCTTGAAGTAGCCTTGCCTGTTTTGTAGCAGGATGCAACTTCACGAGGCTTCTTGATGTGGAGGAGACATGGTGACTTTTTTGGTGTCAACAAATGCCCCCTCGAGGTACAGCGACTAGTAGGTTTTGGAGTCGATGTGCCTCGAAGAGAAACTTGGAGGAGAGATTCCAACTTGACCAAGAGTCTTGAGCATTTTTTTTTTTTTTTGAATAGCCTTTTGAATTTTCGGGGGAATTTTATAGTAGTGAGAGGGATCACGTACCATCTCAAGGCAAAGTTTTGAAAATGACATGGGGTATTTGGGTTTTGGATTTTGGTTTTTTACCTTGTGACCTAACAAGCTGTATGTGGTAGGTTAGGGGGTCGGGGTTTGATTTTTGATTTTGACCTTGTGACCCAACAAGCTGTATGTGGCAGGTTGGGGGGTCTAATTTAGGGTTTTTGGTTTTGGGTTTGGTTTGGATTTTGATTTTGGTTTTGGTCTTGTGACCTAACAAGCTGTATGAGGCGAGCTAGGGGACCGGAATTTGGTTTTGTGAAATGTCAATTTCAAGATTTTGGCTCAATTTGGTTCATGAGGTTGGATGGTTTGGTTTTTGGAAACTCATGAGACTTTCTTTTCTCTTTTTTTTTTAATGGTCCCATCAACTCAAAAGAGGCATGGGACTTTTTTTTTTTTTTTGGTCTTTTCTTTTTTGCTCTTGGTAAGAGGAATATTTTGACTAAAAGCCAATTTTAGTGCCTAGGTGGTCAAACCTGGCTCATATGGGCTAACCCACGGGACCTTAGGCTTTGGAGATGGCCTAGATCTCATATGGTGTCATATTTGTAAAGAATATCTAAAAATATCTCTTTTGTGTAGAGAATATCTAAAAATATCTCTTTTGTGTAGAGAATATCTAAAAATATCTTTACTTTGAGAGAATTTCTCAAGTTTTCTTTTTGTGGAAAGATTCTCTCAAAATATCTTTCTTTTTGGGAAAGTAGTTAAATTTTAGCACTTACCTCCTTTCTTTCTCCTTGTTTCCTCTTTTAGCTTGCTCTCTTCTATAAAAGCGAGAGGGTTGGTGCTTTTGCTCCATTGCTTTCTTTTTGCAAGAAATCTTCAAGAGTCCTCTCCAAGATAAAAAGTGCTTTTCTCTTCTTCAAGGATCTCCAAGCTTTTCTTCTTTTTCTCCATCAATGGCTTCAAGTAAGTTTTCTTCCTCGTCAAGAATCTCCATTGTAGAAGTAGCTTCTTTATTTTTTCTTTTCTTCTTCTTTTTCTTTTCTTTTCTTTCTTCTTCTTCTTCTTTTTTTCTTCTTGTTTTTTTTTTTTTCATGCATGTTTTCCTTCTCTCTTTTTTTTCGTGCTTCTCTTTTTTCTTTTTCTTTCTTTTTTTTTTCTCTTTCCACGGTTTTCTCTTTTTTTTTTTAACCGTGTACTCTCGTTTTTTTTTTGTTTTTTTTTCACGCTGATTTCTGTTTTTTTTTTTTCAGTGTTTTTCTCCTTTTCTTCTTTTTTTTTTTTTGCTGTTTTTTTTTCAGGTCCGTGCAGACCCGACCGTACTGCCACGTGGCAGTGGGCCACGGCCTGTGGGCCAAAATTTTTTTTTTTTTTTTGCTGAGATTTTTTTTCTCTCTCTTTCTTTTTCTTTTTCCTTGTTTGCTCACTATGATAATGAGGCTATGCAATTTCAATATGTATGCATTTTTTTTGTTTGATGCATCAAAATAGAAGGCTAGAGTCTGTAGGTCAAGCCAACAGGATTTTTGACTTGGACAAAGTTTGATTGGTTTTGACCAAATTGGGTTGGAATTGGTCAAACTTTGGTCAAGGTTTTCTTAGCATCTAATGTATGATGATATTTTTTGATGCATGAGTTTTGGTAAATAGATTTGGAAGTATGATGATGCATACCTGAAAATCTTTTGCAAGTATCGGGATTTTGAGCTCGCAGCGATGTTGAGCTCTTTCTCGGTCTTGCTGGATTTTGAGGAAGTTTTGCAATTTTTGGATTCTGAAGCTCGCAACAATGTTGAGCTCTTTTCTAGATTTTGCGGAAGTTTGATGAGATTGGCTTGTTCTCGCAGCGATGTTGAGTTCAAGCCTTCTTTGAGAATTCTCCACTGACTATGAGCTCGCAGCGATGTTGAGCTCATCTTCAGGCTTCTTGTCTTTTTTTGGAGTATTTTCCTTTTCTTTGGAATTGCCCCGGAACCATGTCAAAATTTTGCTAGAATTTTTTGTAGCAGAATTCTGTCATTTTGATGTTGATTGATCTTTTCTCTTCCACCTTTTGCAGGTAGTTCTTCCCAATCAAACAAGGGTAAAGGTCCTATTACTGACGCACCTCGTCGATCTGCTAGATCTTCCAATGCAGCCGTTCAGCAGGCTAGGGAGAAGGAGGGGACTCTCATTCGCCAGGTTGAGGAAGCTGAAGGGAATGTCCGGAGGAAGACTCAGGGGCATGAGCAGTAGCAGGTCCTCTGGGAAGAACTTCCTCGTGCTGTAGATGGGTCACGGCATTCGACCGCGTTTTATGGGGACATTTTGAAGGAGCGTGGCCTAAAAACTTTGGAAGTTAAGGCCAAGGGTCTGCTTGAGGAGTTGAACCTTTGGTTGAAGACCATGTAGGATTGAGCTCCCGAGTTGTATCAAACTCTTTTTCCTTCTTCTTTTTTTTGGTACCTCCATGTATAAACAGTTTTGGTACTATATTTTATGTATCCCATTCTTTTCACTTAAATCATTTTTTGATGAAAACAAATTTGAGCAAAAGTTGGCGGGAATGTTTGTTTAAGAATTTGATCAAAAGGTTGTCATTTTGTGAAAATCTTTTGTCAAAGGGTTGTTTTGGGCATGAAAGCCAATTTTGTGGCGAAAAGCCTGGTTTTTTTATGGTTTGAAAACCAAAATTCGGATGGCGTGAAAGCCTTATTTTGTGGCGTAAGAGCCAAAGTTTTTTGGATGGCGTCGAAGCCGAATTTTTGAATGGCATAGAAGCCGAATTTTGAGATGGCATGAGAGCCAAAAATTTTGTTTGTGGCATGAGAGCCGATTTTGAGATGGCATGAAAGCCGATTTTGGCATTTATAGCCGAAAAATTTTTGTTTTGGCATTTATAGCCGAATTTTGGCATTTATAGCCAGATTTTGGCGTTTATAGCCGGATTTTTGTTTTGGCATTTATAGCCGAATTTTGGCGTTTATAGCCGAATTTTGGCGTTTATAGCCGAGTTTTGGCGTTTATAGCCGAGTTTTTTGAAAACCAAGTTTTGTTTTATTGGCATGAAAGCCGATTTTGGCATTTATAGCCGAAAAATTTTTGTTTTGGCATTTATAGCCGAATTTTGGCATTTATAGCCGGATTTTGGCGTTTATAGCTGAGTTTTGGTTTTCAAAACGCAGGTATCGACTAAATGTCGCCTCCCCGCTGAATGGTCTTGCAAGTATCGATGGAATGTCGCTTCCTTGCTCATTCGGTTTTGCGAGTATTGATGGAATGTCACTTCCTCGCGGGTTAGGTTTTGCGAGTATCGATGGAATGTCGCTTCCTCGCGAATTGGGGTGCAAATATCGACTAAGCGTCGCTTCCCTGCTTTTCCCAAAACTTTTGGTTTTGCGGGTACTGACTTGATGTCGTTTCTCCGCGATTTTTGAAATTTGAGGTTTTCTCGTACCATTTGAAATTTGGGTTATGGATAGCAACTGGTATGTTGCATCTCCACGATTTTTGAAATTTGGGTTGTGGATATCAACTGGTATATTGTTTCTCCACGATTTTTTGAAATTTGGGTTGTGAATATCAACTGGTTTGTTGCTTCTCCACGATTTTTGAATTTTGGGTTGTGGATATCAACTGGTTTGTTGCTTCTCCACAATTTTTGAAATTTGGGTTGTGGATATCAACTGGTTTGTTGCTTCTCCATGATTTTTGAAATTTGGGTTGTGGATATCAACTGGTTTGTTGCTTCTCCACGATTTTTGAAATTTGCAAGTATCGAATGGGGTTCGCTTCCTTGCGATTTTTGGGTTTTGGAAGTATCGAATGGGGTTCGCATCCTTCCGGTTTTTTTGGGTTTTGCGAGTATCGACTGAATGTCGCTTCCCCGCGGTTTCTAAAAACCATTTTTTTGTTCAGAGACACGAAGGTCATAAATTTTGGCTTAAAACCATTTCGGTTGTAAAAGCCGAGGCAGACTAGGGTGAAAATTCCTGAGTCCTGGTTTTTGCTTCAAACCATGAATTTTGGGTCCAAGGATTGAAAATTTTGGTCAAGTCCAGGAAGAGGCTCCTAAACTTGGATTTTTGGATTTGATGATTTTTTTTAACAATGAAACGATGAAAGTAAGCATTGTTTTGAAAGTTTTTTTTTTTTTTTTTTTGGAAACTTCAACATAAAGATGAAAATTTCAAAAGAGGTGGGTTTGACGAGCAAGTACCTTGGAAATAGACTTTGGCTGTGTAGATATTGCTTTGACCCGTTTAAGGAAGTCTTCAAGGGTAGTACCGCTTCAAGAACTTGCCATTGATGGGCAGCATACATCTGTCCCCTTCCATGTTTAGAAGAGCGTATACGCCATTGGAGAAGACTTTGTCGATGACGAAGGGTCCCTCCAATTTTGGTTCAAATTTGCCTTTGGATTTGTGGGCAAAGACTATGGATCTTTTTACTGCAAGAACCAAGTCACCCTTTTTGTAGGCGCGTTGCCTGACCTTCTTGTCGAAAGATCCTGCCATGCGTGCTTGGTACAACTCAATGCTTTGTAGAGCTTCGAGTCGTCTTTCATCGAGATTATCCAGCTCTTGGAGTCTCAATTTGACATTGCTTTCTTGCGTCATGTTATTTTGCAGAGATACCCTTAAGAAAGGAATTTGTACTTCCAAAGGGACAACGGCTTCGTATCCATAGACCAAAGAGAATGGTGTGCTATGGGTTGGTCCTCGAACGGTGGTTCGATAGGCCCACAGGGCTTCTGGTAGTTTGTCGCCCCAGTCTCTTTTGTGACTAGAGACTCTTTTCTTGAGAATTTTGTAGAGAGTCTTGTTGAAGGCTTTTGCTAGTCCGTTCGCTGCTGGATTATATGGAGTCGAAGGACAACTTTGGATTTTGTACTTGTTGCAAAACCTGTAGAATCTGTGATCCCGAAATTGTGGTCCGTTATCATGGACGAATCTTTTAGGTATGCCGAAGCGACAAATAATGTTGGTGCGCAAGAACTAAAGGACTGATGAGGTCTTCATTTCGCTGAGCGCAAATGCTTCTGACCACTTGGAGAAATAATCCGTAGCGGCGAAGATAAAGCGATGACCTTTGCTTGATGGGGGAGAAATGGGACCTATGATGTCCATACCCCAGGCTTCGAAAGGCCATGAGATTGCTGTTGGATGTAGCCATTCTGGAGGCATGTGGACATAATCTCCGTGAATCTGGCATTTTTGGCAGCGCTTGGCAAATTGCATTGCATCAGCTACCATGGTAGGCCAATAATAACCTAGCCTTTTGTCTGGTTGTAGAGCTTAGGGCAGCCTGATGGGCTCCACAAAGACTAGCATGAACTTCTTTGAGAGTTTCCTCAGCCTCTTGTTGTGACAAGCAGCGTAGGAGTACTCCGTTGAAGGATTTTCTATAAAGTACTTTTGAAGGTATATCCAAATGAAAGTTCGAGGCTCGTCTTTGGATGCTTACCCGTTCTTTTGGATCTTCAGGTAGGATTCCGAACATGATATAATCAATGAACGGATCTCTCCAGTCGCCAATCGGAGGTTTGAGGATGGACATCCGACTTCCAACCAGTTGGTGGCATTCAGCAACTGCTTGGTGTGTGTTGAGAGGAGCGAGAATCCTTCTTTGACACACTGTGACTTGCATCTTTTCCCTTTCTTGGATTGCCAAGGATGCGGCAAGTCCAGCCAGGGCATCTGCACGGATATTTTCACCTCTGAGGATGTGGGTGATGTGACAAATGTTGAATTTTTATCGAAGCGACTACGCCTTATTGTAGTAAGGTAGCAAATCAGGCTTCCTGACTTCATATTTCTGATTCATCTGGTTGACGATCAGTTGAGAGTCTCCAAAAGCTTCCAGCATGGTGATGCCCGATTCGAGGGGGAGTTCCAATCCTACAATCAGGGCTTGGTACTCCGCTGCATTGTTTGAACATGGTTCCAGTAGCGAGAAGGCGTGTGGAATCATGTATTCATCGGGACTGACAAAGAGGATGCCAATTCCCGATATTTGCTTTCCCTTTTCATTTGTCCTGGTTGCACCGTCAAAGTACATGTCCCAGGATGCTTTTGATAAGGAAGTTTCCACATTGTAGACAAATTCGTCTGGGAGATCATCCCTGAGTGGAGAATCTTTAGGCAATGTATGCTCTGCGAGGAAGTCTGCTAAAGCTTGGCCTTTGATTGCTTTTTGTGGTACATACCTAATATCAAACTGTGATAGAAGAATGGACCATTTTGCCAGTCGGGCATTGAGAGAACCTGCTTTTGTGACAATGACCTTTAGGAGGTTGATCCTTGAAATTAGGTAGACTGTGTTCGACAGCAGATAGTGATGCATCTTTTGTATGGCGAACATTACTGCAAGGCATTCTTTTTCGACTGGGGAGTAGCGATGCTCTGCACCTACCATCATGCGGCTAAGGTAATATAGAGCAACTTCTTTTCCGTCGTTGTTTTCTTGTGCGAGCAGAGCACCAAAGAGTGGTCGAGAGCTCTTGTGTACAAGATAAATGGCTTTCCAGTTGTGGGGGCAGCCAGCACTGGAGGTTTGGTGAGGTATGTTTTGATGTCTTGAAATACATTTTCACATTCAGCATCCCAGACAAAGTCCACTCCTTTCTTCATTAAGCGAGAAAATGGACGGCATTTCCCTGATAGATTGGAGATAAACCGTCGAATGTAGGCCAACCTTCCTTGAAGCCCTTTTAATTCTTTTAGGGTTCTTGGAGATGGCATTTCCAGGATAGCCTTGACTTTAGTAGGGTCAAGTTCTATTCCAGCTTTCCGTACGATGAATCCGAGAAACTTACCCGATGAGACACCGAAGAAGCACTTTAGTGGATTCATCCGCAATTTGTGTTTCCGAAGTCGGAGAAAGACTTCTCGAAGATCATTGAGATGGTCTTCTTTTCTTCTGCTTTTTATGGCGAGGTTGTCAACATAGCATTCGACCGTCTTGTGCTGCATATCCTGCATTTTTCAGACCAAACGGCATGACAGTGTAGCAATACACGCCGAATGGTGTCCGAAATGATGTATGCCTTTCATCTTCAGGATGCATCTTTATCTGATTGTAGCCAGAGAATCCATCCATGAATGTCATTCGCTCGAACCCATAGGTGTTGTCAATCATCACCTCTGGTATGGGGAGCGGGAATTCATCGAACCCATAGGATGGCAGAAATGCATGGGCTTTTTATAGTGCTGAAGACACTACTGCCACGATTTCTTATCCTGAGCTGTCGACTTTCCGAACTGCCGGCTTCACGAAGTGGTTCGCGGAGAGCTTTATGGCATATCGGGGGCTTTCCAAGAAGGAGCTTGATGTAAAGCTGTCTTTGGGGAAAGGTACTGGAAAGTCGGATGGCGTCCGGCGAGAGGAAGTTTGGGCCTTCCTTTCTGGAGAGAAGCACAAGATAGGCTTTCTCGGTGACCAGGGCGTCATTGGTTCTGAAGCTGTTCGGGAAGTACCTGATGAGGCTTTGGAGCAGCTAGAACAGGAGGAAGCTGAGCTCGACGCTTGGATGCAAGCGGCCCAGAGGCGAGCTTCCGTGGAGTCTACTGGCAAGAGCAGACCATCCAGTGAGGAGCATAGTGGGAGACCTGACTCTGACAGTGGGGCAGGATCTTCTAGGAAGCGAGCCCACAGAAGTAAGAGGAAGAGGAGTCAGCGTCACACGGGGCGGGACAAAGACTCTCCTGATGTGGAAGTCCCTCTCACTGTGAATGAGGAGGTGCCAGGGGAAGCTGACGAACCTCCGGAGAAGAGGATTCGGGAAGAAGAGACCATCGGTGAAGGTATGATTCTTCCTTTTTCTTTTTCTGCTTCTTTCATAGGGCTTTCCATGTTCTGATTTGTTTTCTCACCCTGCTGCTGTTTTTTTTTTTTTTTTAGCAGAGGATGAAGACTTGGCGATGCCTGAGGTTCAGACCGATGAGGCGGTGATGGAGCCGGTTATGGCATCTGAAGAAGAACCGAGGGACTCTGGAATGATTCTAGAATCTCCAATTGGTATAACTTCTTTCGCTTTCTTTTTTTTTTTTTTTTTCGCCTGCGACTTGATTTGCTGACATTTTTCTTGTCAGCTGACTTGCCACAGGATTCCGATGACTTTGAACCATCAATGGACGCAAATGTTGATGATGCTTCCGATGAGTTCATGGAGGAAGATAGTGTTCCGCCAGTCGTCGAAGAAGGTACTTTGTAGTGATGACCCTGATGATTTTTTTTAACAGGATCATATTCATACCTCTTTGTGTTTCATTTGCAGGTTTTGAAGTGACGGAAGAGAGTCCATCGCTTTCTTCAGGACCAGAGCAAGGGATGCCAGAGGTTGATCCGGAGGTAGAGACTCCTACAACCAGTCCTGACGCGATAGAGGAGATACCTTGTGCTGAGGTTCCTTCTCCAGTGGCTCCAAGTGGAAAGAGTTCTTTTGTTACTCTTCCAATGGGACCTGACATGAGCAGCCGATCAACGGAGAAGGGTGAATCTTCATCCAGTTCGTTTCTTCAATTTGCGAAGAAGGTGCTGGCTCGGGTTTTGAGTTCTTGGATCGAGACTCTTTTTTCTGGACACCTGGATGCCGGATTTGGCATGATCCCACATGTACAGGAGATTGTCACTGATACCGAAGAGGTTGGTCTGGATGTCACAGGTGCCAGGGCGATCGTTGATAGGATCATTGCACTGGGTGACAAGTGGTTTGAGACCATGGATTTCCCTGACGACCAATTCTTCAAGGAGTTGTTCTACACAAAGTAAGAAGCAGCTAGTTCGGGAGAAGAACTTGGAAGAGCTAGCCATCATCGGATTGAGGCATGACCTTAACGTCCTTGATAGGGAAGTTGAGGAGGCCAGGAAACGTCTTGAGCATTTGAAGGCGCAAGTCGCTGCCAAGTGGGCTGCTATAACAGAGGCTCGTGACAGGGAGAGTGCTCTGATTCGCAGAGTTGCAGATGCACGTCAAGTTCTCGAGAGGAGGACTCAAGAAAACGAGCAATGGCAAACTGCTGGGGAAAAGCTTTCCGGTGTAAAAGAAGGGTTACGGCATTCGCCAGCATCTCATGGCAAGTTCCTGAAGAAGCTTGCCTTGGAAACTCTGACGGCTGAGGCCAAAAGTTTGCTTGAGGAGCTGAAGCTTTGGCTGGAGACCATTTTTGGCTGAGCTCCTGATTTTTTGTAGCAGAAACTATTCTTCTTTTTTTTGGTACCACATGTATATTTTTTGGTACTCTTTTTTTTGTAGTGCTTGTGAACACTTTTCTTTTTTTTTTTTGGTACCACATGTATTTTTTTTTTTGGTACTTTTTTTCTTTTTTTTTTTTCTATTTTCCCTACGCTCACTCAAATCTTTTTGTGATGAAAGCAATTGCTAAATGGGGTGTTTGTTTGAAAATTTGATCAAAAGGTTGTCTTTTTGTGAAAATCTTTTGTCAAATAATTGTTTTGGCATGGGAGCCTGATTTTGGTTGTGGCGTGAAAGCCGATTTTGAGATGGCATGGAAGCCGAAATTTTATGGCGTAAAAGCCAAAATTTGGGTTGGCATAGAAGCCGGTGTTTGTTTTGTGGCATCTATAGCCGGTTTGGGTGGCATTGATAGCCGGGTTTTTTGAAAGCCAAGTTTTGGTTTGTCGGCGTGAAAGCCAATTTTTTGTGGCATTGATAGCCGGTTTGTGGCATTTATAGCCGGTTTTGACATGAGAGTCAGGTTTTTTTTTTTTTGTGTGGCATTTATAGCCGATTTGGTGGCATTGATAGCCGGTTTTGGCAAAAGAGCCAGGTTTTTGGTTTTCAAAAATGCAAGTATCGACTAAGAGTCGCCTCCCTGCTGAATGGTCTTGCAAGTATCGATGGAATGTCGCATCCTTGCTCATTCGGTTGCGAGTATCGATGGAATTTCGCCTCCTCGCGGATTTGGGTGCAAGTATCGATGGAATGTCGCATCCTTGCTTTTTTCAAAATTTGGTTTTGCGGGTACTGACTTGATGTCGTTTCCCCACGATTTTTGATATTTGTGGTTTTCTCGAACCTTTGGGTTGTGGATATCAAAACATTGCATCTCCACGATTTTTAGGTTTTTTCGAACCTTTTTTTTGAAATTTGGGTTGTGGATATCAACTGATATGTTGTGTCTCCACGGTTTTTGGATTTTGCAAGTATCGACGAAATGTCGGTCCCCTGCGATTTTGGGTGCAAGTATCGATGGAATGTCACATCCTTGCTTTTTTCAAAAAAAAAAATTTTTGCGGGTACTGACTTTGATGTCGTTTCCCCACGATTTTTGAAATTTGCGGTTTTCTCGAACCTTTTGAAATTTGGGTTCTGGATAGCAACTGGTATGTTGCATCTCCACGATTTTTGAAATTGGGTTGTGGATATCAACTGGTTTGTTGCTTCTCCACGATTTTAGAGGTTTTGGAAGTATCGAATGGGGTTCGCATCCTTCCGATTTTTTTAGTTTTACGAGTATCGACTAAGTGTCACTTCCCCGCGGTTTTTGAAAAACCAGTTTTTTGTTTAAAGACACGAGGGTCATAAATTTTGACCTAAAGCCATTTGGCGGTAAAAAAGTAAGGTGGACTAGGGTGGAAATCCCTGAATCCGGATTTTTGTTTCAAACCATGAATTTTGGTTCAAGGATCGAAAGTTTTGGTCAAGTCAGGGAGAGGCTCCTAAACTTGGATTTTTTTTGTTTTTGAACAATGAAACGATAAAAGTAAGCATTGTTTTTGAATCTCTAGAAATTTTGACATTTGATATGAAAATTCTAAAGAGAGTGGGTTTGACGAGCGAGTACCTAAGAACAGGTTTTGGCCATACAGGCATTGCTCTTACCCAGTTGGGTAAGTCTTCAAGGGTAGTACCGCTTCAAGAACTTGCCATTGATAGGCAGCATACATCTGTCGCCTTCCATGTTTAGGAGGGCATATGCGCCATTGGAGAAGACCTTGTCGATGACGTAGGGTCCCTCCCATTTTGGTTCAAATTTGCCTTTGGATTTGTGAGCGAAGACCATTGGTCTTTTTACCGCAAGAACCAAGTCACCCTTTTTGTAGGCGCGTTGCCTGACCTTTTTGTCAAAAAATCCTGCCATGCGTGCTTGGTAAAGTTCAATGCTTTGTCGAGCTTCGAGCCGTCTCTCGTCGAGATTGTCCAGCTCATGAAGTCGTAATTTCGCATTGCTTTCTTGAGTCATGTCATTTTGTAGAGATACCCTCAGAGAAGGAATTTGTACCTCTAGGGGCACGACAGCTTCGCATCCATAGACCAAGGAGAATGGTGTGCTATGGGTTGGTCCTCGAACGGTGGTTTGATAGGCCCACAAGGCTTCAGACAGTTTGTCGCTCCAGTCTCTTTTGTGACTAGAGACCATTTTCTTGAGGATTTTGCAGAGTGTCTTGTTGAAGGCTTCTGCTAATCCGTTTGCTGCCGGATTGTATGGAGTCGAAGGACAGCTTTGGATTTTGTATTTGTCGCAAAACCTGTAGAATCGATGATCCCGGAATTGTGGTCTGTTATCATGGACGAATCTTTTAGGTATGCTGAAACAACAAATGATGTTGGTGCGTAGGAATTGAAGGACTGATGAGGTCTTCATTTCGTTGAACGCAAATGCTTCTGACCACTTGGAAAAATAATCCGTTGCGGCGAAGATGAAGCGATGACCTTTGCTTGAAGGGGGAGAAATAGGACCTATGATGTCCATACCCCAGGCTTCGAAAGGCCACGAGATTGCTGTAGGGTGTAGCCATTCCAGAGGCATGTGAATGTAATCTCCGAGAACTTGGCATAGCTGGGAGCGTTTGGCAAATTGCATTGCATCAGCTACCATGGTAGGCCAATAGTAACCTAACCTTTTTATCTGATCATAGAGCTTAGGACCTGCCTGATGGGCTCCACAAAGACCAGCATGAACTTCTTTAAGTGTTTCTTCGGCCTCTTGTTGTGACAAGCAGCGTAGAAGTACTCCGTTGAAGGATTTCCTGTAGAGGATTTTTGAAGGAATATCGAAATGAAAGTTTGGGGCTCGCCTTTGGATGCTTACCCGTTCTTTTGGATCTTCAGGTAGGATTCCGAACATAGTGTAATCAATGAACGGATCCCTTCAGTCGCCGATTGAAGGTTGAAGGATAGAGATCCGACTTCCAACCACTCGGTGGCATTCAGCAACTGCTTGGTGTGTGTTAAGAGGAGGGAGGATCCTTCTTTCGCACACTGTGATTTGCATGTTTTCCCCTTCCTGGATCGCCATTGATGCGGCAAGTCTGGCCAGGGCATCTGCACGGATGTTTTCACCTCTACGAATGTGGGTGATGTGACAGATGTCAAACTTTTGCAGAAGCGATTGTGCCTTGTTGTAATAAGGCAGCAGATCGGGCTTCCAAACTTCATATTTCTGATTCATCTGGTTGACGATCAGTTGAGAGTCTCCAAAGACTTCCAGCATAGTGATACCGGATTCGATGGCGAGTTCCAATCCTAGGATCAGAGCTTGGTATTCAGCTGCATTGTTTGTGCATGGTTCCAGTAGCGAGAAAGCGTGTGGAATCATGTATTTGTCGGGGCTAACAAAGAGGATGCCAACTCCCGAGATCACCTTTCTTTTTTCATTTGTCCTGGTTGCACCGTCAAAGTACATGTCCCAGGAGGCATTGCTTTTTGTGGTACATACCTAATATCAAATTGTGATAAAAGGATGGACCATTTTGCCAGTCGGGCATTGAGAGAACCTGCCTTTGTGACAAGGACCTTCAAGAGGTTGATCCTCGAGACCAGGTAGACTGTGTTGGAAAGCAGATAGTGACGTAGCTTTTGTACGGCGAACATCACTGCAAGGCATTCCTTTTCGACTGGAGAATAGCGATGCTCTGCACCTACTAGCATGCGGCTGAGGTAGTATGCTGAGGTAGTATAGAGCAGCTTCTTTTCTTTCATCATTTTCTTGTGCAAGCAGAGCACCCAGAGAGTGATCAAGGGCTCTTGTGTACAAGATGAATGGTTTTCCAGTGGCAGGGGCAGCTAACACTGGAGGTTTGGTCAGGTATGACTTGATATCTTGAAATGCGGCTTCACAGTCGGCATCCCAGACAAAGTCTACACCCTTTTTCATCAATCGAGAGAATGGACGACACTTCCCCGAAAGATTGGAGATGAACCGTCTGATGTAGGCCAATCTCCCTTGGAGCCCTTTTAATTCTCTCAAGGTTCTTGGAGAGGGCATTTCTAGAATAGCCTTGACTTTTATGGGGTCAAGTTCTATTCCAGCTTTCCGAACAAGGAATCCGAGAAACTTACCTGACGAGACACCGAAGAAGCATTTTAGAGGATTCATCCGCAGTTTGTGTTTGCGAAGTCGGAGGAAGACTTCCCGAAGATCTTTGAGATGGTCTTCTTTTCTTCTGCTTTTGACGGCGAGGTCATCAACGTAACATTCGACCGTCTTGTGCTGCATATCTTGGAATATTTTCATCATAGCCCTCTGATATGTGGCACCAGCATTTTTCAGACCAAATGGCATGACAGTATAGCAATATACGCCAAATGGAGTCCGAAATGATGTGTGTTTTTCATCATCGGGATGCATCTTTATCTGATTGTAGCCAGATAAGCCATCCATGAATGTCATTCGCTCGAATCCACAGGTATTGTCAATCATTACCTCTGGTATGGGGAACGGGAATTCATCTTTAGGGCAAGCGCCATTCAAGTCTCTATAGTCAATACAGATTCTGATCTGCCCATTTTTCTTTGTCACGGGGACAATGTTGGCCAACCATTCTGGATGTTGTTCCTCACGGATGAAGCCGACGCTTTTGAGCTTTTGAACTTCTTGTTCAATTTTATCCATCACATCTGGACGAAATCTTCTTTGGCCTTGTTTGACAGGCTTGATTTCTTCTTGAAGATTGAGTTTGTGGACTGCTACTTTGGGGTCTAAACCAGGCATTTCAGCGTAGGACCATGCAAAGCAATCAAGGAACTCACGAAGAAAAGCGATATACTCGGGTAACTCATCATCCTTTATATTCTTGCTTATGAATACAGGACGTGGGTTATCAGGTGTTCCCAAGTCTATCTTTTCAACAGGATCTTCTGTTAGAAGGTTCGAAGGTGGTTCCTCCACAATATTTTCGGAGGCTTCCAGCTCAACGAAACCTTCTGGGATTCCAAGGGCATTTGTAGACCGAGGGTTTGTTCCTTTCCACGGGTCTTCTTGATTGGTGATCTTCTCAAGGCTTGCTATGAGATGGTCTCAATTGCCTGTTGAAACTGGGTCGAAGTAAGGTACTTCTTTTGGAGACGAGGGCTCTTCTGGGTCAAAATGCCACCCGTCTGTATTATCGGACGATTCTTCTTTATCATCAGAGAAATCGTACCAATTGGATGAGCTTCCTGGATCTTTGTCAAATGACTCTTCAAAGAGATATCCAGGGAGATCGATGTCTTTATGGACTTGAGATGTTGAGGCTCGGTCGGTAAATCAACTTTTAAGCCTTTGTGTCAACTGTCTCAGGGGGGTATCAGGATCATACCCTAACCCATGTGAAGACTTTTCTACATATCCGTAGAGTCTCCAATCTTCTAGCTGACTTTTGGTCAAGGCGGGCCCCAATGGCGTGAGAATACCGCGGCCTTCTCCCAAACCGACTGGGTTCTGAGCGTCAAAGCCCATTTTCTTCATGATAGCTTGTGCCACAGGACTATATAGAGATAGTTGAGGCATACCTTTATTTTGGAAAGGTTCAAGCAAGGAGCTTGATGAAGAAGCATCCGATCTATGAAAGAAGATCGGTCTTTGCTTTGGGGATGTTGCTGGAACAACAAAGGTAGCAGACGTAGGATCTTCTACATCAGCAGGTGTCTCCATCGGAGTGAGAGCAGGCTGAACTTGCTGAGCGTCAGCTTGGCTTAACGATGCATTGTTTTCTGGCTCTGAGTCCGAGTCTGTGTCTTGCATGATAGACACGAGAGAAACAACAAATTTTCCCCCAGACTTTTGTTTCGCCTTCTTCACTTTAGTCGTGATGACCAAAGGTTTTGAATTCTTGAGGGAGATGACGAAGGGAGGTTGACTGCTCTCTTCGGATTTACCGGAGTGTTTGTTTTCTTCCGGTGATTTTTGAGGAGCCTTGCCTTTATCTTTCTGGAGATTTTCAGCAAAGGGTGCTATTTCCTCTTTTTCTTCTTTTTCGCCTTCATACATTTGGGAGTCTGCGAAGTGGACTTCTTTACCTTTGAAGGGTCTTCTATCCGCAAACACTCGATGTACCATGCCGTCGTCGCCGACGAACTTGATGCATTGATGTAGAGTTGAAGGGACAACACCATTCTCGTGTATCCAGGGGCGTCCGAGAAGGATGTTGTAGCATGAAGGGGTTTTTATTGCATACACAGTGACTTCAGAGATAAGATCACCGATCTGCAATTTGAACCTGATTTTGCCGATAGGCCTTTGAGTACTCCCATCGTATCCAAAGATAGATACAGATGTGTGGCTTAGCTTGCTGGGTGGGATGCCCAATTCTTCGAAAGCCGAAGTGGAGATGAGGTTGAGTGCAGAACCTGCGTCGGCCTGAACTCTGCGTATAGGCATTTCCTTGATGTACCCTGTGAAGTACAAGGGTCGGTTGTGCCTTGCTTCGCCAAGTAGGAGGTCGTCCTTTGTGAAGGCGATAGTTGCACTGGCTGCTTTTTGCACCGAGAGGCATTCAATGCATGATCCCTCAGTTTTCTTTTCTCCCTTTGAGGAAGTTTCAGAGTTTTTGACCCGGTAGTCCATTTCAATTTGGAGGACTTGCGGGGCATGTTTGTCGACATCCTCATTCAGTTTTTGTAATTCTGAGATGAGATTATCACGAGTGCGTGGAGACATTCGTAATAAATCCAGGATGTGCAGTCGTGCAGGTATGTGCTTGAAGTGCTCGATCAAATCATACTTGAAAGCCTCCTTAGGGCCTGCGTGTTCATCATTGTTGCCACTGGGGCGCTTACAACATCTTTTCCCGAAGGATTTACATAAGTAAAGGAAGATTGGTTGTAATTTTTGTGGTAGTCCCGGCCCGAGCGGGTGCCTCTACCAACTTCGAGAGCTTCTTGAGAAGGGTCTTCGCTTGGAAGATTGTCCTCAGGATCAAGAGGCTGTCGTTTCTCATTTACTGAGGATGCGTCTGCAGCAGAATTGCCATCCTCAGTGATTGTGTTGCATGGAGCATTTTCCGGGAGCGAGTCCTGAACAGCATCCAGCAGCTTTTCTTCTTCGTTGACCCATCCATCATCCCAAGTTGGGTTTTCTTCATGATGATGAGTTGGGAAGAGCGTGAGTTCTGAAGTCACAGTCTCAGGGGACGAAGCCTGAGAGGGTGTCATCTCTATGAAAGTCACGCGAGACGAGGTAGCCCCAGAAGATATGGTGCTAGGTGTCGCCGGTGTGTAAGTGATCTCATCAGATGATGCATCGGAAGAGCTATAATCCCGATATATTACATTACAGGAAGCTCTGATAGGAGATGTTGCCTGCTCGGAGTCAGACTCATCCTCAGATGTAAGAGGATCGTCTACCCAGCAATTTTCTCCATTTTCAGGAGTTGAGGGAGGAGGTACCTGATGGGCTTCAGGGACTTCAGGCTCTGGGTTGCGAGGAATCTCGTTGACGCGGTCTTGCTCTTGTTCTAGAGCGAGATGCTGCAAGATCCTCGCATATTCTTCAAGATCAGGCATGGGAGCCAAATCTTCTTCTTCGTCTGCTCTTTGTGGCTCAACGTGGTTGATTTCCACTGGCGCAACGACGGGTGCTGGGTTAACAGCATCTTCTTGTACAGCCTCTTGGTCTTCCTCATCATCAGACTAGGATCCTTGTGGCTGTAAGGGGTTATACCAGATTACTGGCATAAGGTGAGTTTCAGGAACCCATTCTTCGTCGGAGAGATACTCTCCTGTTTCAAGAGATTCCTCCCACTCGCCGGTGTAGTTGGGCTCGAATCCATCGTCGGTGTCGCTGGACTCGTATCCATCAATGGAGAATCCAACTACCGAGTTGCAAGAGTATGATGCCCCCTGCATAGCTTCTTTTTTGAATCGAGGTGGCATGAAATCACTGAGAGTGAAGTTTCTTACCGCCTTTGAAGTTTCTGGAAGGGACGTTTCTGTTGCCCCG
This sequence comes from Umbellularia californica, assembly GCA_028538565.1. Lineage (NCBI taxonomy): Eukaryota > Viridiplantae > Streptophyta > Magnoliopsida > Laurales > Lauraceae > Umbellularia > Umbellularia californica. The sequence goes on along the minus strand of JAPQWN010000003.1, from coordinate 60,209,814 downwards.
AGTGAAGTGGTAGAGGAGGCCTCTGCCTTTTCTTGGACTTCTTGTTTTGGCTGGGTCTTCTCTTGCCGTTTGAGCCTGAGGAGATGTTTCCTAGCCTGCCTTCGCTGTTGAGCTGTCGGCTTTGTTTTGACGATCTCCCAGTTTTCATCTTCCAGGAGATCGGGATGTACCCATATAGGTTGTCCGTCTGGTGTTGGATAGGGAACTAGCTCCTCGGACGCTTGAATTTTGTTTATCACCATGAAGGAAGTAGTGATCTTCCTCTTCGGTGATTTTGGTGTTTGTCCACATGACACCATGTTGACGGAGGCAGTCCCATAGTTTTTGTCAAAGGTGATGACTCCGTTTTTCCACATCTCGTTTATCTTCTCTCTCACAACAAAGCATTGATTGAGAGGATGCGAGACCATCTGGTGGTATGGACAGTACCGAGGATCATTGGTTTTGCCAACATCGCCTGGTCTTTTGGGTTCAGGCAAGGTGAGCTTGCCGTTTGCCACGAGAGCCCCGAAGATTTCGTCAACATCTTCATCGAACGGGTATGTCTTTTCTACTCGCTCTTTGAAGGCATCAGAGAGTTCAGGTCTCTTACCTGCAGCTCTGTTTTCAACTTTCTTTGGTTGCTGAGGAGCTGACTTGGTTTGCACATTAAGGACCTCTTTTTTCTTTGGTTTAGAGGTTACAATGGCGGTTGGCTCTTTTCTTGATGACTTATGACTGTTGAGGTCTTTAATCACCGTTTCAGCTTCCATAGAAGCTTCCAGGAGTTCTCCCAGGTTTTTTGATTTGTTGCCGATGATCATGGAGCAGATTCTAGCTCTCATGTTGTTTCGGCAGATGTCGACTAGCGACGCTTGTGGCAGTACATCTGAGCATTTGTACGCCATTGCTTTCCACTTGTGAATGAAGTCGTATGTTGACTCATTCTCTCCTTGTTTTAGGCTGCAGAGTTGAGCCATAGTAACAGGATGATCCTCACCTTGGAAGTGGGTCAGGAAGCGTGTCTCCAGCACAGCCCAGTTCTGGATGGAGTTCTCCGGCAGAGTGGAGTACCAATCGAAGGCCGTACCTTTTAGGGTACTTGCAAAGAGGCGAATCTTGAGGGCATCTTGATCCGCAATAGCTCCCGTCAGGATCTTGAAGTGGATGACGTGCTGTCTGGCTGATCCTTTCCCCGTATATGTTTGGAGAGTAGGATGTTTGAATTTTGTGGGGAACGGGACCGAGTCCATCCATAAAGGATATGGTGGCTTGATCCCATGCTCCTTGAGTATATCCTCTTCTTTTGCTTTGGCGAGGATACTGTTTACGTCCTTTTTGGTAAGGGCGCGTGACTCATTTTCTTCACGATTTTCCTCGTTATTGTGATTCGGAGGAGGCTCATTGTTCACCTGATTTTGGACAACAAGGAGAAGGTTTTCCATCAGAGTTTCAATCCTCTGCTGGCCCTGTTCCAACTGCTGGATGCGTGTGAGCGCATCATCTTGAGGTGGATTCTGAGGTGGTGGCTCAGAATTTGTAACCAGGACGTTCATTCCTCGGGATTCAAACGAAGAAACCGTTCTGGTGACTGAGCTGGGGCTCATTCTTTTTTATGACGAGCTTGATGAAGGATTACTCTCCCATCCTTGGCTTGAAGGGGCAGGAGATTCTTCGGGATGTCTTCGTGTCCTGGTGACGCTACGGGTCACCGGACGTCGGACATGGATTTTTTATGCTGACTTTTGGCGTCTTCTGGTTTTTCCAACCATATGGACGGCAGCAACTTGGTCGGGTCTTTCTTTTTCGACCCATTTGTGGGAGACTTGAAGTGTAGGAGGCTGGGTCCGTTGCTTCTCTAGTCTCTTTTGTCGATATGACGCACGGCGGCGTGCTCGACGAGCGATTTGAGCTTCGGTCAGCTCTGGCTGGGCTCTGACGATGAAGGATGTGCTCCCTCGGGTGCAGCAGCCGAGCCTGTCTTCTTTGTAGCTAGGCAAGGACAGGATCCGGACCCGGTCCTTTGCCTGTTGCAGCGAAGCTTTGAATTTTTCAAGTTCGGCCCCTGTAGAGATAAAGGGTCGAACCGAAGGAGTGTAGGCCTTAGCAAGTGCTTGTAGAGGCCTGGTGATGCATGATCTGATTTTGGGCCTGTAGGAACAAGCCGGCTCATGCTGGGTTGACTTGGCAGTCAGGTTGGAGATAGGTCTCTCCTCTTTCATGTAGGCAAGAGGGTAGAACTGGTTCTCCTTGAGTGGGGCCAGGTATGCTGGCTTGGTGGAGGTTTGAGACCTTCTTTATTTTGGGGAAGGTCTTGGAGACCAAGTCTTAGGGTAGACCTGGTTGTTTGTGGGTCAAGGCTTCGCGGGGGTGCCGCGGGCTTCGGGCTTTTGGGCGCTCGCCTTTGGTGTCACGGGAGTGACACGTTGAGAGGCGATCTTCTGCTTTTTGACAGGCGCAGCTTGTTCTTCGGGAAGTGGGAATGGTCCCAGCGTCCCAAAGAAGATAGTCCGGGGAGTCGAGGTCGACCCGGAGTTCGGAGAGTTGCCGAGGGAGTTGACGCTTCGGCAGCTGACAAGGCGCTTATGAGTGCGCGCGGTTTGCTTCTGTTGAAGCATGAGCTGGTGCTTGCTTTCATCGAAGGTGATGATCAGTGAAGCTGCCATTGTTAGTTTCAAAATTTCTGAAACAAGACCACATCCATTAGTAATCACAAGAATATGATGATCATAAATGGGGAATTCTATGATTTTGTCTTTTCAAATCGCTCAAGGGACATGACCCAAGCAATATGAAGAAGGCAAAAAGCCATAGAGGGTACAATTGTTCTGGTTGCAAGCATGGTAGGCTCGAAATGAGCGTTCCAATGACTGCTAGAAGCAATTGTATACCTAAATTCGACTTATCGAGAAGCGGAGCTTGCTCGAGATAAGAAGAATATAAGGTAGGAGTTACAAATGTGCCGGTCAAAGATACAGTAAACCCTGAAAGGGCGTACCAGTATTGTTAGGCACAAATGTTGGAAATCGCATCAATGAGATGGGATTCTCTTTTTTTTGAAAGGTCAGAAATGGATTCGTCAAAGAGAGCAGGTGGCATTCCGATTCAAATACGGGCTCAACGATTTCCGCGAGCGCCAGTACTCATAAGGAAAGAGACCACAATTTCTCGAATCTGAATCCAAAAGTGACGAGTTTTTTTTTGAAATGTCAAGATTGGTTCCATCAATTAGAGCAAATGGCATTCCAATCTGAACACGGTCTCGGCGAGCGCCAGTGCTCAGAAAAGAAGAAACCAAAATTTCTCAGATCTGAAATCAAAAGTGACGAGTTTTTGAAGATTTTTTTTTTGAAATGATTTTTTTTATTTTATTATTTTTATTTTTTTATTATCATTTTTTTAAAATATTTTTTTTTAAAGATTTTTTTTTTTTGAAGATTTTTTTATTTTAAGTTTTTTTTTGAAAATTTTTTTTTATTTTTTTTTATTTTAATTTTAATTTTTTTTTTGTTTAAGATTTTTTTTTTTGAAAATCTTTTTTTTATTTTTTTTTTATTTTGATTTTTTTTTAATTTTTTAAGATTTAAAGACGAGAGAGTACACATAGGCCTCCTAACCCGGTCTTATGAAACCTCAATTGATAGAATTGCCCCCTGGTAAGGGTAGGATTACTTAATGAACCCGTTTGGAGGACCCTTGCCTAGAACAGTCAAGCTGTCTCCACACTCTGGACAAGGCTTTTCTTGAATCAATCGTGATCAAAGAACGCAATTGGTTTAACCTTAGTGGTCTATGTCTTTTTATTTATTTATTTAAATTTTTTTTTAGATCCCTGACAAACTCATCGAAGAGAAACGATGGCCCAATCCCCGATCCGAACACGGGCTCAACGATTTCCGCGAGCACACATGCCCAGAAGAGAAAGGATCAAAGTTTCTCAATTTTGAATCCAAAAAGAGAAATTGATTTTTTTGATTTTTTTATTAATTTTTTTTTTTGAAATCTCTAATGAACTCATCGAAGAGAAACGATGGCCCAAAACCTTAGTCGAACGGGCTCAACATTTCTGCAAGCACCAAAGAACAATAGGATAGGATCAAAGTTTCTCCATTTTGAATTCAAACTAAGAAAACTGATTTTTTTTTATTTTTTATTCTTTGAAAAAAGAAAGAGTGGAAACAAACTCAAAGAAATAGAAATTTCCAAAAAATCCCATCTCATTTTTTTTTAGGATGCAAAATCCAACATAGGCTACCAGCTAGAAAGTAGCCAAGGAATCCGGAAAAGAAGTATAAGCATAGAGCAAAAAGTATGATATGCAAATATTTCATTTCCGAGCACCGTGTTCTCAAATGAACGAGTCCCACCGGGTATGCCAGCTTGATGGATCGCGCTCCAATGCCGAGGGTGCTACCGGGGTCGGCGGACGTGGGAGTCCGTCGGGTCCGGCCCTTTCGCGCCCGGGGGGGTGAAGCGTGCATCAACATTTCTTTGTGTGGGTGTGCCGGATTTTCTATTTTACTTGGAATTGCAAGTGGTAATCCGGAGATCAACCTTCGCAAGTAAAAAGGAAATCAACTTCTTTCAAGTTTTCCATTGCACAAATATTTAAGAAAAGAGACATTTTCTTGGTTTGCCGTGAAAGGCGATTTTGTTTGGTATTTATAGCCGATTTTGGCGTTTATAGCCGATTTACAATTCTCATCAATAATGAAAGACAAGAGTTGTGATTTTTGTCTCTTTTAGAAAAATACAAACTACAATGAAAAGCAAGAAAAGGAGGATCTAACTTTTCAGGAGAAATTGGGGGACTCGTTCAGATTGACGGTCGCAAGCCATGTGCGGGCTTCGCCATCATCCATGCAGATGAGAACAGAGGATGCTCTTGATTCGCTTGGCTTGGCTATAACCTCAGATTTTTAGAGGACAAAGACCAAGAGGAGGTCCTATGTCCAATAAAAAGCTAAGTAGACGGGCTGAAAAGCCACGTCTAAACCATTGGAGGCAGCGGAAGAAGGCAAGGACCTTGGGGGGGAGTACTCCCCAAGGGACTTTTTGTCACCTTGTAGTGGTGCTTGATGTAGAATTTCTGCAGAATTTTCTCTCTTTCTCTAGACTCTGTCTGTCTGGAATTCGGGATTCTCTGCACCTTTCGATCTTCGGTTTTCCGTTCGTCTTTTTCTTCGATCCGGATTTCAATGGAATGCTCTCCTATTTATAGGCTTTTGGTAGCCATTTAGGAGAGCTTTTATGGGCTTTAATGGCTTTAATGGGAGGAGTTACAAGATTTATTTCTTGATTTTGTAACTCCTTTTTCCTTGAATCTGATTGGCCGATGGAGATTAAGGGCTTTTAATCACCTTAATTACCATAATGGGAGGAGTTTCATGGCTTGAATGCCATGACTTAATTGATTTGTAACTCCTGGATGCTTGCTTCTGATTGGGCAGTCCAAAGAAATGAATTAATGACTGCAATAAAGCTAGTCAATTAACTGCATTAATTGGTCGCCGAGCAGTCGAAGAGTCGCGGGCCGTGACGTGTCTTCTGGAATTCTTCTGGCGATGATCATCGATGGATCTTCATGCTGATCGACATCGGATGAACATGTAACTTCAAACATTGATAGCTAGCAGCGGGCCGGTGACATCTGTCTTGTCGATTTCTCGATCGGTCGGACAAAAAGAGCACTTTTTAGGTCAACCGGTCGGCGATCTTGGAGCGATCAATGATGATTCTATACTTTTGACGGCGGATCTGAGATGTCGTCGGATATGAGTCAATTTCAAGCACTAAAAATCACATTTTCAGGAAACCACAGGGGCCAAAGTGCGCGAAACGCGAAAAGAGACGGAAAAACGGGTCACCGGCGAAAAATCCGGTGACCCGGACTTCCATGGTCGCCGGCGACCATGGGCCGGCGACCCTGGGCCAGGGTCGCGGGCTGCGACCCTGGGGGTTTTTCTCCCCTTTTTGGTCCGTTTTGCGGTCTTTTTCGTCGCCGTTTTCTTCTATATTTTTCCTGACATTTCCTCTCATTTATTGGCTTGATTTCCCTGTAGAAAACCTGATGAGAATCCTTGCATTTTTAGAGCGCAAAGTTTCCAATTTTCCAGGAAAGCCGAAGACTTTGTCGCATAGAGCTGCTGATTTTCCGCCAGAAGCTGAAACTTGGTCAAACGATGTCGGAATGACCTGAAATTTGAGGTGGAGCCTCCTGAGCAATAAATAAGACCAACCATACGCTTTTGTTTGAGTTTTGAAGCCGTTTGGGGTCCCGTCGATGCTTTACTTGATTTTGCTGCGGGGAAAATGCCGACCTTTGATATGTGGCCAAATGATGTCCGATTGACCTGAAATTTGACGGGGAGCCTATTGGAGTCATTTTGAGACGTTCCATGGGCTCCGTTTTGGATATCATGATCCCGGGTTGCTCCGCCGCTGGTAGGCTTGATTTTCTCTCGGAGCATCGAAACCTGGTCAAACGTTGTCGGAATGACCTGAAATTTGACGTGCAGCCTTTTGGAAGCATGTTGAAGCCACTCATGCACTTGGTTTGATGAGCGAAGGCTTCGGTGGTTCCCGCAGCCGGGAGGTTTGATTTTGCTGCTCGAGCATTGATGGAGGGTCAAACGTTGTCGGTTTGACTTGAAATTTGGCATGGAGCCCATTTGAGACATGCTGGAGTCATCCGTAGGCTCTGATCGAAGTTTTGACGTCTCCGATGATGTCGCCGCCGGGAGCGCCATTTTAGCTGTCGGAGAAGCGAAGTTAGGCCAAATGATTCTGAAATGGCCCAAAACTTCATGTGTACTCTTCTCTTGGCTATCTTGAAGGATCTTGCAGTTTTTTGTTTGATTCTGACAAGATTTGATTTTTTTGGAGAAATTGCATTGCCTATTTATGGCAGGTTGCGACTTCATGCAGCTTTCTTGATGTTGAAGAGGCAAAGTGACATTTTTGGTGTCAACAGTCCCCGAGATCTTCGCTAAAGCAACGGAGATCCCAAACATTTGCAAAGCCAGCATACCTGGCCCCTCTCAAGGAGAATCAGTTCTACCCTCTCTCTTACATGAAAGAGGAGAAACCTACCCTCCACCCAAAAAATAAACAAAATCATCATGAGCCGGCTTGCTCCTACAAGCCCAAAATCAAATCCTGCATCGTTAGGCCTATGCAAAAACATGCTGAAGCCTGCACTCCCGCGAGTCGACCCTTCATCTCAACAGGGGCCGAGCTCGCAAAATTCAAGTCTTCATTGCGACAGACAAAGGACCGCGTTCAGATTTTGTCCTTGCCAAACTTCAAAGAAGACAAACTCGGCTGCTACGCACAAGGGACTACATCCTTCATCGCCAGAGCCCAGCCAGAGCTGACTGAAGCTCAAATTGCTCGTCGTATGCGTCGCCGCACCGCATATCGACAAAAGAGAATTGAGAAACAAAGAACCCAGCGTTCTACTCTCCACGTCACAAAGAAATGGGTCGAAAAAGAAAGACCCGACCAATTCGTTGCTGTTCATATGGTTGGCAAAACCAGAAAACACCAGAAGTCAGCAACCAAAATCAGTGTTAGACGTCCAGTGACTCGCAGCGTCTCTCGGACACGAACACATCTGGAGGAATCTTCCACTCCTCCGAGCCAAGGACATCGGAGTAACCACTCCTCAAATTCTTCATCCAGAAGAATGAGCCCCAGCTCAGTCACCAGGACGATTTCTTCGTTCGAATCCCGAGGGATGAACGTCTTGGCTACAAGTTCTGAGCAGCCTCCACCGCATGATGACATAACTGCACGCATCCAGCAGTTGGAGCAAGGACAACAGAGAATTGAGACATTGATGGAAAATTTTATTCTCACCCTACAGCGTCCACCACCTAACAATGAAACCCCTCCGAATCATGACGATGACGAGGGCAATGCAGAAAACAATGAGTCTTGCGCCCTTACCAGAAAAGACGTGGACGATATTCTCACAAAAGCAAAAGAAGAGGATACATTGAAGGAACATGGGATCAAGCCACCCTACCCTCTATGGATGGACTCGGTTCCGTTCCCTGCAAAATTCAAACAACCTACTCTCCAGACATATACTGAGAAAGGTTCAGCCAGACAGCATGTCATCCACCTCAAGATCCTGACAGGAGCTATTGCGGATCAAGATGCCCTCAAGATTCGCCTCTTCGCAAGTACCCTAAAAGGTATAGCCTTTGATTGGTACTCCACTCTGCCGGAGAACTCCATCCAGAACTGGGCTATGCTGGAGACACGCTTCCTGACCCACTTCCAAGGTGAGGATCATCCTGTTACTATGGCTCAACTTTGCAGCCTAAAACAGGGAGAGAATGAGTCAACATACGACTTCATTCACAAATGGAAGGCAATGGCGTACAAATACTCAGATGTGCTGCCACAAGCGTCGCTGGTCGACATCTGCCGTAACAATATGAGAGCAAAAATCCGCTCCATGATTATCGGCAATAAATCAAAGAACCTGGGGGAACTCCTCGAAGCCTCCATGGAAGCTGAAATGGTGATCAAAGACCTCAACAGTCAGAAATCATCAAAGAAAGAGCCGCCTGCTCTTACAACCTCAAAACCAAAGAAAAAGGAGGTTCTCAATGTGCAGACTAAGTCAGCTCCTCAGCAGCCAAAGAAACCTGGAAACAAAACTGTAGGTAAAAGGCCTGAACTCTCCGATGCCTTCAAAGAACGTGTAGAAAAGAAATATCTGTTCGATGAAGATGTTGAAGAAATCTTTGAGGCTCTCCTAGCAAATGGCAAACTCATTTTGCCAGAGCCCAAAAGACCGGGAAATGTTGGCAAAACCAATGATCCCCGATACTGTCCATACCATCAGATGATCTCACATCCTCTCAATCAATGCTTCGTTGTGAGAGAGAAGATCAATGAGATGTGGAAAAACGAAGTCATAACCTTTGATAAAAACTATGGCCCCACCTCTGTCAACATGGTGTCATGTCGGCAAACTTCAAAGTCACCGAAAGAGAAGATCACTACTTCGTTCAAGGTGATAAAAAAGGCTCAAGCGTCCCAAGAATTGGTTCCCTATCCAACACCAGATGGACAACCTATATGGGTGCATCCCGATCTCCTAGATGATGAAAATTGAGAGATCGTCAAAATAAAGCCAACCGCTCAGCAGTGAAGGCAAGCCAAGAGACAGCTCCGCAAGATCAAACGGCAGCAGAAATCTCAACCAAAACAAGAAGTCCTTGAAAAAGCAGAAACCTCTTCCACTGCTTCACTAAGGACGACGGAAGAATCTCTTCCCAAAACCTCCAAGGCGGTAAGAAAATTCACTCTTGATGATTTCATGCCACCTCTATACAAAAATGAAAATGTGCAGGGGGCATCATACTCTTGCAACTCGGTAGTTGGATTCTCCATGAATGGATACGAGTCCAGTGACACTGCCAGTGATATCGATGAGTGGGAAGAATCCCTTGAAACAGGAGAATACCTCTCCGACGAGGAATGGATTCCCGACTCTCATCTTATGCCAGTAATCTGGTATAACCCATTACAGCCACAAGGATCTTGGTCTGATGATGAAGAAGACCAGGGCCCTGTTCAAGAAAATGTTGTCAATCCAGCACCAGCAAATGCTTTAGTGGAACCCAACATGGGCGAACCACAAGGGGCAAATGACGAAGAAGATTTGGCTCCCATGCCTGATCTCGAAGAATATGCAAGAATCTTGCATCATCTTGCCACAGAGCAGGAGCAGGATCGCATCAATCTTCGTCATAATCCAGATCCGGAAGTCCCTGAAAATCAACGAGAACTCCCTCCCTCAACTCCTGAAAATGGAGAAAACTGTTGGATCAATGATCCTCTCACATCCGAGGATGAATCTGATTCCCAACAGTCTACACTGGGGGCATCTCCTGTCAGGATAACCTGCAATGCAATAGCTCAGGACGACAGTGCCTCTGAAGCTTCCGAAGACACATACTCCCCAACCGGTAGCGTATCTTCCGGAGCTACATCCTCTCAGGTGACTTCCACTGAGATAACATCCTCTCAACCTTCGTCTCCTGAAGCTGTGACATCGGAACTCAAGCCACTCCCGATTGATCATCTTGAAGAAACTTCTGCCAATGAAATCTTCTTCAATGAAAACTCAGTCAATTGGTCCCAAATACCCGATCTCACGGGCAATGTCTGGGCTAATAAAGAAAAGTTGCCGGCTACTGTTCAGGACTTGTTCCCGGAAATTGCTCCGTGCAACACAATCACTGAAGACGCCAATGCTGTTACAGAGACGTCCTCAGGAAAGGATCAACCTCTTGATCCTGAGAACGATCTTCCAAAAGAAGACCCTTCTCTAGAGGCTCTTGAAGTTGGTAGAGGTACCCGTTCTGGCCAGGATTACCACAAAAATTACAATCAACCCTCTTCTTCTTATGTAAATCCTTCGGGAAAGCAAGATGTAAGCGCCCCAAGTGGCAATAATAATGAAAATGCAGGCCCGAAGGAGGCTTTCAAGTACGACTTGATTGAGCACTTCAAACACATACCTGCACGTCTGTGCATCCTTGATCTATTACGAATGTCTCCACAAACTCGTGATAGTCTAATTTCAGAATTACAAAGGCTGAATGCGGATTTCGACAAACATGCCCCACAAGTCCTACAAATTGAAATGGACTATAAGGTCAAAAAATCAAATACTCCCTCAAAGGGAGAAAAGAAGAAAACTGAGGGATCAAGCAATGAATGCCTCTCGGTACAAAAAGCAGCAAGGGCAACAATTGCCTTTGACAAGGATGACCTCCTCCTAGGCGAAACAAAGCACAACCATCCCTTGTACTTTACAGGGTACGTCAAAGAAATGCCAGTACACAGAGTTCAGATCGATCTAGGTTCTGCACTCAACCTCATCTCTACTTCGGCACTCGAAGAGCTGGGCATCCCACCTAGCAAACTGAGTCACACGTCCGTATCCATCTTCGGATATGACGGCAGCGCTCAAAGGCCTATCGGCAAAATCAGGTTCAAACTGCAAATCGGTGATCTTATTTCTGAAGTCACTGTGTATGCAATAAGGACCCCTTCATGCTACAATATACTCCTTGGACGCCCCTGGATACATGAGAATGGTGTCATCCCTTCAACTCTACATCAGTGCATCAAGTTCATTGGCGACGATGGCCTGATACATCGAGTATTTGCAGACAAAGAGCCCTTCAAAGGCAGAGATGTCCATTTTGCAGATGCTCAAATGTATAAGGATGGAAAGGAAGAACAGGAGGAAAAAACAATTCGCTTTGCCGACAGTCTCCAGAAAGATAAAGGCAAGGCTCCTCAGCAATCATCGAAGGAAAACAAACCCTCCACCAAACTCGAAGTAAGCGGCCAAGCTCCCTTCGTTGTCTCCTTCAAATCTCCAAAGCCTTTGGTAATCATTACCAAAGCAAAGAAGACAAAACAAAAGACCGGGGGCAAGTTCACTGTCTCCTTTGTGTCTATTATGCATGACACGGACTCAGAGTCAGATCCAGAAGATGGCACAGCATCGAGCCAAGCTGATACTCAGCGAGATCAGCCCGCTCTCACTCCATTGAGACACTTACAGACATAGACGCCCCTACTTCTGCTTCCTTTGTTATTCCGGCAACTTCGCCCGAAGAAAAAACAATCTTCTTCCACAGGTCGGGAGCATCTCCATTGAACTCTCTGCTTGAACCTTTCCAAAATGAAGATGCGACATATCAGAGGGCTATGATGAAAATAATCCAAGATATGCAGCACAAGACGGTCGAATGCTATGTTGACGACCTCGCCATAAAAAGTAAAAGAAAAGAAGACCATCTCAATGATCTTCGAGAAGTCTTCCTCCGACTTCGCAAACACAAATTGCGGATGAATCCACTAAAGTGCTTCTTCGGTGTCTCATCGGGTAAGTTTCTCGGATTCATAGTACGGAAAGCTGGAATAGAACTTGACCCCACCAAAGTCAAGGCTATCCTGGAAATGCCATCTCCCAGAACCCTAAGAGAATTAAAAGGGCTTCAAGGAAGGCTGGCCTACATTCGACGGTTCATCTCCAATCTATCAGGGAAATGCCGTCCATTCTCTCGCCTGATGAAGAAAGGCGTGGACTTTGTCTGGGATGCTGAATGTGAAAGTGCATTTCAAAACATCAAAGCATACCTCATCAAACCTCCAGTGCTGGCTGCCCCCACAACTGGAAAACCATTTATCTTGTACACAAGAGCTCTCGACCACTCTTTGGGTGCTCTGCTCGCACAAGTAAACGACGACGGAAAAGAAGCTGCTCTATATTACCTTAGCCGCATGATGGTAGGTGCAGAGCATCGCTACTCCCCAGTCGAAAAAGAATGCCTTGCAGTAATGTTCGCTGTACAAAAGCTGCATCACTATCTGCTATCGAACACAGTCTACCTGATTTCGAGGATCAACCTCCTAAAGGTCCTTGTCACAAAAGCAGGTTCTCTCAATGCCCGACTGGTAAAATGGTCCATCCTTCTATCACAGTTTGATATTAGGTATATACCACAAAAAGCAATCAAAGGACAAGCTCTGGCAGATTTCCTCGCAGAGCATCCATTGCCTAAAGATTCTCCACTCAGGGATGATCTCCCAGACAAATTTGTCTACAATGTGGAAACTTCCTTGTCAAACGCTTCCTGGGACATGTACTTTGACGGTGCAACCAGGACAAATGAAAAGGGAAAGCAAATATCGGGAATCGGCATCCTCTTTGTCAGCCCCGACAAATACATGATTCCACACGCCTTCTCGCTACTGGAACCATGTTCAAACAATGCAGCTGAGTACCAAGCCCTGATTGTTGGATTGGAACTCGCCCTCGAAACCGGCATCACCATGCTGGAAGCTTTTGGAGACTCTCAATTGGTTGTTAACCAGATGAATAAAAAATATGAAGTCAAGAAGCCTGATTTGCTGCCTTACTATAATAAGGCGCAGTCGCTTCGACAAAAATTCAACATCTGCCACATCACCCACATCCTCAGAGGTGAAAACATCCGTGCAGATGCCCTGGCTGGACTTGCCGCATCCATGGCAATCCAAGAAGGGGAAAACATGCAAGTCACAGTGTGTCAAAGAAGGATTTTCCCTCCTCTCAACACACACCAAGCAGTTGCTGAATGCCACCAAGTGGTTGGAAGTCGGATGTCCATCCTCAAACCTCCGATTGGCGACTGGAGAGATCCGTTCATTGATTATATCATGTTCGGAATACTACCTAAAGATCCAAAAGAGCGGGTAAGCATCCAAAGACGAGCCCCAAACTTTCATTTGGATATACCTTCAAAAGCACTTTACAGAAAATCCTTCAACGGAGTACTCCTACGCTGCTTATCACAACAAGAGGCTGAGGAAACTCTCAAAGAAGTACATGCTGGTCTTTGTGGAGCCCATCAGGCTGGCCCTAAGCTCTACAACCAGATAAAAAGGCTAGGTTATTATTGGCCTACCATGATAACTGATGCAATACAATTTGCCAAGCGCTGCCAAAAATGCCAGATTCACGGAGATTATGTCCACATGCCTCTAGAATGGCTACATCAAACAGCAATCTCATGGCCTTTCGAACCCTGGGGTATGGACATCATAGGTCCTATTTCTCCTCCATCAAGCAAAGGTCATCGCTTCATCTTCGCCGCTACGGATTATTTCTCCAAGTGGTTAGAAGCATTTGCGCTCAGCGAAATGAAGACTTCATCAGTCCTTCAGTTCTTGCGCACCAACATTATTTGTCGCTTCGGCATACCTAAAAGATTCGTCCATGATAACGGACCACAATTCCGGGATCACAGATTCTACAGGTTCTGCGACAAGTACAAAATCCAAAGTTGTCCTTCGACTCCATATAATCCAGCAGCGAATGGACTAGCAGAAGCCTTTAACAAGACACTCTGCAAAATTCGCAAGAAAATGGTCTCTAGTCACAGAAGAGACTGGGGCGACAAACTACTAGAAGCTTTGTGGGCCTATCGAACCACCGTTCGAGGACCAACCCATAGCACACCATTCTCTTTGGTCTATGGATGCGAAGTTGTTGTCCCTTTGGAAGTACAAATTCCTTCCTTAAAGGTATCTTTGCAAAATGACATGACGCAAGAAAGCAATGTCAAACTGAGACTCCAAGAGCTGGATAATCTCGATGAAAGACGACTCGAAGCTCTACAAAGCATTGAGTTGTACCAAGCACGCATGGCAGGATCTTTCGACAAAAGGGTCAGGCAACGCGCCTACAAAAAGGGTGACTTGCTTCTTGCAGTAAAAAGACCCATAGTATTTGCCCAGAAATCCAAAGGCAAATTCGAACCAAAATGGGAGGGACCCTTCGTCATCGACAAAGTCTTCTCCAACGGTGCATACGCTCTTCTAAACATGGAAGGAGACAGATGTATGCTACCCATCAACGGCAAGGTCTTGAAGCGGTACTACCCTTGAAGACTTCCTCAAACGGGTCAGAGCAATATCTACATGGCTAAAGCGTATTTCCAAGGTACTTGCTCATCAAACCCACCCTTTTTGAAATTTTCATCTTTATGTTGAAGTTTCCAAAAAAAAAAAACTATCTCTCAAAACAATGCTTACTTTCATCGTTTCATTGTTCAAAAGAAAAATCAATCCAAGTTTAGGAGCCTCTTCCCAGACTTGACCAAAATTTTCGATCCTTGAACCCAAAATTCACGGTTTGAAACAAAAATCGGGACTTAGGAATTTTCACCCTAGACCGCCTCGGCTTTTACAACCAAAATGGTTTTAAGTCAAAATTTATGACCTTCGTGTCTTTAAACAAAAATTTTGGTCTTTAGAAACCGCGGGGAAGCGACATTCAGTCGATACTCGCAAAACCCAAAAATCGGAAGGATGCGAACCCCATTCGATACTTCCAAAACCCAAAAATCGCAAGGAAGCGAACCCCATTCGATACTTACAAATTTCAAAAATCGTGGAGAAGCAACAAACCAGTTGATATCCACAACCCAAATTTCAAAAATCTTGGAGATGCAACATACCAGTTGCTATCCACAACCCAAATTTCAAATGGTTCGAGAAAACCTCAAATTTCAAAAATCGTGGAGAAGCAACAAACCAGTTGATATCCACAACCCAAATTTCAAAAATCGTGGAGATGCAACATACCAGTTGCTATCCACAACCCAAATTTCAAATGGTGCGAGAAAACCTCAAATTTCAAAAATCGCGGAGAAACGACATCAAGTCAGTACCCCCAAAACCAAAAGTTTTGGGAAAAGCAGGGAAGCGACGCTTAGTCGATATTTGCACCCCAATTCGCGAGGAAGCGACATTCCATCGATACTCGAAAAACCTAACCCGCGAGGAAGTGACATTCCATCAATACTCGCAAAACCGAATGAGCAAGGAAGCGACATTCCATCGATACTTGCAAGACCATTCAGCGGGGAGGCGACATTTAGTCGATACCTGCATTTTGAAAACCAAAACTCGGCTATAAACGCCAAAATCCGGCTATAAATGCCAAAATTCGGCTATAAATGCCAAAAACAAAATTTTTTTCGGCTATAAATGCCAAAATCGGCTTTCATACCAATAAAACAAAACTTGGTTTTCAAAAAAAATCCGGCTATAAATGCCAAAATTTGGCTATAAACGCCAACATTCGGCTGTAAATGCCAAAACAAAAAAAAAAAAAAAACCGGCTATAAACGCCAAAATCCGGCTATAAATGCCAAAATCCGGCTATAAATGCCAAAATTCAAAATTTTTCGGCTATAAACACCAAAATCGGCTTTCATGCCATCTCAAAATCGGTTCTCATGCCACAAACAAAATTTTTGGTTCTCATGCCATCTCAAAATTCGGCTATAAACGCCAAAATTCGGCTATAAATGCCAAAACAAAAAAAAATCGGTTATAAACGCCAAAATCTGGCTATAAATGCCAAAATTCGGCTATAAATGCCAAGACAAACAAAACAAAATTCGGCTTCTATGCCATTCTAAAATTCGGCTTTCACGCCATCCAAAAAATTTTGGCTCCCATGCCGCAAAACAAATTTTGGCTCTTACGCCACAAAATTAGGCTTTCTCGCCATCCAAATTTTGGTTTTCAAAAATAAGGCTTTCCGCCACAAAATTGGCTTTCATGCCCAAAACAACTCTTTGACAAAAGATTTCCACAAAATAACAACCTTTTGATCAAATTCTTAAACAAACATTCCCATCAAACTTTTGCTCAAAATTGTTTTCATCAAAAAATGATTTAAGTGAAAGGAAGGGGATACAAAATATAGTACCAAAATTGTTTATACATGGAGGTACCAAAATCTGGAAAAGAGCTCAACATTGCTGCGAGCTTCAGAATCCAAAAATTGCAAAACTTCCTCAAAATCCAGCAAGACCGAGAAAGAGCTCAACATCGCTGCGAGCCCAAAATCCCGATACTTGCAAAAGATTTTCAGGTATGCATCATCATACTTCCAAATCTATTTACCAAAACTCATGCATAAAAAATATATCATCATGCATTAAATGCTAGGAAAACCTTGACCAAAGTTTGACCAATTCCAACCCAATTTGGTCAAAACCAATCAAACTTTGTCCAAGTCAAGAATCATGTTGGCTTGACCTAGAGACTCTAGCCTTCTATCTTGATGCATCAAAAAAAAATGCATACATATTGAAATTGCATAGCCTCATTATCATAGTGAGCAAACAAGGAAAAAGAAAAAGAAAGAGAGAGAAAAAAAAGATCTCAGCAAAAAAAAAAAAAAAATTTTGGCCCACAGGCCGTGGCCCACTGCCACATGGCAGTACGGTCAGGTCCGTACGACCTGTCCGTACAGCCAGAGAAAAAAAAAACAGAAAAAAAAGAGAGAAAAGAAAGACGCTGAAAAAAAAAAGAGAGAGAAATCAGTGTGGGAAAAAAAAACAGAAAAAAGAGAGAAAAGAAAGACGCTGAAAAAAAAAAGAGAGAAATCAGCGTGGGAAAAAAAATAGAAAAAAAAGAGAGTGCACGGTTTTAAAAAACAAAAAAAAAAAGAAGAGAAAACCGTGAAAAAAAAAGAGGAAAAAAGAAAAGAAGAAAAAAAAGAGAAGCACGAAAAAAAAAAAAAAAAAAGTGCATGAAAAGAAAAGAAAAGAAAAGAAAAGAAAAGAAAAAAAAAGAGAGAAGAAGAAAGAAGAAGAAAAGAAAAAGAAGAAAAAAATGAAGAAGCTACTTCTACAATGGAGATTCTTGACGAGGAAGAAAACTTACTTGAAGCCATTGATGCAAAAGAAGAAGAAAAGCTTGGAGATCCTTGAAGAAGAGAAAGCACTTCTTGCCTTGGGGAGCACTCTTGAAGATTTCTTGCAAAAAGAAAGTAATGGAGCAAAAGCACCAACCCTCTTTGCTTTTATAGAAGAGAGCAAGCCAAAAGAGGAAACAAAGAGAAAGAAAGGAGGTAAGTGCTAAAATTTAGCTACTTTCCCAAAGATAAAGATATTTTGAGAGAATCTTTCCACAAAAAGAAAACTTGAGAAATTCCCTCCAAGTAAAGATATTTTTAGATATTCTCTACACAAAAGAGAGATTTTTGGATATTCTTTACAAATATGACACTATATGAGATTTAGGCCATCTCCAAAGCCTAAGGTCCCATGGGTTAGCCCATATGCGCCAGGTTTGACCACCTAGGCACTAAAAGTGGCTTTTAGTCAAAATATTCCTCTTACCAAGAGCAAAAAAAAAAAAAAAAAAAAAAGTCCCATGCCTCTTTTGAGTTAATGGGATCATTCAAAAAAAGAAAAAAGAAAGTCCCTCCAAGTAAAGATATTTTTAGATATTCTCTACACAAAAGAGAGATTTTTGGATATTCTTTACAAATATGACACTATATGAGATTTAGGCCATCTCCAAAGCCTAAGGTCCCATGGGTTAGCCCATATGCGCCAGGTTTGACCACCTAGGCACTAAAAGTGGCTTTTAGTCAAAATATTCCTCTTACCAAGAGCAAAAAAAAAAAAAAAAAAAAAAGTCCCATGCCTCTTTTGAGTTAATGGGATCATTCAAAAAAAGAAAAAAGAAAGTCCCATGAGTTTCCAAAAACCAAACCATTCAACCTCATGAACCAAATTGAGCCAAAATCTTGAAATTGACATTTCACAAAACCAAATTCCGGTCCCCTAGCTCGTCACATACAGCTTGTTAGGTCACAAAACCAAAACCAAAATCAAAATCCAAAACCTACAAACCAAATCTGACCCCCCAACCTGCCACATACAGCTTGTTGGGTCACAAGGTCAAAATCAAAATCAAACCCCGACCCCCTAACCTGCCACATACAGCTTGTTAGGTCACAAGGTCAAAAACCAAAATCCAAAACCCAAAATCCAAATACCCCATGTCATTTTCAAAACTTTGCCTTGAGATGGTACGTGATCCTTCTCACTACCATAAAATTCCCCCGGAAACTCAGAAGGCCATTCAAAAAAAAAAAATGCTCAAGACTCTTGGTCAAGTTGGAATCTCTCCTCCAAGTTTCTCTTCGAGGCACATCGACTCCAAAAAGCTACTCGTCGCTGTACCTCGAGGGGGCATTTGTTGACACAAAAAAAGTCAATATGTTTCCTCAACATCAAGAAGCCTCCTGAAGCTACATCCTGCTAAAAATAGGCAAGGCTACTTCAAGCATCAGATTTTCTCAGAATCAGACAGAAACTGAGAGATCCTTCAAGACAGCTAAAAGAGGGGTACACCTGAGGTTTCGGGTCATTCCGACATCGTTTGGCCCAACTTCACCGCTCCGACAGCTAAACAAGCGCTCCCGGCGGCAACATCATCAAAGACACCAAAACTTTGATCAAAGCCTACGGATGACTCCAGAATGTTTCCAAAGGGCTCCATGCCAAATTTCAAGTCAAACCGACAACGTTTGACCCTCCATCAATGCTCGAGCAGCAAAATCAGGCCTCCCGGCGGCGGGAACCACCAAAGCCATCACTCATCAAACAAAATACATGAGTGGCTTCAACATGCTTCCAAAAGGCAGCACGTCAAATTTCAGGTCATTCCAACAACGTTTGACCAGATTTCGATGCTCCGAGAGAAAATCAAGCCTTTTGGAACGTCTCAAAATGACTCCAATAGGCTCCTCGTCAAATTTCAGGTCAATCGGACATCGTTTGACCACATATCAAAGCTCGGCTTTTTCCCCGCAGCAAAATCAAGTGAAGCATCGATGGGACCCCAAACGGCTTCAAAACTCAAATAAAAGCCCATGGTTGGAACTATCCACTGCTCAAGAAGCTTCACCTCAATTTTCAGGTCATTCCGACATCGTTTGACCTAGTTTCGACGCTTGACGGAAAATCGGCTACAAAGTCTTCGGCTTTCCCGAAAAATAGGAAACTTTGTGCTCCGATTTCGCAAAGCTTCTCGTCAAGATTTCTTCAAGAATATCAAGTCAATAATTGAGGAAAAATGTCAAGAAAAATACAGAACGGGCCGAAAACGACGCTCGGCGACCAAACGGGGCGAAGCCCCATGGTCGCCGGCGACCCTGGGTGCATGGTCGCCCGGCGACCCTGGAAATCCGGGTCGCCGGATTTTGCGCCGAAGTGTCCGTTTTCGATTCTTTTCGCGTTTCGGGTGTTCTGGCCTCTGTGATTTTTTGAAAATCCAATGTTTGGTGCTTCAAAACCACTGATCTTCGTCGACATCTCGGATCCGCCGTCAAAAGCATGAAATCATCACCGATCGCCTCAAGATCGCCAACCGGCTGACCAAGAAAGTGCACTTTCTGTCCGACCAATCGTGAAATCGACAAGACAGATGTCACCGGCCCACCAACGTCAATCAATGTCTGAAATTGCATCGCAATCCGACATCAAATAATGCGTGGATCCACCTGTGATGATCGCAAGAAGAATCTCAAAAGGCGCAGCATGGCCCGCGACTCTTCACATGCCTTGGCAACCACTTAATGTCGTTAATTGACCCATTAAAGCAGTCATTAACTCATTATTTTGGACGGTCCAATCAGAACTAAGCATTTGGGAGTTACAAATCCAAGCAATCATGGCATTAAACCCATGAAACTCCCATCATCATGAAGCATAAAGGTGATTAATTGCCCACTACCTTCATCGGCCAATCACAAGCCTTGAAAAAGGAGTTACAAAATCAACTTGTAACTCCTCATCAATTCTTTCATCATGGCCATCAATGCCAATAAACACCTCATGGCTACCAAAAGCCTATAAAAGGAGGTCCATTCCAAGAAGAAAGCATGATGAAAAGAGATCCCAAGTGCAAGCTTTGAAAATTCAGAAAATCCAAGAGAGAGACAAAGTTCTGCTACTTTGCTCCCGAAAGCCCCACGAGGTGATCAACGTCCCTTGGGGGGCCACCCCCCCAAGGTCACCTCCTTCTCCAACATGGCCTAAATGCGGCTTTTCAGCCCGTTTACTTTGTTTTTCATTGGATATAGGACCTTCTCTTGGTCCTTGTCCGTTAAAAAACTGAGGTTAGGAGCCAAGCCAAAAAATCAAAGCATCATATGTTCTCATTTGAAGGACGATGGCGAAGCCCATACATGACTTGCGACCGTCGATCTCAACGTGTCCCCACAATCTCCTGAGAAGTTAGATCCATTTTCTTCCTTTTCTATTGTAGTTTGTATTTCTTAAAGAGACAAAAAGAAATCACAATTCTTGTCTTTCATATTTGATGAGTTTTGTAAAAACACCTTTCACGGCAAAATCGTCTTTCACGGCAAACAAACAAAAACGCCTCTTACGGCATTCTAAAAACTTGTCCCTTTTCTTAATATTTATGCAATTTGAAAAGTTAGAAAAAAGGATTGATTTCCTTTCCATTTGCGAAGGTGAATCTCCGGATTATCACCATTCCAAATTCCAAGTAGAAAGTAAATCTGGCATACCCGTCCAAAAATGTTGATGCCCGAGATCTTCCCTCCTCCGCCGAGACCCAGGTCAGCCCCCGGGGTGCGGAGGGAGAGGACGAAAGATTCCCTTTTTTTTTCTTCGGGTCCATCAGTTGGCCAACCATTCAGGATGCTGTTCCTCGCGGATGAAGCCAACGTTTTTGAGTTTCTGAATTTCTTGTTCAATTTTGTCCATCACGTCGGGACGGAATCTCCTTTGGCCTTGTTTGATAGGCTTGATTTCTTTTTGCAAGTTGAGCTTGTGGACTGCTACTTTGGGATCCAAGCCAGGCATTTCGGCATAAGACCATGCAAAGCAATCAACAAACTCACGAAGAAAAGAGATATACTCGGGTAACTCATCATCCTTTATATTCTTGCTTATGAATACAGGACGTGGGTTATCACGTGTTCCCAAGTCTATCTTTTGAACAGGGTCTTCTGTTGGAAGGTTTGAAGGTGGTTCCTCCACAATGTTTTCGGAGGCTTCCATCTCAACAAGACCTTCTGGATTGCCAGAGGTATTTTCAGACTGAGGCCCTGTTTCTGTCCATGAATCTTCTTGATCAGTATCCTTCTCAAGGCTATCCTTCTCAAGGCTTGCAATGAGATGGTCCTAATCATTTGCTGGAATTTGGTTGAAGTAGGGTACTTCTTTTGGAGACGATGATTCTTCTAGGATAGAGAACCGCTCGTCTGTGTCATCAGGCAATTCCTCTTTATTATTAGAGAAATTATACCAATTGGAGGAGCTTTCAGGATTTTTGACGAGTAACTCCTCAAAGAGATATCCAGGGATATCAATGTCTTCATGAGATGTTGAGGCTTGGTCGGTAAAGCGACTTCGCAGCATGGTGTCAACTATCTCATAGGAGCGGTAGGATCATACCCCAACCCATATGAAGACTAGCCCTTTTGAAGGTGGATTCTCCAATCTTCTGGTTGACTTTTGATCAGGGTGGGTTCCAATGGTGTGAGAATACCACGGCCACCTCTCAAACCAGTCGGATTTTGAGTGTTGTAGCCCATTTTCTTCATGATAGCTTGTGCCATTGGACTATACAGGGATAGCTGAGGCATACCTTCGTTTTGGAAAGGTTCAAGCAGAGAGTTTAGTGGAGATGCTCCCGATCTGTGGAAGTAAATCACTTTTTCTTCTGGCGAAGTTGCCGGAATAATAAAGGAAGCAGACGTAGGGTCTTCTATGTCTGCAAGTGTATCCAATGGAGTGAGAGCGGGCTGATCTTGCTGAGTATCAGCTTGGGTTGATGTTGTGTCATCTTCTGACTCTGACTCTGAGTCTGTGTCATGCATAATAGACACAAAGGAGACAGTGAACTTGCCCCCAGCCTTTTGTTTTGTCTTCTTTGGTTTGTTAGTGATTACCAAAGGCTTTGAAGATTTGAAGGAGACGACGAAGGGAGCTTGACAGCTTACTTCGAGTTTGGTGGAGGGTTTGTTTACCTCCGATGATTGCTGAGGAGCCTTGCCTTTATCTTTCTGGAAACTGTCGGCAAAGTGAATTGTTTTTTCCTCCTGTTCTTCTTTTCCATCTTTATACATTTGAGCATCTGCAAAATGGACATCTCTGCCTTTAAAGGGCTTTTTGTCTGCAAATACTCGATATATCAATCCATCGTCGCCAACGAACTTGATGCACTGATGTAGAGTTGAAGGGACGACACCATTCTCATGTATCCAGGGGCGTCCAAGGAGTATATTGTAGCATGAAGGGGTCCTTATTGCATACACAGTGACTTCAGAAATAAGATCACCGATTTGCAATTTGAACCTGATTTTGCCGATAGGCCTTTGAGCGCTACCGTCACATCCGAAGATGGATACGATCGTGTGACTCAGTTTGCTAGGTGGGATGCCCAGATCTTCGAGTGCCGAAGTAGAGATGAGGTTGAGTGCAGAACCTGGATCGATTTGAATTCTGTGTACTGGCATTTCTTTGACGTACCCCGTAAAGTACAAGGGTCAGTTGTGCTTTGTTTCGCCTAGGAGGAGGTCATCCATGTCGAAGGCAATTGTTGCACTTGCTACTTTTTGTACCGAGAGGCATTCATTGCTTGATCCCTCAGTTTTCTTCTTTTCTCCCTTTGAG
This sequence comes from Umbellularia californica, assembly GCA_028538565.1. Taxonomy (NCBI): domain Eukaryota; kingdom Viridiplantae; phylum Streptophyta; class Magnoliopsida; order Laurales; family Lauraceae; genus Umbellularia; species Umbellularia californica. The sequence goes on along the minus strand of JAPQWN010000003.1, from coordinate 60,186,787 downwards.
GGAGTATTTGATTTTTTGACCCTATAGTCCATTTCAATTTGTAGGATTTGTGGGGCATGTTTGTCGACATCCGCATTCAGCCTTTGTAATTCTTAAATGAGACTATCACGAGTTTGTGGAGACATTCGTAATAAGTCAAGGATGTGCAGACGTGCAGGTATGTGTTTGAAGTGCTCAATCAAGTCGTACTTGAAAGCCTCCTTCGGGCCTGCATTTTCATTATTATTGCCACTTGGGGCGATTACATCTTGCTTTCCCGAAGGATTTACATAAGAAGAAGAGGGTTGATTGTAATTTTTGTGGTAATCCCGGCCTGAACGGGTACCTCTACCAACTTGAAGAGCCTTTAGAGAAGGGTCTTCTTTCGGAAGATCGTTCTCAGGATCAAGAGGTTGATCCTTTGCTGACGACGTCTTTGTAACAGCATTGGCGTCTTCAGTGATTGTGTTGCACGGAGCAATTTCCGGGAACAAGTCCTGAATAGCAGCCGGCAACTTTTCTTTATTAGCCCAGACATCGCCCGTGAGATAGGGTATCTGGGACCAATTGACTGAGTTTTCATTGAAGACGATTTCATTGGTAGAAGTTTCTTCAAGATGATCAATTGGGAGAGGCTTGAGTTCTGATGTCACAGCTTCAGGAGACGAGGGCTGAGAGGATGTTATCTCAGTGGAAGTCACCTGAGAGGATGTTGCTCCGGAAGATACGCTACTGTCGGATGTGAATTTTCGACCCCCCCCCCCCCCCCGTGCCAACCAATGGGCTTGGGAAGATCTCCATTCATCTATACATGTGCTATTTAAATTTTTACATCGAAAATGAGGATTCCAACTACCCTTAAAATCGACAGATCACGATCGCCAGCTACGGTAACGGCCGTAACACCGTCTTTCGACGAAAGCCGAAGAAAAATGGGAGAAAATAAATAGGTGGGTCCTTCCTCTCGTCTAATGTGCTGCCGGCAACACACGACGGTTGTCTTGTCACATTAATTTGGGTCTTTTTGGGTCTCTTTAATACAGGGTCAATTCAGGGTTACACGTTAAAGTCCAAATAAAGATCAATCCTCACATAGAAAAATCATAATATATCCAAGTAAAGTAAAACAATTAAGATAAAGAAAATAAAAGGGGGTAGGTGCCAAATATTTAAGAAAAGGATCGGCCCCGTTCCCGAGTGCCCCCTTCAAATCCCTTGGCAAAATAGGGTTTAAAGGCTGACTTTGCAAACCAAAACAATGATGCAAATGAGACTTTGACTTGTGATTTCTGTGTTTTTCGTGTGCGATACACGAGTGATAAAGGTGAAAGGCCGATGGGCCGTAATTGACTAAAGGTGGCCGATGGGCCGATATTTGTTTTAGAGTGGCCGATGGGCTGTGATTGTTTTCAAAGTGTGTGCGAAATCATTCATCTCATCTCGTCATTCTCATTTATTCAATTTTAGAAATCAGTTCTTCTTTCCCTTTTATCATTAAGTTCAATTAAATATCTGGCACCTGAGGTGAAGGAAGAAATAAAGGAAAAATATTTTTGGGTTTATTTTATTGGTTTTATAGTTTTTATGGATTTTTGATATTGGGGCTAGAAGGGCCTAACTAGGGGATTTCTACTTGGATTTACGTGATTAATGCTTTATTACTGATCATCGGATTAACCCTAACCTAAGGTCCTAGACCGCCCACGTTAGCTCTCCCGGTCCCCTAACGGAACAGGAAAAGTGATGGGACGAAGCCTAATGCTCTAATCTATCTAATGAGGAAACCCGATCTAATGCTATGGTGTAAATTGTTTAAATTTGATGGCTTCTATGCCTAAACAGCTTATTAATTTGATTTGGTTTGTTTTAAGTTGTGGTTTGATTAAGAGTTATTTAGGGATGAGTTAGAGTGTTTTAAGGTTCTGTTCTAGTGTGCTAAAGGTTCTGGAGCTTCGGGTTTTACTTTAAATGATGAAAGGAAGTTAAAACTAGCAAAACGGGAGTGGAAGAAGACTTGGGCGCGCCTATGGTGGCGCCTAGGTCACTCTGGGACTTAGGCGCACCTGTGGTGGCGCCCAAGTGGCTGCTCTGCGTGGTTCGATTGGTTGCAATGATGTTAGCTCATTTTGGAGTTTCTTAGGGTTCTAATCAATGTAAGCTTCTGTTCTAATAGTTGTCTTATGTTTTGGGTCGATTAATATTTATAGTCTTAAGTCCGGAACTCGAAACATAACTAAGGTTCTCAATTTGGATTTGACAGAGGACTTGGGCGCACCTGTGTGTGCGCCTAGGTGTTTATGTGCACTTGGGCGCACCTGTGTGTGCGCCTAGGTGTTTATGTGCACTTGGGCGCACCAGCAGTGGCGCCCAAGTTGGAATTTGAAATCTTTTGGTCACTTTGGCTTGATTTGAAGTTCCGGACGGGTCCAAGTTGATCAAGATTTTGATTTAAAGATTGTTATTGGTTTTGTGATAGTCCTGAGATAATGATCTAGATCGAGATTCGAAGTGAATGAGGATTCGGTGGTCCTAGGGAACGGAAATGGACTTGGGTGCACCTGTGGTGGCACCTAAGTCCCTGGATAACTTGGGCGCCACCGCTGTTCGGGTCGCATGTTTTTCTCTTCTTTATGGGTTAATTTGAGATTAAGTGTTTATCGTTTGATATTCTTTGAATTAACTATGTTTTTATTGTGTTGGACTGATTAAGGTTAAATTAGGTTTCAATTAATTATATTTCTTAATGATTATGGGAGGCTAAGTGTCAAGAGATTGGTACTTATGTGGATGTTTTTGTGGCTTAAGTCGGTTTGATCTTTTAGGTTAATCTAGGCTACTGGCTCTAGTTGTTTCAAATCGTAAGGGTGTTCTAGTGTATTAATTCGGGTCAAAGTTTGGAATTAATGGGGATTCGATGATTCCCAAACTAAATGTGACTTGGGGGCACTTGTGGTTGCTCCTAAATGTCTAGGATGACTTGGGCGCACCTGTGGTTGCTCCTAAGTGTCAAGGGTGACTTGGGTGCACTTGTGGTTGCTTCTAAGTGTCTAGGATGACTTGGGCGCACCTGTGGTTGCTCCTAAGTGTCGGGGTAACTTGGGCGCACTTGTGGTTGCTCCCAAGTGTCTGGGATGACTCGGGCGCACCTGTGGTTGCTCCTAAGTATCAAGGGTGACTTCGGCGCACTTGTGTTTGCTCCTAAGTGTCAAAGGTGACTTGGGCGCACTTGTGGTTGCTCCCAAGTGTCGGTCTAGTAGTTTGTTATCTTCTAGGGTGTCTTTAAGTTAATTTCTTTTAATAAATTAAAGCTTATTGATTAGGTTTGTTAATCGGGATTTTAATTGGGGCTTGTTGATCAAAGTTTTATTTAATTAGGGGTTTCATTAGGAGTTGTTAATAAGTTTTAGGGATTTAATTAATTAATTAAGTATGTGGATTTTAATTGAGTGTTTTAATTAATTACTTCGAATTAATTGATAAGGGTTGATTAAGTTTATTAATTCACTCAAGCATTAATGGACTAACCTAGGATTACCTAGTTAATGTCTAACTCTATAATTCTACTACTTCTTTTTGTTCTCTTCTCTAATTACTAGTGAGCAAGATGAGAGGAGAAGTGTTTTATGACCTTTTTTTTTGGTGTTTGGTTTTTTATGCAAAAACTATGTGAGCTATCCTAAAGAACAATCTAGGGTTTTTCTACTTAATTAATGTCTACTCTTTTTCTTTTTATGTATTTTTCTATTTCTTTTAATTTTTTTGTTCACTTCTCTAATTACTAAAGAGCAAGATGAGAAGGGAAGAGTTTTATGACTTTATGATTTTTTTAGTATTTTATGCAAACAATGCAACCTAAGTATGATAATTTAAAGATTCGAAGTCTAGAAGTTCAGCAATCAATTGAAATCATCACAAATGTGGAGTGGCATGTTAAATGAGACGCAAAATGCAGCAAATGCGGGTCGGAAAATAATCCAAGGACTTGGGCACACCTACAGGGGCGCCCAAGTGTTTCTGCAGGACTTGGGCGCACACACAGTGGCACCCAAGTTCTCCCTCTGCGGGTTGTGGTGTATTTCGGGCTTCTGTCGATATCCCGGTATGATTTCTAGCAATTTGAGACTAAATGCAAGGTACTATTGTAAATTATTAATGTCAAAGCTTCCGGACTTGAAAATGATAATGCAAGCACAAGGATTCGAGGGTGAATCCCTTTGCAGGGACTTGGGCGCACCTACGGTTCCTCCCAAGTACCTTCCTGTACTTTTTCTTCTTTTCAATGATACGTTTGGTCCCTTTTCGATTCTTTCAATACTCTTAATAAATCCAAATGCCTTGATATCAACTTATATGAGGATTGACTCGAATTCAAGAAGCCAAATGCACATGAATCAAACAAATAGGGACCAAAAGCCTACTTTTGGACTTGGGCGCACCTACGGTTGCTCCCAAGTACCTTCCTATACTTTTTCTTCTTTTCAATGATATGTTTGGTCCCTTTTCGATTCTTTCAATACTTTTAACAAGTCTGAGTGCTTTGATATCAACTTATATGAGGATTGACTCGAATTCAAGAAGCCAAATGCACATGAATCAAACAAATAGGGACCAAAAGCCTACTTTTGGACTTGGGCGCACCTACGGCTGCTCCCAAGTACCTTCCTATACTTTTTCTTCTTTTTAATGATATGTTTGGTCCCTTTTCGATTCTTTCAATACTTTTAACAAGTCTGAGTGCTTTGATATCAACTTATACGAAGATGGACTCGGATTTCCGAAGCAAAATGCGCGCGAAATGGAAAATGGGAGTCAAATCTCCAATTTTGGACTTGGGCGCACCTGTATGGGCGCCCAAGTGCTTTTCTATTTTTTTCTTCCTCTTTTGTTTCTTTTTCAATGCTTTTCACGCGATTTTGAATACGAAGTCACAAGTCCGAAGGTACTAATACTAACTTATATGAATAGAAATCCGGATTTGAGAGAGAAATTGCAAGCGGGATGAGACTAGGGTCAAAATCCCACTCTTGGGACTTGGGCGCACACACAGTGGCGCCCAAGTACTCTTCTCTTGTTTTTTAACACTTTTCCTTTCAGATTCGGATTTTCCTAATGAAAACGATATGGATGCAAGATCTATTCTAATCACGGGTTCAGAATGATGAAAATAATGTAGATCTACGAACTATGGATGATCCTAAGCATGTTCCTAATGAGGAATGAATACTGAATATTAGATCTACTGTAACATAGTACTATTAATGCAGATCTACAATGTGTGCATGATCCTAAGCATGTTTCTAAACAAAAATGATGGTGGAATGCAAATAAACAAAAGAAATCTAGAAATACCGGTTCGAATCGTGCTCTTAAGTCCTATGTTGAAGTTCTTGCGCAAGTCCATGGCTTTGGGAGGCTTTCTCCATAACTGATCTTGGAGAACCAAAGCAATCTTCTTTCTCCTTTCTTCTAGATCTAGAGATCTCCTTTATGACCTCTCTCTTTTTCTCTCTTTCTTACTCTACTTTTTCTCTCTTTTTGGTAGCCTCCCTTACAAAAGTAGTATGTGAGGTCTCTTTATAGTGATTTTGACGTGGAGGAAGAGTTAGGGCTACTTCTTGCATGAGTTTCCAAGGGTTTCACGCAAACCAAGGTGAGATTAGGGCTCTAGGAGACTTGGGCGCACATGGAGGTACGCCCAAGTGGGTCCCATGACTTGGGCGCCCACATGGTGGCGCCCATGTCTAACTTTGAAGCCTATTGGGTCTAGGGTCCGGTTCCGGGTTGTTTTCGGGTCTAAACCGAGTCGAAACTGCGAAGGGTAGAGTCAATCGTACCTAAGTATGTATCAAAGTGTATTTTTAAGGCATCTTAGGACTTGGGCGCACATGGGGTGGCGCCCAAGTTGGTTCCAGGACTTGGGCGCACCCACAGGTGCGCCCATGTCATGTCTTGGTCAAACGGGCTCGAGGTTTGGTTCCGGTTCATTTCTTAGATTGAGATCGGGTCAAAACTATGAAAGGTAAAATGGGATGTGATTAAATGTGCACCTAAGTGCTTCCCTAGGGTAACTAGGGACCTGGGCGTACCTGTGTGGGCGCCCAAGTACAAGTCTGGGACATGGGCGCACCTACATGGGCGCCCAGGTATGTGCCTGGTGGGGTGTTCGCATGGTAATCTTCCGACGGCCGTATCTTTTGATTAGTTCATCGGATTTGGACGTTCTATATATCGACGGAAAGCTCTCGGAACGTAGAATCTTTTGGTCCATATGTTCTAGCAATTAGAGGTCAGGAAATGGTAGGGATCTGCGGGTCAAAGATTCTAATTGTTTAAATCATACTAGTCGCATCATACTTAGGTAAACTAAGTGTAATCTCTTTGGAATCAATCTAAGTGCGTTCTATTTAGTCTAGAAGGGACTTGGATAGTGTTGTAGCCTATCCTTTGTATGAGTAGTGGGTTGGACTTGAAGTCTCAATGCGGTTCAGCCTTTTCTCTCACAAATTTCTAAGGATTGTCGAACTAAGCATAAAATTTTCAACAAGCATCTTCATCGTCACTAATTAATCTTTATTATGCTAGTAACTATTCAATTATGGGCGAAATGGGGGCACCGTTATATATGACGGGTGTTTAAGGCTATCATAGGGGGCGAAATGAGGTGTCTACAGCTACCTAGTGGGGAGTACGTGTCTTCGGAAGCTTCAGAGGCACTGTCGTCTTGAGCTATTGCATTGCAGGTTATCCTAACAGGAGATGCCCCCAGTGTAGACTGTTGGGAATCGGACTCATCCTCAGATGTAAGAGGATCATCGATCCAACTATTTTCTCCATTTTCTGGAGTTTAGGGAGAAAGTTCCCGTTGATTTTCAGGGACTTCCAGTTCTGGCTCATGGCGAAGATTGATGCGATCCTGCTCCTGCTCTATGGCAAGATGTTGTAAGGTTCTTGCATATTCTTCAAGATCAAGCATGGGAGCCAAATCTTCTTCGTCATTTGCTCCTTGTGGTTCGCCCATGTTGGGTTCCACTGAAGCATTTGCTGGTGTTGGATCGACAGCGTTTTCTTGAACAGGGTCCTGGTCTTCTTCATCATCAGACCAAGATCCTTGTGGCTGCAATGGGTTATACCAGATTACTGGCATAAGATGAGACTTGGGAATCCATTCCTCGTCGGAGAGGTATTCTCCTGTTTCAAGGGATTCTTCCCACTCATCGATATCACTGGCAGTGTCACTGGACTCGTATCCGTTCATGGAGAATCCAACTACCGAGTTGCAAGAGTATGATGCCCCCTGCACATTTTCATTTTTGTATAGAGGTGGCATGAAATCATCAAGAGTGAATTTTCTTACCGCCTTAGAGGTTTTGGGAAGAGATTCTTCCGTCATCCCGAGTGAAGCAGTGGAAGAAGTTTCTGTTTTTTCAAGGACTTCTTGTTTTGGTTGAGACTTCTGCTGCTGTTTGAGCTTGCGGAGTTATCTCTTGGCTTGCCTTCGCTGCCGAGCAATGGGCTTTGTTTTGACGATCTCCCAATTTTCATCATCTAGGAGATCGGGATGCACCCATATAGGTTGTCCATCTGATGTTGGATAGAGAACCAATTCTTTCGACGCTTGGGCCATTTTTATCACCTTAAATGAAGTAGTGATCTTCTCCTTCGGTGACTTTGAAGTTTGCCGACATGACACCATGTTGACAGAGGCGGGGCCATAGTTTTTATCAAAGGTTATAACTCCATTTTTCCACATCTCATTGATCTTCTCTCTCACAACGAAGCATTGATTGAGAGGATGTGAGATCATCTGATGGTATGGACAGTATCGGGGATCATTGGTTTTGCCAACATCTCCCGGTCTTTTGGGCTCTGGCAAAATGAGTTTGCCATTTGCTAGGAGAGCCTCAAAGATTTCTTCAACATCTTCATCGAACGGATATTTCTTTTCTACACGTTCTTTGAAGGCATTAGAGAGTTCAGGTCTTTTACCTACAGTTTTGTTTTTAGGTTTCTTTGACTGCTGAGGAGCTGACTTGATCTGCACATTGAGAACCTCCTTTTTCTTTGGTTTTGAGGTTGTAACAGCAGTCGGCTCTTTCTTTGATGATTTTTGACTGTTGAGGTCTTTGATCACCATTTCAGCTCCCATGGAAGCTTCGAGAAGTTCTCCCAGGTTCTTTGATTTGTTGCCGATGATCATGGAGTGAATTTTTGCTCTCATATTGTTACGGCAGATGTCGACTAGCGACGCTTGTGGCAGTACATCTGAGCATTTGTACGCCATTGCCTTCCATTTGTGAATGAAGTCGTATGTTGACTCATTCTCTCCCTGTTTTAGGCTGCAGAGTTGAGCCATAGTAACGGGATGATCCTCACCTTGGAAGTGGGTCAGGAAGCGTGTCTCTAGCATAGCCCAGTTTCTGATGGAGTTCTCCGGCAGAGTGGAGTACCAATCAAAGGCTATACCTTTTAGGGTACTTGCAAAGAGGCGAATCTTGAGGGCATCTTGATCCGCAATAGCTCCTGTCAGGATCTTGAAATGGATGACATGCTATCTGGCTGAACCTTTCCCCGTATATCTCTGGAGAGTAGGTTGCTTGAATTTTGCAGGGAACGGAACCGAGTCCATCCATAAAGGGTAGGGTGGCCTGATCCCATGTTCCTTCAATGTATCCTCTTCTTTTGCTTTTGCGAGGATATCGTCCACGTCCTTTCTGGTAAGGGCGCGAGACTCATTGTTTTCTGCATTACCCTCATCATCTTCATGATTCGGAGGGGTTTCATTGTTAGGTGGTGGACGCTGTAGAGTGAGAATCAGATTTTCCATCAAAGTCTCAATTCTCTGTTGTCCTTGCTCCAACTGATGGATGCGTACGGTTACATCATCATGCTGTGGAGGCGGTTCAGAACTTGTAGCCAAGACGTTCATCCCTCGGGATTCGAACGAAGAAATCGTCCTGGTGACTGAGCTGGGGCTCATTCTTCTGGATGAAGAATCTGAGGAGTGGTTACTCTGATGTTCTTGGCTTGGAGGAGTGGAAGACTCTTCCAGATGTGTTCTTGTCCGAGAGACGCTGCGAGTCACTGGACGTCTAACACTGATTTTGGTTGCTGACTTCCGGCGTTTTCTGGTTTTGCCAACCATATGAACAGCAACGAATTGGTCGGGTCTTTCTTTTTCGACCCATTTGTTTGAGACGTGGAGAGTAGAATGCTGGGTTTTTTGTTTCTCGAGTCTCTTTTGTCGATATGT